>VZRH01005942.1:200419-235775 GCA_013397555.1 Urocynchramus pylzowi | reverse complement strand
TGTGACAGCACACGGGTGGCGGGGGATCTCTGCAGCCTCTCCCGACCCCTGGCCAGCGGGAGGTGCCCGGCAGCGAGCCTGGGCCAGCCTCGGCCGACATGGTGCTTACACAGAGCACCAGCTCGCCCCGTTTCCTGCCACTCCAGGCTGTGTGCTGCGACTCCTTGTGCGATTCCTGTCGCTTATTGATTCCATTTCCCTGCCGTAATAACACGAACTGCATGTTCGGCTCTCTGCTCATCCTGGTTTCCTCTTCAGCCCCAGGAAGGGCGCTGCTGGGGTGGATGTAACTGGGCTGCCATCATGCCACGCTTACGGAGACCTGCGAGGATGATCGACGTGGGAAGGAGGGAAAGTTAAAGGGAAAACAAATGCAGGTTGTTTTTTTCCTAGAGAATCAGTAGAAAGGGTCTGTCATCAGTGTGGGGTGTGTGTTTATAAAACTGTGCTTGCACAGGAAACCCCTAGAACTTTTCTTAATGTCCTCAGCAAACGTGGTCGGATTTAGCTACAGGGATTTACTAAGAGCTGTTACACAAATAAATAACGAAGTACAAAATTAGCAGCAGATCAACAAGCTGTGCTAAAGTCAGCAATGAGGAGGGAAGAAGCCTTCACAGTCCCAGAGAGGCTGCCGTGCCTTTGGCTGCAGGAGCAAAATTCAGCTGCTCAGGAGTTTGCTTTGCAGAAGTACAAAAGAGTGGACAAAAACATGTTTTTCCTGTTTTCTTTGGCAGGAGTGGAAAGGCAGATGATACTGTGTCTGATGTTTCAGGAGTATTTCTCCTATAAATTCTGTCCACTTGTGTTTGGCAGTGTGCTCACTTCAGAGGTGACTGGAATTGGTTTGGCATTTTCCCCCCTTTTCTATGTACTGTACACACCTCAGGCTGCCTTTGCTGGATGCAGAAGGGTGGTTACAAGTGCTGTATTTCTCCTCCATTCTTCTCCAGCCCAGCCAGACCCCAAAGCTGCCCCTCCCAAGCTGGGCTGGGAGCAGAGCATCACACATCCCCGTGCTGGTGGTGCTCAGTTTCATGAACAGGCTGTCAGTGCCTTTGCATTTAGAGAGTAGTGGTGGTTTGCTTCTTTGGTCACCTTTGGCTGCTGTCCTGCTCGGCGTGGCCGCTGTCACCGCGATGGCACAGCCGACCATGCAGCTCGGCAGGGCCAGGGTGAGGTGCTGCCTAATGGTAACAGAGTTTCCTCCCCTGCAGTATCCTTGGGGACTACGCTGTGCTGTCCAAAGCCAGGTGTGGCTGCCGATGAGCTCTCCCAATGCACTTTCCTGGTACGCGTTGTTCTGTGTTTTTCCTGCTGTTCTGCTGCAGGCCTTGGCTCCGAGCCCAGCAGCCGGGACAGCAGCAGCGGGGCCGCCCCGCCGAGGCCGCGCTGGCCACCGAGCCTGCGCCAGGGCTCCTGCGGCACCCGCTGATGGCGAGGGCCAGGGGCTGGGTGGGGGTGTTTAGGGGGCCCTCCCCAGCACGGGGCCGTGGGGCCTCAGCTGGGCCTGTCGTGCAGCAGTGCCCTGCCGAGGGCTCAGCCATCCTGGCCAGGGCCTCAGCTGGGCCTGTCGTGCAGCAGTGCCCTGCCATGGGCTCAGCCATCCTGGCCAGGGCCTCAGCTGGGCCTGTCGTGCAGCAGTGCCCTGCCGAGGGCTCAGCCATCCTGGCCAGGGCCTCAGCTGGGCCTGTCGTGCAGCAGTGCCCTGCTGAGGGCTCAGCCATCCTGGCCAGGGCCTCAGCTGGGCCTGTTGGGCAGCAGTGCCCTGCCATAGGCTCAGCCATCCTGGCCAGGGCCTCAGCTGGGCCTGTTGGGCAGCAGTGCCCTGCCGTGGGCTCAGCCATCCTGGCCAGTGCCGGGACAGGCCCATCACCTCAGCGTGTTCAGCGTGCCCTGGGTGCCACGAGAACAGCCCTGCCGCCAGCGAGCTCCGCTCTGCCGTGAGAGCACGCTGCTCTGAGCAATGTGTTCTGCAGAAAGCTGTGGAGGGAGAAGCTCCACACTGCTCACTGCCTCAATCTCTGCACCAGCCTCAATTAGTGCAGCCCCTTGTGCACCCCGTGGAGAGGATGGTCGTTGCACCAGCACAGGCTCCAGAGCCACCTTCTCCTCTGAAGCATTTGGCTTGATTTAAGCCAAATGGTTTAAGGTTTTCTCTTAATTAGAAAAAAATTTAAAAAGCAAGTGCTCTATCCTGCATGTTTTAATTATATAGTACAGGGCCCCTTGTTCTTAAGCAGATGAAGTTTTAGTAGGGAAAAGAAGTGAAACTGTAGAACTGTTGAAATAGTTTAGTTTGAAAGCAACCTACAAAGATCGTGGTTTGTGTTCCCTCCTGAAGGCAGGGCCAGCTTGTTGAAGTGTCTTGGTATCCTTCAAACAAGGCCGATAGGTTCCACTATACAAAATTCAAGTACTGCTACAATGTCATGTCCTTGTTGGACTTCAGTTCCAGCAGGGCTTTTCCTGCTTTTCCTGACCTGAAGAAGGCAGCACGACCCCAAGTCTCCACACTCAAGTTCCTGCACTCCCCTTTATCTGCACCAGGGTCATGTCCCTCATCTCTCTTAATTATCCTGAAAATCCCTCTCATTATCTTGTGTGATTCAGTGACCTGTATCCTTCTGTGGGTATAACGAGCTGCATGAAAGTTCCTGTTCATTGGACTTTGACCAAAATAAATTATAAGTTTGTAAAATGTCAGTAGCTGGCAAGGTGCATTTGGGGTTGCTCCTTTTTCTGGGACATAGCCACAGCTGGCGCAGGCGTGCCAGGATCCGTACTGGTGCATGGGCTCCCGCAGGGCTGAGGGATGCAGAGCGGTGCTGGCTGAGCACCAGCAAAACTCCAGCACAGGCAGGCTGAGATCCATCTACAGAAGTTGCTCTTCTCTGCTGTAGCTCCTGATGTTTGGATTTTCAGAAGCGTGCTGCGGCCTGTCCTGCGTTTCCCCCTGCAGCCCCGCCGGGATGTGCTGCAGAGCTTGCCTCCATGCCAGGCTGAGGAGCAGCAAATCCAGGCTGTGTCCCTGGCGCTGCCACAGCCTGCTTCTGTAGGAGGGAGCAAGCTCTGGTCCTCAGGGTAAGTGATGTAGTCTGGCTTGGCTCTAAACAGCAGCACACCAGAGCCTGGAGCAAACTGTTGCCTCTTCTGATGGACTCCGTATGGGAGACCAGATATGTGCTTGCATCAGGCAGTGGGAACAGACCAGAGAAACAGCCCAAAACATGGAACACACTTGGTTGTGTGGGGGGATTCAAGTCTCTGCCCACCTTACAGTTCCAAAATGGCTGTAAATGTCCTTCTCCTTTCCCTGCATTTGACTGGTTTGTGCATCAAGAGGATGTGCAGGGGCCAGGGCAGCCAGGCCCCTTGGTGCAGCTGCAGTGCCACCAGCACTGTTTGTGCTTTACCAACCTCCCCCTCGCCCCATGCTGCTGGGGGCTGGGCAGAGGCTGCTGGAGCTGGGCCTGTCCCCAGGAGCGGCGGCTGAGTGGTGTTTCTGGTGTCTCTGCCAGGTGATCGTCCATGATGTGAATGAGCTGACAGAAAAGCTGTTTCCCATCGTTGAGGCCATGCAGAAACACTTCAGTGCTGGATCAGGGACCTACTACAGCGACTCCATCTTCTTCCTGTCAGTTGCAATGCATCGCATCATGCCCAAAGGTAGGTCTCTGCTGTGCTGCCTCCAGCAACACAGGCTCTCTTTCCGTTCTGCACAGAAATGTTAGCTGGCACTACTTGAAATACAAAGTTAATAAACTTTTGGGATGGACTCCTAGGATTCTGCTTCTTTCTGCAGAGTGATGGACTCATCAGTCCAAGACCACAATCCAGGTCTCTACTGGCATGAGTGACAGGAGGTTCTCCTTGTCATATGGCATCTGGCCCTGCTGTTACACCCTGAGATGGTAGGAGAGGTGAGACAGGAGCAAGCAGGCCTGTTCTGTGTGTGTTTACAGCCCATTTCTCCTTGTGGTGCCAGCAGAAAGAGGTGCTGTGTGTCTGTGGTGTAGCTATGTGCTCTTGAGTATCAGCAGGGAGTAGTTGTTTAGTCTTTCCTCTTGGCTTTAGGGAGCTTTTGGAAAGCTTTGCTGATTAGCAGCCACTGATCACTTAAGTTTCCTTATTGTGCCTCTGCTGTTATCAAGTGCAGAAGCAACAAGAACTCTGCAGAAAACAAGGCAACTGGCAGAAGGGGCTCAGCTCAGCTGATGCTGTTTTCCTCCCCTGGCTGTGTGCAGTTGCCTCTCATGGAACCAGCGTGCTGTCTAGTCCTTGGACAAGTACTACCTGCACAAGTAGGGTTTTGTGTCCTTGGGCTCCAAACCCCTTCACTGGAGTTCCTGCAGCCCTACTTGTCCGTTCCAGTGCTGGTCCCTGGGCTCTCCCTGCCAGCTGCCTGGCTGGCCTGACGCACCAGTGATGGCAGCATCCCTTCCTGGGCTGGTCACATGTCCTCCCTGGGCATGGCAGGCTGCAGGTGGCAGTGGTGGCAAGGAGCCCTGGGACCCACACCTGGCCCAGGAGGCGTAAGCTGTTTGTGGATGTCATGCAATGGTGGTTTGTTGCCAGATGTGTGCATGTTCCCAGGGCTAGCACTGCTGCCACCAGCATCTTCCTTGGCATCTGGAGCCTCTGCCCAACTCTAATACTCCCTGCAGACTTCCTACCATGGATCTCAGGTGCACTGTTGCTGAGATGTGAGCAGATAAACCTCCCCTGTGCCCCTGCTGAGTCCTGTCCCAGTTTGGCTCTACTTAGGAGCTCCTACCTCTGCTCTGCTTCGTGAGACTTCCTCTGTCCTTTGTGGACTTGCCTCTGTCCTCCTGGCATGGCCTTCCCACACTAGCAAATTAAACAGTGGGGCAGTGATGGCTCTGAGGGTCCCATCCAAGCTCACTGATCATTACTCTGTGGGCTCCAGCAAATGTGCTCCACATGGCTCTCCCTCAGACTTGGGTAATTTTGTGTGTGTCTGGTGCTGTCTGTACTGTGAACACTTTGAAGTACACTGCATACAAATGATGGTATTAATGCTGGCTAATTCACTCGTCCTGATTCCCCACTCTGTCTTTGCTGTGTGCTAAAGATATCCCTGTGTGCTGCCTGCCAGCAAGAAGCTGCTCAGTCTGAAATGTCTTTTCTCAGTTCATCAACCCTCATCTCTTGGAAAGCTTGTTTGCTCTCTCTCAGCCTGACAGGGCTTTCAATGGTCTGTTCAGGGCACAGGATGTTTAAAGAGGCATTTTTACAGTTTCGTGAGTTTAGTTTTTGTTTCAGAAGCTGCTAGTAAAGCTGATTTATGTTTCCCTTGCAAGGGAGGTCAGGTTTACTGTGCTGGTTGCCTGATGATTTATGGGGCTGGCG
Organism: Urocynchramus pylzowi; assembly: GCA_013397555.1. Lineage (NCBI taxonomy): Eukaryota > Metazoa > Chordata > Aves > Passeriformes > Fringillidae > Urocynchramus > Urocynchramus pylzowi. The sequence continues at coordinate 230,402 of VZRH01005942.1, read as the reverse complement.
GGGCTCACCGGCCTCCTCCCTGTGCAGCCAGCACTGAAGGAGAGGCACCAGGAAAGGCTGCAGCTCTGCTGCCATCACTGCAGGCTTGCAGGTGATGTGGGATGGCACTGGGCTCTTGCTGCCCTCCTGACTCTGACAAGCAGTATCTACTGGGCTGAAGAAGCCTCTTTGCTAAGTTGGAGGAGAAAGGACCGAACCCTCTTTTTCAGGCAGTATTACCATTTTTCCTAGTATATTTCTTTGCCATTTCTTCTGCCTTAAATGCTGTGTTCTGCCCTGAGTGCTGTGTCGTTTTGTGCACCTTGCCAAGCACATCTGGCTCTATAGCATTAGCATCACTTTTTGTGGAATCCAGATTTGATTGGAAGCTTGAGCATCCTCTAGCAGAAATGAAGGCCCTGATCTGAATATTAAAGTCTCTGGGGTGTTCATTTGCATTTGCATTAATCAGTCTGTAGGGTTTTTTTCAGTAGCAAGCGGCCTTTGTACTAAAATTGCCTGGCTTTAGTTTACCAAACATATCATTTTTTTGAAGAGAGGCATTTCCACAGTATCATGATTTAGTGATTTGTTTGGAATCTATGGATTGTGATGGGGCATTAACTTTGCAGACCGGTGGCACTGAAAACTGAACACCAGGTTATTTTTATTTTTTTAGGGACTTTTGTGGGACATGTGCTGGCTGCATGCACATTGCACTGAGGTTAAATAGGGTTTGCCACTCAGTTGCTCTGTCATTTACTGTTGCTTGGGATCTTTGCCCAAAAAACTTCACATCTAAAACCTGCAGCTGCCAAGTTATAACATAACAGCTTCTTAGCTGGTGTAAATCATGGAACACTCTTGCCTTAAATGTCTTACATCAGTGGAGTTAATCTGATTTAAACCAGCTGGGGAGTTGGTATGCAGCACGCAGAAGTGCAGACTGCATAACTCTTGTCTGTGCTCGAGGCTCATAAATCCCGTTTTAATGTGGTGTGGCCAGACCCGGGGAGCTGGAGTGGTGCTTGATCCATCAGAATGGTTCTGCAAGGGAGAAGTCAGGGAAAGTTGCACAGAGAGGACAAGCAGGTTCAGGCTTAGAAGGAGCTGCCAGGATGAGGACAATGCCAGCATGAAATGGTCTTGAGACTCACAGAGCAGTGCAAAGAGGAGGAGGAAGAACAAACTTTTCACTTTCCTTTTCAGTGTGCCCATCCAGAGGGGACCTCTTCCTTCCAGACAGACTTTGATCCCTCTATCACTTGTCACTTTAGTTGTGTAACTTCAGGTGGCCCAGCAAGCTTTTTATCACCCCTTCTATGAGTACATGAAGGAGTAATGTCTGAGCAGGTCTGTCTGGCAGGCAAGGTCTGGGGACAGACTCCTGGTGCCACAAGTGAGGGGAGGAGGAGTTGAGGTGACAGAAGGACAGCCTGGGAAAGCTGGGAGCTCCCCAGGGAATTCTTGGCACCATTCTTGGCCCAAGGTAGTTTTCAGAAAAAATTTGTTTAACAAGTGTTCTTCCTCAGGAGCTGGTGGGCCAAGGGAGAGCCAGCAGCATCCAGCAGCTTGCATAGAGCTTTGAAAGCTGCCATTTGGTGTTCAACTCCATTGGTGTTGCTGATGGTGCTGCAGCAGGATAAGGAGAATAAGGAGCAGAGGGAAAATGAGATGTGACACAGAAGCAGCTTTGTGACTTATCTCTGCCAACTTAGAGGAGTGGAGTCCCTTTAGTTCAGGGGAGGCTCAGAAACCTGGCTGACAGTACTGTGCTTTACATGGAGTGAGGGTATTAGGCAGAACTTGACTGAAGATGGTATTTGACAAATTGGAGGTAGCAGAGTTTCCTGGCTGGTACAAACAGCTCTCCATGGGGAGCAGCAGCATCTCTGGGTGTGGTGATCTCCTCCCCCCTGGCAGCATGTGGGGGAGTTCTCAGGGTTTATCTCCCACTGTCCAGCCCAGCCTGAAGGCAGAAGCTGTGATGAAGGGTGGGAAGATGAGCACAGGCTGCAGAGGGCCCCTGGGCTCTGCTGGGTGTGAGGTTAGCCCTCATGCAGCATTCTGCATCTTCCAGATGCTGAAGATGCACCTGGGTACTTGCTGCCTGAAAACTCAGGAGCTCATTCTGCAGGTGGTAAGGCTGTTCACAGGGGGCTGGTAGGGGAACTAAGCAGCAGTGGGAGAGGCAGGTAAACTTCTGTGGGACTAAATAAAGATGCAGAGCTATGAGGAAGGAGAACAGAGTGGAGCTCATTGTTATGTATTGCCAAAATTTAGGGCATATCAACATGGTCTGTTGGTAAAAATTGAAAGAGGTTTAGAGAGGGCAGTGGCTTCTGTGTGGGACAAGCCTGGCTGACTGGGACTCTCCAGTCTGGAAGGGGGCTGCTGAGGGGGTTACGGTGTGGGCCATGAAGCCACAAGCTATACAAGGCAGAAGTTTGTACAGGACCTGGGGGACATCAGAGTTGGTGAAAAGGATGTTCAAAACAGAGTGTGGTGATCCATAGAGCTCCTTTCTGCAGGATGTTGTAGGTGCTGGGCTGCCTCATGGATGAGGGAATCACAGCCAGCTGCTGTGTGTTGGACAGCAGCTCCGGTGTGTCCTGGAGCTGCCCGCTGTGCAGGAGCATGTCAGGAGGACACAGCTGTGGGTGCTGGGGAGAAGCAGGGGTGGCTGCTGTGGGTGAATAAGCAGCACTGTGTCTGGGGAAGGGACTGCCAGCAGGGAGCTGTGCCTTTGACTTCATAGTGGGTGTCCAGACAGCACCTGTGGCACATCAGGATCCATGGGAAGTCCAGTGGTCTCCCTGGCTTCAGACTCTGAACGGGGCAATTTCTCCAGCTCATTATCAACAGCTGTACTGATTGTTAAGGATAGACCAGATTATAATGATGTTTGTCCAAGCAACCTGATAATGACCAAGCCCCAGTCACTTGGGGTTTGGTGCTGCTTGCAGCAGGATCCAGCTGCTGGCCCTGGCTTGATCTCCCACGAAACTGATATCAGCCTTTGTCTGCTCTGGGAGTACCAGCCTGGAGACAGAGGCCTCTGTGAACATCAGCTAATGCCTTTCCCACCAAGCAGAGCTGGAGGGAAGGCAAAGGCCAGCCAGGAGACGTGCTGGAGCAGGCACTGAGCTGTGCTGTGCTTTCTCAGGGCACTTTGCCCGTGCCAAGGCCGGGCACCTGGAGCACTCCTGCCGCTGGCTGTGGAGGTGGAGAGCCTGGGAGCTGGGGGAAGGATTAAGCACAGAGGAACCAGGAAAACAGTCTGTGTACTGGAATAATGCCTTGACTATTAACTGTCTTCAGCTAGTGTCCTTCTGGAAAGGAATGCTATCCCACAGGCAGCATCCTGAAGACATTGTTGATTGCTTTTGTAGGGATGTGTGCATGAGGATTCAACGTTGCATCTGCACTGTTTCAATCCACAGCACAGGATTGCCCAGGTTGGACTCCGTTTGCCTGTGGGCTGCCAGTTAACCGCATGTGGTGTGTCCCCTCAACAGCACCCACATGCAGAGCTGCACTGCACACATCCTGTGTCACACAGGGCAGCAGAGGTCTCTGGGGTGGAGCCTGGCAGAGGGAGATGGGGAGCCATCACTCCCCCTTCTTCCTCCTGTCAACTGCAGAGCAATTCCTGGTGCACAGGGCAGCTGCCCACAGAACTCAACAAATCACTGTAATAATTGTAACAAGTGAGCATTTTGAAAGTGCGTCACTCCTGATCCTTTCCTGCTGGCTGAGCACTGCCATCATTGCTGAGCCCCACCACATCAAGGAATGCAGAGATGCAGCTGTTGGGAGAGGCCTGGGAGAAGAGAGTGCCCATGTCCCAGATGCTTCAGGCTTGATTGTGTGCTACCAAAGGGGAGATGTTGGGAAAAGGCACAGAAAATTGGGGTCTGTGGTGGAGTCATGGGAGTTGGCCCCAGAGCCATGTGCTGCCAAAACACAGTTCCCAAGGGATGCTGCAGTAGCTGAAGGGTTTGCTTTCTGGCAAAAATGTTTCCATCTTTACAAGGATGGAGGGAGTGTTAATAGTTTCTGATGTGCTCTCATAACCTCCCTCCCTGCTTCGTGCTGCAAGCACATGAAAAACAGCCAGATTCCCCTTCCAGCCTGTCTCTGAGCTGCATGCACTTATGTCAGGTCCTGTGATGGGAAGGGAAGACACTGGAGTGATCATTTTGCAAGCAATAGGGATAGCTGTGCCAGCCATTGTTCCTTGCTGGGGTGAGCCTGTTGTGCTGACAGAGTTGTTTTCATGAAGCTTTTCAGGAGCAGGCAAGAGCAGACCTCTGAATAAGCCCACCCCAGGTAAACACTAGAAGCTGTGGCCTTGCAGAGGGGTTGACATCTGCTGAGATGAGCTGCTAACCCCATCTGGCTGCCTGTGGGACATGCCTGTCCTGGCAGGAGAGCTCCTTGGCCCCAGCCCTGGTGTGGAGGAGGCGCCAGGAAGGGCTGCTGTGAGGAGGGGGGTGCGGCTGCTGCTCAGCAAGTGCCTGGAAGTCTCCTGAGTGCTGCATCACAGCACAGACCCCTTCCCTGTGGCACTGCTGCCTCTGGGGCCAGTGTGGCCCACATCCCCTGGGGTGGTGTCACTTCTCATCATTTCCACTGCCTGCCCCTTGCCGCAGTGTCACCATCTATTATTTTTGGATGTCCTAGATCTGTCAGGCCAGGGCTGGCTGCTCCCCCGCTCCCACGGAGCAGCAGGGTCTCATCACCCAGTGCTGTGGTGGGTGCTGCCCTCCTCTCTCCCCAGCCAGACCAGCTGCCCCATTCCCAAAGGGTTGGAAGCTGCTGGGGGTCACCCAGTGTTGATGCCAGGGCTGCTCTCCCCCACAGCCTCTCCCTGCTCTGCCATAGCTCATTAGAGTTTAGCAGGAAGAAACAAGGACAAAATCTGCCTGCAGCCCTTTCCCCCAGTGTGTGCAGTTAACTGGATGTGAGCCCAGAAAATTTATTTTCCTGTATCTCTTTTTGGTTTCCCTTTCCATCTCACCTGCTCATTACTTTACAGCTTTCTATCCACTCTTTTGTAATTTATAGCAACCTGGAATCAAACCTTATTTTGTCTGATTAAAAGGTTTCCTGCTGCTCTTCCTCCAGCTCCAAAAAGTGTTTTCACACTCCTCCCCCAGCAGTAGCATATATTAAATACAAGGGAAACAGCATTTCCACCTCCATCCTGAAACCTATTGCATGCTTAGCGATGTTGCTACCTTTGAGTCCAGTTAAGAGCCAAGGTGTTGAGAACTGCTAAATATTAGTCCCTCAGACCTTGATGGATTACAAGGAGACACTTGGATGCACAAGAAAAATTAATTCCCTGGAACAAAACACATCCATCTCCTGCTGAGTCTTCCCTCAGGAGATGGCTGTAGGGTGTGGAGCAAGGCGATCAAAGTGGTGCTGCTGTCAATACCTGGGAACACTGCTGCTGCTCCAGACCCCTGAGCTCACCCAGGTGCCTGCCCTGTGTGGGTGGTAGCAATGATTTGTCATCTATCTCTGGCAGACAGCCTAATTTTTTAATTAGCTGATAGGCTGATTAGCTGCTGTGCTGCAGCCACTGCTCTGCTCTGCTGCGTGCCTAATCAGTGCTGCAGAACCCTGGTTAGTAGCTGGGCCGCTGGGGCACATCGCCCCTGCACTTCCCTGGAGCTCTGTGTGCAGAGAGGGAGGCTGTTTGGAGGGGAGGAGGCTGCTGGGCTGTCCCAGGGAGCAGAGGGGACCCTTGGCTGCACGGCAGACGGGAGGACCTGTGTTGGGGGACCCTTGGCTGCACGGCAGATGGGAGGACTTGTGTTGAAGCACGCAGCTGGAAGGTAAGCTGCTCTGCACCTTGGCAAGCTGTGCTGGTGCAGGGCTTTGTAGCCTCATCTTCTCTTGGGAGGGTGGGCTCTGGAGCAGCACCATGTCCTGGGAAGGGGGACTGCAGCCCCCCCAGTTCCCAGCACAGTGGCAGCAAGCTCTGAGGAGTGTGTCATGCTTGCACACGTGCACGTTTGCCCCTGCCTTGGCTGCTTCCTGTGGGCGAGGCTCTCTGGTGCTGCCGAGGTCAGCTGGGCAGGCTGCAGTGATTAATGCTGGGCACAGAGGGGAGGCTGTCTGTGGAGAAAACAAGGCCTGGCCAGGGGAGCACACAGCCAGAGAGGAAGCTGCTCACAACCCTGCTGACAGCAGCAGGGAGAGCGGCCAGGGGCAGCTGCCAGTGCAGGGGGTGAGCCAAACCCAGGGAGCCTCTGATGAAGGGCAGGATGGAGAACCCAGCATGTTTGTGTAAATAAACTGTGTGCCTCCACACTGGGCCTGTTGAGGTGCTGGCATCTCTGCCTGGCACTGCAGCTGTTCTCGTGCCCTGCTGCAGCTGAGGCTTTTGGGGACAGCTGGCTGCTGCTACTGGGCAGTACCCTCTGGGTTGCACAGGGACCTCTGGAACCTGTCACCCACTCTGCATCCATGCTTGGCCATGGCACTGGCTGTGGGAGTGGAGTTTTTCTTGGCCACACATCTCTGAGCCAGTGAGGGCGGAGGATTCTGGTTTCACAGCCAGCGCAGGCAGCTTTGTGGATCCGCGTGTTGCTCCTGCAGGCACGCTGCCCGCTGGAGCTGGTGGCTGCTGCCCTGCTCCAGGAGGTTATTGCCCAAGGCAGCCATCTAAAAGTCACTGCTGGTCCTTCACAGCTCCTTCTCCCCTTGGGATCTTGTCCTGTCATGATGGGGACAGCTAAAACACCTGACTGAAAAAAGCATTGCTCAAAGCAATTCAGAGAGGTGGAGGGGCAGCTGTCCAGGTGTGCCCAGCATTTGCAGGCCAGCGGACCAGAGATCCCCAGCCCTTCTGACTCCAGCTCAGAGAGCTTTGGTTGCTAGGCTCTTTTCCTCCTGGTAGTCCAAGTCAAGTGGCAAAATGAACAGCCACCCCTGGCCTTTCCCCACAGCCCCCTGCAGCCCTGCAACACCCAGAGCAGCAGCCAGCAGGGGACACTCCTGTCACTTGGCTACACTGTGTCACCCATGCTGGCTGCAGCTGCTGCCGGCCCTGCAGAATGTTCCCTGTGCTGCTCTGCCTCCAGCAGCTCCCTGTCCCAGCCCTGTCCAGGCCATCACCCAGCCACCACCCCGCACAGCCTCCTGAAGGATGGAGTGGGGTCTTGCCTCCCTGTGTTGCAGGACTGGCAGGTGCTGGCTCCATGGGAAAAGGCAAGGTGGTGTGCCTGGGTCACACAGCTGGGTCAGCAATCCCAGCAGTGGCCTTGTTGGTCTGATCTCTTGAGGCACCTCTGGTCCCAAAAGTTACTGCTGTGATGTTGAGGAGGTGTGGGGAGGTCAAGGTGCTCCCACCTTATACGTGCCAAGTGCCAGGTTAACAGTTGGACTCGATGATCTTAAAGGTCTTTTCCAGTGTAAATAATTGCATGATTCTATGTTGGAGGAGTCTCTCCTCATTGGCATGAAGCATCAGAATGCTTAAGTCCTTAAAAACAGGTTTGCTGAGACAGGTGGAGGTGCCAGTGCAGAGGATGGTGGGAGCAGATCCAAATTACCACCAGTTTTGGCGACAGGTGTTTGCCTCAGGAGTGTGAGTGAGATATGGGCACAGTGCAGCCTGGTGGGGTGATGTCCTGTCCCCTCCTGGTATCCCACTGTTGCTTGCAGCATCTCCTCTGCCAGACCAGCTGCAGGCAGGATTTTTTTACTCTGAGAGGGCTGAGCTTGTGCTAACATGAGCCTGTCAGTGAGCTGGAGAGTTACAGCACTTGCAGTATTTTGATTCTTGCTTCTACTCTACATCTATTAAAGCACTGCTCAATTATCAATGATATAGACTGCAATGTTTGCTGGACAGCTTCTGCCCTTTGTGCTGTGATGGCAGTTCTCCATTTCACTATTAAGTTCCTGGACACAGCTCTTCCCCTCTCCACTGCCAGTGGTGGCATGCTGCTTCCCTGAACCTGGGGTAGTTTATATGGAAGTGGAGGGTTTGGAGCCAAGGCCAGCACTTAGACCCCAGCCTTGCTCCTGCTGTCTGGGCTCAGCTTTGCCAGGGGATTGACCCTTATACAGAGAAAGTTGTTGGGATGAGCTTAAATTACTTTGGCTGCAGAACAGCCTGTGCTGCTCTCAGCAGGCTCCTGCTTTTGCATCTCCTTTTCACCTGACCCTTCATCCATTGTCCTGGAGTTATAAACCTACTATTTACATTTCTTGGAGTCCATTCTCTCATCTCAGGTTAGGGGAAAGTAGTCCTATTCTATGGGCAGGTTCAAGGCTGCCCATCCCTAGGCTGCTCTGAGCAAGGGGAGCAGGTCCTAAGGGACCTGACATTTCTGGGAAGAGTAATTTCATAGAGTCTTACAATGGTTTGGGTTGGAAGGGACCCTAAAGTTCATCTGTGTCCAGCCCCCCTGCCATGGACAGGTGTGTCACCCGGTAGATCAGGTTGCTCATCTAGACCAAATTCGCTCCTAAGTGTCATTCCACTGGTGGGGTGGCCTGGCTCACTGTGTATCTCCTCTATCCCTGCTGTGCCCTGGGGCAGTTTTTGGGGTCCATGCTTCCTGGGAAGGGCTGTTAGACTTGCTGCAGAAGCTGCCTGCTACCACAGAGGCTCCAGAGGGGCTCCTGGGTTCCTTTCAGAGCATCCAGACAACCTGCTGTGCCCCTCAGCCCACCAAAGGGGTGCCTGTCTGTGTGCTGTCATAGCCCCACTGGGTCCTGGCAGAGAATGTGGGGCAGCAGGGCACAGGGACATGACCTCTGCCTGCCTCTGCCCCCTCACTGGATGAGGTTGTAGGATGAGGCATCTCTGAGCCTGGCCATTTGCCTCTGGGCAGGGCTGGGGGAAGGTTTTGAGCCAAGCCTGGAGCACAGCTCTGCTGTGGCTGCTGATACAAGGCGGCAGTAAAAGATTACGAGCTTTAAATGGGGCCAACCTGTGCTATAAAGCTGTCACTGCTAATGGAGACCATCTCTGCTCTGAATGGCACAGCTCCCCTCTCCATGCTGTGGCTGGTAGAGCTGGAGCTGAACAGAGTGGAGGGTTCTACACAGTATGGCAAAGTTAGAAAACTCACTGCTGGGCAGAACACTCAGCCTTTCCCCACATTTCCAGCTGGATCCCTCTGAGCAGTTTGTGCCTAAGAGAGCACACAGTTCCTCCACCCCCACATGGCAGCCAGGACAAAGCGCTTGGTAGAAGGGCGAAAGAGCATGATACATCATAAATACTAGTGCCTGGCCCCTTGCCAGTCCCAGGCAGGGAAATCATCTCAGCCATTAATCTGTGTGTGCAAGCTGCATCTGGCAAAGTGATGCTTAGTGTCACCCATGCTCCCTTATGTGTGTGTTGCAGTTCATGCTTGCTTCAACAAAAAACTTTTAAAATTTAAAAAAATCAAAGCAAAAAAAGTACTTGGTGCTTTATGGGTCTGATTTCTTAGTGAGTATTTCCTGAGGGAAGCACAGGGCACAGCATGGACCAGTGTGCTGGGGTGAGCCAAGCATGGGAAGCCTCTAACGACAGCAGGATGGAGAACCCGGGGTGTTTGTGTAAATAAATTGTGTGTCTCCATGCTGGGCTCTTGTGGCACTGCCATCCCTGCCTGGCACTGCAGCTGTGCTCAGCTCAGCTCCCTGCTCAGCTGGGGCTTCTGGGGACAGCTGGCTGGGCAGCATGCTCTGGGCTGCACAGGGACCCTCCAGAGCCTTTCACCCGGACTCGAGCTGGGGTGGGCAGGGTTGGGATTGGAGCTTCCTCCAAGCTCAGCTTTCATTCTCCACTGTGATTAATTGCAGTTGGTGTTCAGCTGTAATTTTAGAGAACAATCGGATGACGTGGCTCACAGTTGATTTAATTGAAACCTGATGAGGCTGCTGTGCACCAGGGTGAGTGGTGCTGGGATGCCCCTGGGAATCCCATCCCCTCTTCCCAGCCTCAGCCTTGTAGGGCTCAGGCTCCCCACATTTCTCTGGAGTTGAGCTTGTGTTGTAAGTTCAAGGTTTTCTTGTCCTGGAGTTTTGTGACCAATCTGAGTATTCTCAGGTGTGGTAATGTTTTGGATTTGGGGGCTTGCCCCACTGTAGTTTGAGCCAGTGGAGAGGTTTGGTGCATGTGGGATACTTGTCTTGTTCCTCGCTGCAGAAATCCACTGCTCTGCTGATTCATATGCTTGAGTTGCCCTGGCCATTTCTGAGGCAGTTCAGAAGGCTGGGGGAAATTGCTTTCAGGTCAAGACCTGCTTTAGCCTGTGGTGAATTACTGTGCCTGGGTTTTAAATCTTTGCAAACAGAGGATTATGGTGATGGTAAATACTAGGTAGGCCTGAGGATTGCTGTACTGATGGCTGAAGGGAGCACGGCCTTTCCCTTTAGCAGATAGAGCGTGATGGATGTTAAAAAAATAAATTAAGATACATCCCAAGTTGTAGCTTAGATACTATTTCTCCTTGATTTATATTTCTGCTTGGGTGCTTCGCAGCGTAAGCAGTATATTTCTTGCTTAACCTCACAAGGCCTTTTTGTTCTTAAATGAGGACAATGTGGTAGGTATGACCAATTGCCAAGAGTCCCAGATTAGTGCAAGATCTGCAGAAAATTCAGAGCTGCTGTACAGCCCAGAATCTACTTGAAACACAAACACCAAGCAATGAACACTTTGGAAAATGCAAATCTGCACTCCTGTGCTGGGGGATAACTTCTGGTGCCTGGCTGCTCGCAGGGCCTCTGGGTCTCTAGTCCTATGGTGGCTTTGGGGGCTGAAAACAGAGCCATTGTCTCCTGCTCTTAGCAGCCTGTCCCACACACAGCAGGGTAGGGAGATATGGGACCATGGTGGCACTGCCCCAGCAACAGCAGCCTGATGGGAAGCCCTGCCTGTAGGCACAGTAGATGCAGGCAGCAGAAGGTGAGTGCAGGCAGGGCTTGTCCTCCTGCCTGCAGGTACTGGGCAGGAGGAAGGATGAAGGCTTGGTTTGCTAATTGCTCTGGAAGTGGTGGTGACAAGCAGGTCTAGCCTGCAGGGAGCTGTAAGGGCACCTGTGCATGATGAGTGGGACCAAAACACATTGACACAGCCTTACAATCCAATTAGTGCTGAGTGCTAAGCAACCTGGCCAATTTGCTCTTGGCTTTTCTAACACATATAAACAGGGGGGCATTACATAATGCCCTGGGGATGGCTCCACTCGCAGTCCCTGAGAGGCGCTGAGCTGGCCTGGCCAGAAGATGACCATGGCTTTGCTCATGGCTGGGAGATCCCATCTGATGGCTTGATCTCTTGTAGTGTTTGCACTTGCTGCATTGCACTTGGCCTGCTGTAATCCATGCAGTATCCCCAGATCCACCTGGGACGAGCAGTCTTGTCAAGGCACATCTCCTGCACACTCTCCCAAGCAGTGTCTCCATCTTTCAGTCTTTCTTGTGCTGCAAAGGAGACTGGGACAAATTTGGGCAGGGGCCTGACCCTGTTGAGGACCTCAGGCCCAACCTTAAGAATGATGTCCTCTAGCCTTTCCTTGCTCTTGATGTCTCACCGCAAGTGGAAGATGCTTCCATGTGTTTACAACCCCCCTTGCCTCTGAGAGGGTACCACCAGCAATAATAATCTTCCAGGCTGCTGCAGATCACCAGCAGTTCTGTGCAGGCAGAGGGCTGTATTCTCTGTTATCTCTTCCTCAGGGAAGCCCATGGCAAGCTGCTGGGAGCTAATGGGTTTGTGCAGGTGATACTGGAAGTGTCATGTGGCAAACTGATGTTGTCTGTGATGGGAATTGCTTTGGTATGTTGGGCCAGGAAAGGACACTCTGTGGGCTGGAGGTGGGAAGCACTCATGGAGTTGGTAGCTGAAAATAAACATGGGATTTTGCAGGGCTGGCACTACAGAAGCACTTCGAGAAAGGGAGAGAGGCTGGGTTGAAGCTGCCTCTTGCTTTTGTCAGTTATATGGAAAACCAGTCCTCTGGAAGGAAGGAGGGAATGGATAGAAGCAGGGGATCACCAGAAATGATTTCTGAAGTAAAAACACAATGGTAAATGCTTCATGATGGTTGAAATTTGTTTGCTTCATGCAGAGGTCGCACCTGGATTGTGTTTGCTCTGAGTTGGTCGAGTCCTGCCCATGGAGCAGACTGCACCAAATCCTCCTTGGGTTCAGCTCCTCCCATTAAGTAGCTGGTGGTAATCATGGGTTAGTTTTGTCTTATATTGCTGACTTTTCCTCTTTGTGCTTTCAGAAATAACACGGATCATCCAGGTAGACTTGGACCTGAAGTACAAGACCAACATCCGAGACCTGTTCGATGAGTTTGACAACTTCCCAGAGGGAGCAGTCATTGGGATTGCCAGGGAAATGCAGCCAGTGTACAGGTACAGTCCCCTTCCTGTGGGGAGCAGGGAGTGGGCAGCAGGTGGCTGGTGGCTTCTCTTCAACTCAGGTTGCTCTTAGGGAAAAAACCTGGGGAGCAGTGGTCTCCCTGCTTTAATCCTGCAGGGGGACTTAATCTGAAACTTGTAAATTGGTATGAGCAAACATACACAGTGTTGCTGCGGTTTGTTTGCTTGTTCTCACACACCATCACAAGACTTCCAGAGGCAAATTCTTGATCATCAGTGCCAGAATCCATGCCTGGACTCTAGTACATCTAGAGGCATGTTTGTCCAGCCATGCCTGCTGAGGTGCTGTAATTGTTTGTGTGTTGGAGCTCTGAAGTTTTGGCTGAGAGTATTGCAGAGAGTAGGGATTGAGTTTGGGCAACAGTGAGGTTCTGGGTCCCTGGAGCGCACTTTCTGCTTCCCCCAGGGAAGGCTGAATGGGCAACTCTTGCTGACCTGGGCTTGCAAGCATGAAAGTGGCCTCATGGTCCCTTGATCTTCAGACCCTTGGTCCACCACCCACTGCCGACTGTGCTGGAAACCACTCATGAAGGGATGGGCCAATCCTTCCCACTCATGGGAAGTAATGCAAATCCCACCACTGGTGGCATTCAGGGACATGGATATTTCCAAGTGCTTAGAGAAATTTGTTTTGTTTAGCCATTGTTCTAACGATGGACCTCAGGTCCATCCAGGTTTTAGTCCAGGGTAGATCAGATCATTATCCCAGGATGCCTTAATGGATCTCAGCAGAGCTGAGTTTGAGCATCTGAGATGGCTTGGCTAGATTTGCTAATCCTAATGGAAAAGTTCTTGGAGAAAGATAAAAAAGCCTAAGAGGTGCGTATGTCTTGTCCTTCCCTGCTCAAAGCCTGCTTCCCTACTGAGCCTCTTAAGACATGACCAGCAGCACTCTTGGGCAAAGGCTGAGCTGCAAAGATCTGGACCAGCCTTTCTTGCTGCCTGTGCATCCAGATGGGAAGAGGGTAGAGACAGAGAGAAGTTCATCAGCAGGGGATTGATGGTTGTTAATCACCACCAATTGCTTCCTGGAAGCCTAAACCATGTGAGAAAATGTGATTGCTCAAACTACAGAAGTCACTACTATTTCTGAGCTGGAAAAAAGACATCTCTCTGTCTGTGGCATAAGTGTTGCTTCTCTCCTGATTTGTACTCTTGGCAGGAAGAGCTGGGACTAGAGGAACACGGATGCTGAGATCTTGTCTCCATAGGGTGGCACCATGCTCAGAGAGTAGAGGGCTCCTGTATCTGCTTTGGATGTCCTGACAGGATTTTGGTGCCCAGAATGGTAAATCCAACCCCAGTTAATCATATCCAATTGTTGGAGCTTAAAGGGGGATGGAGGGAAGAGTCACAGCCAAGAGTAGCTGTGGGGCTGGTTGGCCCAGCAGGGCAGATCCCTGGCGTTAGTGGTGCTGGAACGGGGTAAATCAAGCGCTCGTTTGCCTGCAATTAGTGCAGGGTGGAATCACTTTGTTTTTGTCTCTGCAGGGTTTTGCATTATTTCAATGCTTAACTAGGGAGTGGGGATGGTGATCTGCTGCCTGGATGTGGTTTGTGGGACTGGGTGTGCCCGGAGGGGACTGAATTAAGGTTTGGGGTGCTCCGCTGGAGAGCCTTTCAGCATGGCAGGGGACAAGGCAGGGGATCATGGGGCTGAGCACTGAATACCTGACCCAAGCCATAGCTGTGTTCTCCCCCACCTGCCACCCGCAGTGGGGACAAACATGCCAAGCAATAATAGCCCTCACAGGCTGCATTTTTGGGCTGAACTTTCTGTTGTTGCAGTTTTGACATTCTGGGTCACTTTGGGCTATGTTGTGCTTTTCTTCTTGTGTTGTTTTGATCTTCATGTGAAAACAAGTTCTTGATCCTTCTTGTCGCCAGATCACCCGTTGTGGGGCAAGCTGTGCAAACTCCAGCCTGCCCTCCTGCCAAGCCCTGCACCCTGTGGGGCTCGCACCTCACTGCTAAAAGGGTTTCCAGACACAAACATGAGCTGACAAAGCATGGATGTCTTTGTAAAAAAAAAATCTTTACTATTTTTATACTTTTAGAAAGATAAAAAACATGTTGTAGGTGTGAAATAACAGGTGTCAGCTCCAGCCGTGTTGTTTGCCATGTGTGCAGGCTTGAAGCATCAGTTGGGAAAATGGTTGTGGGGAGAGAGGAGGATTACAGGGTGATTGTGGGGTCTCTGTGTTGCCACTCACATTTTCCTCACCATTTCACACCATTTCCTCACCATTTCACAGCTCTCTGCAGCACTAGCATTGTCCCAAAGCATCAGAGGACTTGGGGTGAATTAGCAGAGCTGCCCTGAGCTTGCTCATGGAGCTGTGGACTCGGTTCCCGGGGGCAGGGTAAGCCAGTGGCAAGCCAGAAAGGGTCTGGGTGCCATCTTTCCTGCTGTGTAGCAATGGGAAAGATGGATGGAGATCAATCCACCATCTGTTTCCATCAGCTGCCCATTGGCTGCCTGGCTGTGGGCTGCACTTTGTAGGCACAGACTGGGGCTGCAGAAGGCTCAGGCTGCTGCACACTGGTGCAACGAGCAGCGCTGAGCACAGACACTCACGGAAATGGAGGAGTAAGAGAACAGCAAATCGGAAACATCCCGGAGCCTGTCTGCATATCCTGAAGGTAGGGGAAACCTCCAGACAGCAAAACAGGATGGCACGGGAGTGTTTCCACTCGCTTGACTCATGCTGAAACAATGCCCGGCCACTGTTTGTCTTGGACAAACACATTTCTCTGAGCAACAGGATCTCCCAGCCCTCCTGCCAGGCCAGTGCTGGGATTTAACTGTTGCACAGTCTGGTGTTGGTCTGTCCTTCGGGGCCACTCAGGGTGAGTTGGAGTGGCCTGTGGAGAGCAGTAGCTCCTGCTGAAGCTGGACATGGATCACTCTGCAGTGTCTGGCAGGGAGTCCTGGATGCAGAGGAGGAGGTGGCAGGAGCCCATGTCACGTGCAGGAAGTGATCTGAGGTCCGAGGCCACCGGCGTCAGGTTTCCGTCTCTCCAGCCACGGCAGGGACAAGAGGCACCCTGTCCATGGGTCAGGCATGTTGTCCTTCCTGTGGCTGTTGGATCCAGTGTGGCACATGGGCTACGGTCAACATCTCTGTGGATAGGGTTGCAGGCAGAGCTTCATCCCACAAGAAGCTGCCACCATGGTGGGGTTGTTGAGGACTCTGGTACTGTGCAGTAGTATCCTAGATGCTTCTGGACTTTCCATGGCAGCACTGGATTTGTCCTGCCAGGCTGTTGTTTTAATATTGGCCTGCAAAAGAGCCTCTTCCCAGGCTGACTTATGCCTGCTCATGTGTCTGCCTGCAGAGGGTTCACACTGTGGCCAAGATCAGGAGCTCTGGCTTCAGTGGGAGTGATTTTGATGTAAAGATTAGACTCTGCGTCTGAAGTTTGCATCATCCAAAAGGCTTTCCATGCAAGGAGGTGCTTCTTCAGAGTGATAACCTTAATTAAAAGTCCTGTTGTCCCCTGCAGCACTTCAGCTGCTCAGTTGTGCTGGCCAATCCTGCTCACCAGGCTAAATAGAGTGAGTGATAATGGTCTGTATAAATATTTATGTTGCACTGAGCCTTCCGTGTCAGATCTTGGTCAAATTGAGAAGTCCAGACTCTCTGGTGCTCTTGAGCCCTGCTAAGAAACATGCAGAGAAGCATTGCAGATGCAGCCTGCATGGGAGCGACCAGGTGGGCAGGCAGGACGCTGTCCTTGGGGGTGTGTGGGTACATGCCCGACCCTGCAGAGCAGCTCAGCCGTGCTCCCACCAGCGCAGCTCTGCCATGGCTGGTGATGGAAGCATGGCCTGCTGCCCCTCAGCCTGCTGGCCAGGTGTGAGCACTGGGGCTGCACCTGGAGCATAGCAGGGTCTCCATCAGGGCATGACAATGGCATCCTCACACCAGTGCAGCCCAGACCTACCTGGGCCTCCCTACCAGCCTGACTTGGCTCAGCACCTGTTCCCAGACACAGTAACTCAGTGCTGCCAGGTGCCAAAGGGATAGATTCCTCATTTCAAAGCAGCCTTGTGGTTGAGAGGAACAGGGTGGGGAAATACTGTGGCACTCCCCAAAATGTCCTGAAAGCTCTCAGATTACTAAAGGCAGAGCTTAAGCCCTATTCTTACTGTGTTTCCTGGTTCTAGACCCGTCTGGTCACACTGTTGGCATGTGAGAGGAAGCAGAGCAGTGGTATTGATTGTACAGCTGCTCTCAGCAGCCTCGGCCTGACCCCATGTGCCAAGCCATGCTCCCTGCTCCCATTCCCACAGCCATCTCAGCCTCTTCTCTCTGTGCCTAAGCACTGCTGCTGCTGGCACTGCCAGTGTCCATGGGCTCTGGGTGCCCACCAGTGTGCCAGCACCACCTGAGCCCTCAGAACTGCCCCCATCATGCTCCCCTTGGAGGAATCCTTGGGAAGGAATGATCTGCTGGCAATAGGGAAGACTTAACCACAGGTCCTCAGATGGGTGCTTTTAGCCCCTCCAGGTAGGAGGAAGATACCTGCTGTGAAGATGGGTATCAGGAGAAGTCCCAGAGCTTCACAGGTCCAGGAATGCACACTGCTGGGGCTGGAAGGGTGGCTGCTATTTCCACTTCTGCTGTTGGGTGAGATCTTTACTGCTGTCCCCCGTGTCAGGAAGTTAATTAAAGCTTGAGGCATCTTGGGAATCCACAGTGTTGGAAATGATAAAAGTTTGTCCAGTAGGAAAGGATATCTACATCAAAGGGGCAGCTACAGACTACAAAGGGCCGACACTTGGGTCCCTGTGTGGCTGCAAGGCCATTTGCCTTTGCCTCTGCCTAAAACCTAGGAAGAACTCAAACAGCATATTATTTTGCAGAAAGGAAGAGCTTTGTTTCTGCTTGTGATCATGTGGGAGCTGCTGTAAGTGTGCTGTGTGCTCAGTGACATGCATTTTGTTTGTTTGAGAGCTGCTGAAATAACCCAGAGAAGCCCCTTAATGGGTGGAAGGAGGGCTGTGCCGCTCCGGACGCGGAGCCGCGGCGCTTGCAGGGCTGGGTGTTTGTGGGAGCTGGGAGCTCAGCGGCACCAGCGCTAAGTCACTTTGTCAGATGTTTGGAAGAGGAAAGGAGTTATCCTGGACTGTGAGCAGGCTAATGCTAAATCCATAGCCAGGCCAGGCTGTCAGAGAGTCTGAGCTGAGACGGTACATTCTGTACCTTCTCTTGGGATCTAAAAAAAACCCCAAAGTACAGCTGGCAGCTGCAAGCAAGGAGCAGCTGGATTTTCCCTGGCTGAGGCAGCAGTGGTGGTTGTAGGATGTAACACTGCAGGTGGGCTGCAGTGGAGCTTTCCAGAACTGGAGATAACCATCTCCAGCAGGCAGGTCCTCCTGTCTGAGTTTTCCTGGTTTTGTGGACTTTTCATGCAGGCAGGTGGCCCTGACTTGGAGTCTTTACTCTTTTCCAAGGGCTTTTGCCCTGAGGAAGCAGGGAGCTGGCTTCCACAAAAGGTTCTGTTCCCCAGGCCCCTCAGGAGTAAAGGCAGGAGAATTAGTGCCTACCATTTGTGCCGTTGTGATGTCAATGCTGCCTGCCCACAGTCCTGCAAGCCCCAAACCCTGTGCACTTTGGATTTCAAACCATTTCCAGACTTTGACTTGATTTGTAGCAACTGCTGCTGTTCAACGCATGGGGAAAAGGGTTCTAGGAATTGATTTGCCCGTGGCTGCCAAGAAGCAGCCAAAATTACAGAACAAACAGAACCTGCAAGGAACTGGAAGCAGAATTAATTTTAGGAATTTAGCTTTACCTCTGATTTAAAAAATTATCCGACAAGGTAAAGGATTGTGTTGTTTACAACTGAGAATATCATTAATATATAGGACCTGTCCAATTTATTCCCACTACAATGCAAACTTGTAATGTCATTTAAAAACAATGAATAAATTGGATGAGATCTGACAACCACAACTGTGCATTGATTAGTACAAGTTGTATTAATACAATATTAAACAGCAGGTGAGCTTCTGTGAAGGGAGAGCATCTCCCCTGTTCCTGAGAGTTCCATTGGCAGGCAAGGGTGTCCCAGAGCAGGCAGCCTGTGCTTCCAAGGCATGCAGGAGAACACTGCCAGAGCAGAGTTTATTCACACTTGTTAATAGAAATCTGCCATTTTAGCAGTAATTAGGCCCACAGTGTTCTAGAGTGTCCCTGTGGATGGGTTGCCCCGCTTCCTGTACTGGTGCTGATAGAGGATGGTCTCACACACAAAGGCCATTGCTCTGCACTGCCACCAGTGCCATTTGCTCTGTAAATGGAAGGAAACTGCTGTGACCCAGATAGGGATTTATGGTCCCACCTCTGTTTGGAAGATGATTTTAGCACTGGCGTGGGGTGTATGAATGTTTGGTGATGAGGAGGGCCACCCCTGAAAATCTGTCCCAAAGAAAGGTTTTGAACACAAGCTGTGTTCACAAGTTGTCATTTGTCATCTATTTAAGAGTTCCCATTTTTGGACTAAGTCCACACAGAAATGTCATCAGTGAGAATCAATTTGCTGCTCTAAATACAGGCCTTTTAAAAGTTTGGCATGCTGGCTGGGCTGTGGTAGAGACCAGCACTGCACAGACATAATTTGTGCATTACGTGAGAAGTTTATTAAGGAATTACTGATGTCCTCATTGAAGAGCTCAGTCTGTTGCTTCATCAGTATTTTCCATGGGAGAGCTGGAGGTTCTGCCTGAGCTGGACCTTTATCCTGAACCCATCAGAGAAGGGTATGGTGGTCCTGGTGTGCACACCAACACATCCTGCCCTTTGTCCCAGGAAATTGGCATTGTTTTGCCCCAGGTTGACATTTTCCCCTGCAGGGCAAGGGGTACTGCTGTGTTGGTGATGCCCCTGCACATCACTGGCTACATGGTGCTCCTGAGAAGCGTGGAGCTGGGATTTCCTGGATTGCACAAGCTGTTTAGCCTCAGCTCAGATGCTGTGGTGTGGGCTGGTACTGAACCTGCTGCCCTGGCTCCTTAAAGGGCTTAGCAATTGCACAAGGAAAATAAGCAATCAGCAACAAGGGCTGCTTTGTTGCAAAGCCACTGAGCTCACCAGGCCAAGGTCTGGCTGCCGGGGCAGTCAGAGGAGCTGGGTTGGATGCTGCCCCAGGTGGTTGCCTCCCTTTGTGTGGCAGAAACTTGGAAGGGCCCGCTTTCATTGCAGCAATGTCTTCTGGAGGTGGGAGGAGAGGGAGGAAGGGGAGCTGGCCTTTTCCTGCAGGTTAATCTCAGTTGAACACAGTGAGGGTAAGGGGCTGACAGCTGCCTGCCACAGTGAGGATTAGCCAAGAGGAGAAGGGTGCAGGGAGTTTCTTGGCTTGCTCTTTCTTTGTGCTAAGGATGAGGGGGTAAAGGCAGCATCACCCCCTCAATGGACCATGCCATCATTCCCATCACTCTCCCCACCCCATTGCCCACACCCTCTCCTCCAGGCAGGACAGAAGCTGCTCTTAGAGTCTCCCCTTTGCTCTCTCCTATTTCAAGCACATCCTCTGTCCCCATGGGGACACTGCATACTTCACAGTGGGGCTCCCATCCCATCTGCCTCTTTGACCAGCTCTCTGGGGCCCCGCAGGTCCCAGGCACCACCAGGTGGGCAGTTCAGCCACGGATTGCTTGTTGGGACTACAGCCAGGTGCCGTGTCCTCCTGCCACCCCAGGGGAGTCCTGGCAGTGCAGGGAGCAGGGAGCAAGGTGCACTTGTGCCTCACTGCTCATTGCACAGGAGCAGTAGTGTTTGCCAGCTGGGCAAGTGCCTGCAGCTGGGAATAACACCAGCAGCCATCCATGTTCTGGCTGAGGAACTGAACATCATATTTGGAGGTATGAGAGTGTGCACTTGTTTTAGTTGGTGTTTGGGCTGGCAGGGCTGCTGTTGGAGTGGCTCAGAGAGGGATGGCTGGCAGCATGTGTTTCCCTTCTGCTCTAGGAGCCTCATGCCTGGCTGGATGGGGCTCAAGGTCCCCTGTCCCCAGTGAGAGAGGCTTGCTGACAAAAAGCATCCTCAAGGTACTGGCCTGCTGCTGCTGCCCATCCTGCTCTCCCAGACAGCCCAAATTCTGGCAGCGCTTGGCGAGAGGTAGGAGCAAATCAGTGCGCTCCACAAGGAGCTGACTGTTTCTAGGATGCTATTACATCCAGACTCTTGCAGATTCCCTGTTTTTGTGGCTTTATCCCATGACTGTTGGCTTTGTTTCCCCTTTAGTGGGGGAGAGGCCATGCAGCCTTCCTCCCTGGGAACCATGCTGCATAGGCTCATGCAGTGCACACTGGCTGCGCCCTGCAGCCTTCCAGGAGCATCCTCTAAGCACAGGCACCCTGGGTCTGGCCTGGCATCTCATTTCACTTCTTGTCATTTTGACTTGGTTCCTTGATTCCCCAGATGCCTGTGGGGGGAGGCATTCCTGGAGATACAGATGCATGGGGAAGGTCCACATCCTCAGCAGCAAGCCCAGTGGCAGCTGCACAGCTGCTGTGGTGGGGTTGCAGTCTCTTGAACATCAGATGGGTATAGACACACAAGCCCAGTCTGCTGCCTGTGGGGCAAGTGGTCTCCCAGCTGGCAATAGCCCCTGCACTTACCTTTCCTGCCAGCTCGGGCACCCAGCTGCTTTACCAGAGGTTTCCAGCATATCCCATGAAGTTGTCCCATAACCCAGAGCTGAAGTAAATGAGTGGAAGTTCACAGATTTGAACAAAGTCTTTCCCCTACTTGTTTGTCCCTTGCTGTGGAGAAGGCTCTACAGAATACAGCTGGTGGGTGGAGAGGTCCCTCCTGGCCTGGCAGCTGTCCCCAGCGAGGCGTTTGGAAGGGTGTGATGGCAGCTTTGTGAGCTGGGGCTCGTGACCGCCGGGCTGCGAGGCAGGGGAGGCGCGGCCGCAGCGCCCTGTGCTGGGCCAGCAAGGGAAGTCCTGCTGGAAGCAGCGTTTTTTATCTGGGCTGCCTGGGCCTGGCGCTTGAATGCTTGGAAATGCTCTTCTCCAGATGTTTCCTAGCACACGCCGGCTCTGTTTATAAACAGCTCCTCAAAGCAAAGCCTGTTGGGGCTGCAGGCAGGCGCTCGCGGCAGGCCCCGCACGGCTCCCCTGCGCCATGGCACGGGGTCTGGGGCCACAGGTCACCTCTGTGGGCCACAGGCCACCCCTCCCAGCTAGATGGGTTAGAGCAGTTAACAAAAGCCCCAAATGCCTCCTCTTCCTTTCTCCTCCCTTACTCCTGGCTAACAGCTTCCTGCCCCTATGCATCCTGCTGGTGCTGCCTTCCTGCCCAGGCTTTTGCTGCTGGGGGCACAGAGAGGAGGACACACTGCCCTGCCTGAGCTGCCTGTTCCCAGGGAGATCCCGGCCACTGCAGGGGCTTGGGTCAGGGAGACATTTCCATTGCATCCAGCTGCTGTTCAGTTCCTCGATGATTGTCTCGAGGGCATATCCTGGCATCAAGCTCATTCAGCCCCTGGAGTTTTCCCCTTATGTTTTGCCAAAATTTGAGGTGGATGCCAAGGAGCGCTGTGAGGCAGGACAGAGTGGAGTGGATGCAGGCTGTGTCAGATGTTTGGCTGATTGTTGAGCTTTTCCAGCCCCATCTCCTCTGAAGATACTCCTCATACTCGTCACTCCTTCCACTTCTAACTGGGTGGAGGTGCCTTTCAGCCATGCTCTTCTCTGTCCTGGCCCCTACAGGACAGGACCAAAACCTGCTTAAAAGACAAAA
Organism: Urocynchramus pylzowi; assembly: GCA_013397555.1. Classification (NCBI taxonomy): domain Eukaryota; kingdom Metazoa; phylum Chordata; class Aves; order Passeriformes; family Fringillidae; genus Urocynchramus; species Urocynchramus pylzowi. The sequence continues at coordinate 208,248 of VZRH01005942.1, read as the reverse complement.
GCCAAGAAAAATCCTGTCTAAACAGCTGCTGCCAGTGGCCCTGCCAGGATACTTTTCCCTTGGTAAGGGCAAGACTGTTGTGCTCAGCTGTGAGCAGGTTCCCAAACCATGGGCACTGCTGAGCCACCTGCAGCTCATCACATCCTGGATCTCACCTCAGCATCGCTCCCTGCAGATGGCCCTGCCCTCCCTGCCAGCCCCACACCCACACACAGCCGGGGGAGAACGGCCCTGTCACGGCCAGTGCTGGCAGGAAGGGCTGAACAATTGCTGCTTGTCAGTCTGTCTCCTCTTCCTGTAGAAAAGGGCATGTTATCAGCCATCCACAAGTCATCTGGGGAACAGCATTGCTGAAAAACTGAGTCATGTTATACAGATTTGCTTTAGCCCCAGCATGGCCTGGCAATGCCAAGGGCCTGGGTGCTTGCAATTTTTTTATCCTGACTGCTTACAGTGGCTGTAATCTTGTCCCTTAGCTAGGGCAGCATATGTTTGGAGGTAAGAATGTGACAGGAGTCAGCTTCACTGCTGTGGAGCTGGAAATGTGCTCCCCTCTGTGGGACTGCTTATCCTCTCCCTCCTGTCAGCTTCCAGCATAACATTCTGGGGAGGGGGTTGGCTTTCTTGGCACTGCTAGGGAGAAGCAGAGAGTAGAGGATGCAGAGGTGGGCTTGAGCCACTCCCTGGATCTGAGCACTTCAGGAGGCTGATTGGTACATGGCTGGGGCTTGTCTTTGCAGGTTGAGCTTCCCTCTAATGCTCCATGGAGAATGTTTTGCCTTCCTTTTCTAAGGAGCAACCCATCAATGAGTTGTCTTCGCTTGTCCTCAAGACACAACTGCTCTTTGCAAAGGCAGAGCCCTTTATCCTTTCCCCACCCTTTAGATCCAGTGAGCAGTGCTGCCCATGAGCTCTGATGAGGCAGCCTGTCCTCCACTCCTCTTCCCTAGGAAGCATGGACACAACTGCTTCAAGACTGAGTCCTCCTTCCCTGGAAAACTGGCACTGGGAAAAAACCTTTCCATTCTGAATCAGGTGGAAGGGAGTGGTGTAAAGACCCTTAATGAAATGGGAAATATTCATGCTTTAATGGAAAGTTTTAAGGAAGTGATGCTTGTGGTTCTCCAGATCAGGAAATAAAAAAGATATTCACAGTTGACGTCATTAACGGATCCACATTTTCTGCTGGTGGCTGTGTAATCCTGGCTGTCACCTTGGCCAGTCTCACTGTGCTGGGGACCCAGAGCACAGGCAGAAGGATGGATTTGATAGTCTGATCTCTGTACAAGCTGTAGGAGTCCCTGAGCAAGTGCCTGTGGGAGCTTAACATGGCTTCTTAGAAGAAAAATTTAAATTTAAATGCTTGCAGTGGAGACCATTGCCTCTGGAGCTGTCCCAGGGGCAAATGTCCCTGCATCTTCCTACATCTGAGGGAGTCCAGCTTCAGCTTCCAAGCATGGGACCACTTTAAACATTTGGGTGCTAAATCTACAAAGTTTTCATTGCCTTGAGCTGCATGGAGACTTGGATGGTATCTGACAGGTTTGAAGAGGAACCAGTGGCAGGCTTGCCTTATTCTTTCTAACAGTGTTTCTCCTTGACATCTTCACAGCAAGGTGTAAAAAACCCCTTCTGTGACTTTACGTTAAGTGTGAGGGCTGGAAGGAGAGAGCAGTGCTGGCAGCCCAGGGGTATGAGACAGTGGTGGGGTCATGGGTCTCTCCTGCCCTCCTCTAAAACAACAGGCTCAGACTGCTCTCAGGTGCTCAGCTTTGCAGCTGAGGATGCTGTTTGAGGGAAGAAGACTTTCAGACTGAATGGGAGCAATTTTGGAGGGCGGATCCAGCTACATGGGGAATAGCATTGGATTAATTCAATTCCTGCAAGTAGCCAGTGTATTTATGGTGAGGGATATTCTCTGACACAGGATTGAGGAAGGAGCCAAAGAAATTTCTGGGCTGTTTGCTTAGGTAATTGAAATTAGGACACTTCTGGTGGTTCACCCAAGGCACTGGGGATGTGGTTTTGTCTCTCTGCACAGCCGTGTGAGCAGTCACACGATCCTGTGTCCACTTGACTCAACAGAGTGATGCTGGTAGAAACAAAAGAGGCTTTGGGAGATGGTAAGCAGCATGGTTTGAAGTCTGGGCAATATCCTGTGCAGGGGGATGGAGAGAAAGGCAGCCTGTGAAGCCCTGGCTGTTCTGAGAGGCTAGGTGCCTCCAGATGGAAGACAAGCATGGTGAGATCCCTTGAGTGGGTGGTAGATCCTGTGCTGTGATCCAGACCTGCCCAGCCTTGAGGTGGCTGCTCTTCAGGCTGCCCTCCCTGACATCCCTGTGCCTGTTCTTCCTCTCTTTCCAGGCACACCTTCTGGCAGTATCGCCGTGAGAACCCCCAGACCAAAGTGGGGGAGCCCCCTCCTGATGGGCTGCCAGGCTTCAACAGTGGTGTCCTGCTCCTGAACCTGGAAGCCATGAGGCAATCCAAGCTCTACAACCAGCTGCTGGAGCCCACCATGGTGCAGAAGCTGACGGAGAAGTACCACTTCAAGGGCCACCTTGGGGACCAGGATTTCTTCACTATGGTGGGGATGGAGCATCCAGAGCTTTTCCATGTGCTTGACTGCACCTGGAACCGGCAGCTTTGCACGTGGTGGAGGGACCATGGATACAGCGATGTGTTTGACCAGTACTTCCAGTGTGAGGGGGAGGTCAGAATTTACCATGGGAACTGCAACACCCAGATCCCTGAAGACTAAGGCACCTCTGACTGCAGCAAGGCCTGCAAAGCCATAGTGGCTGCACTAACAGTCCCTCAGGAAGGGTGACCAGCCCTGATCCAGCATAATTCAGGGGAATCCAGGGATCCCAAGAGCATTCAATATCCCACTGCCTGTAGTCTCACCCTCCAAGAGGAAGGACAGTTCAGTTGTTGGAACAGGACCTCCACAGCCACTGTATCCAGGGCTCAGCTCCTGGCTCTGTTTGGCCAAGTCCATGGTGCCTATCAGTGCCTCAGCTGCTGGGGCATGGGAACAGCCTAGGGGCCATCAGAGACTGCTGTTTTTGCACTAGGCAGGGTCCAGCTCCCTGGGTGCTGTGCAGCTTTGCCTTGTCTGATGGTCGGCAGGAGTCCCCGGCGGGCAGTTGGGTTTCATTCGTCATTCCTTGGTGGCCCATTTCTGCACCTCATGCAGAGAATTGGTCTGGTCCCTCTGAAGAGCAGACACTGTCCTCAGGTCATCTTCCTTTTGAAGCATTCCAGAAAGCGAGAGGGCTTTAAAGTCTGAAAAGCTGCTTTAAATTGAGTTACTTACAAACAAAAATTGAATGCTAGATAAGCTTTAAAGCCTTCTGTTGGTTCTTCTTAGCAATAAAAGCTTTACTGCCCTATGTTGTCCTAGAAGTGTTCAGTGAGTGTGTAGCAATAGGTTCATTTTTCTAGCGTTGCCTTTAACCTTTCATATGAGAATAAAGCTGCAGATATCAGACACACTCGGCTGTTTTTCTGTAGCACAACTGAAGTCCTGTGCAATAGGAGGTTTCCTGCACTTATCATGTTTAAAAAGTAGCTGATGTGTATCTGCTGGACAGTTGAGTGTGGTGCCCCACATAGCTTATCCCACATCTGTCCCATGTGAGTGATGCAAATAAACAAGCTGGAGTTTTAAAGTTCATCACCACCACAGCCAGGATTGGTTTGGAAGAAGCTGGGAACTGCCTGTGCTGTGAATGAGTGAGCTTCAGGCTGAGCATGCTGTTCCTTGAATAAATGCTGCCCCGGTGAGCCTGGCTGGCTGCACAGGTCTGTGTCAGGGATATGCGTGGCTCATTAACCACCTCCAGCCCAGCCCAGCTTAGCTCGTTTTACACCCCCTATGTGCATCTGTGTGATGTGCACGTGCAAGAGAGAGGCATGGGGACCTGATTGTGGCTTAGCCTAATAACAGAACACACCATATATGTGGTAGGAGTGTCCTGGGCTCCTTCCCCCCTGCCCATGAATGAGCTTACTTGGGGAGAGACAGCAGGCTGTGGTTTGGGCTGCATCCTGAACCCTGCCCTCTCTGATGTGCTGAACCAATCCATTTCCAAGTAGCACAAAACCTTGTCTTCAAGTATTTTCTTATCCCCAGAGAAAGACCAGCAAAGAGGTTATTAAAGGTGAGGGAAAGATGCAGTACCTTGCTGTGTTAGACTCACATTTTCACAAAAAAAAACAAGGTGATCCAGCCTCACTGTGCAAGGCAAGGCAACCAGCCTTGCTGTAGACTGCAGTGGGGCAGGATTTGGGGCAGGTGATGCACTGTGATGATGGCACCCTGAAGGATGAGGAGGGTTACTGGTGCTTACTGGTCAGGGCACACTGGTGGCACCAGTGACACACGGGTCTTCGTATGCCAGGGCAGGACCTTGCCATCAGTTTGGAAATAGCCATGCTGGAAATACAGGCCAGGCTGCTTGTGTCACCAGCACTGGGGAGGGGTGGGGTGATGAGCAAACATGGCTTTTACTGGGGACATAGCAGCTCTGGGGTGGCTGTGGGTGTCAGGGCTGGCCCAAAAGGACCATGATGGGTGCTGCAGGCTGACACCTTGGGAGGCAGGGCTGTGTGGGGCCAGGCGCCCTCCCTGGAGCTGGGCCAGGCATTGTGCCCCCTCCACCTGCAGCCAGGGGATGCTCTCTGTAGGGTCAGGAGCACTTCTCCCTCTCTGTGGAGTCCCAGTGTCTGTGTGGGGGAACACCTGCATGTGGCCACTATCACCCCAGGCTGAAGCCTTTTACTTAGGTATTTTTCCAAAAATAAATAATTTCTTTTTCGTTCAAAATCAGAGTCCCCTGGGAAACTCACTGCATTTTTTTTTTTTTTCAGTGAGGAAAAGCGTAGTTAAATGAAACATTTAATTGAGCTTCATTGGTTTTCCCCAGGCCCCAGAGAGAGCCCCGTGGCAGAGCTCCCCAGGCAGTGCTGCAGGCCCCATCGCGGCCCGCGGGCCCGGGGCAGCGCGGCGGACAGCGAGGCCCGCACCGTGCTATTTATAGAGGCCGCACGTAGCCCGAGCCTGCTCCCTGTGTAATTATCTCCCCTTCATGCCCTGCTGATTGCAGGCACTAATGAGCTCAGCTGCAGAGAGCGCCGTGGCAGCCTGGGGCTGACTCGTGCGGCCTTTTCGAAGGGTGCCGCCACAGGGTGAGCTTTGGGGCAGAAGCAGAGCTTGCTGTGCATCCCTGAGGGCGCCGCCTGCCCAGGAACCCTCGCCCCCACAGGCAGTTCCTGCACTAAGTGCCCAGTCGGCTGCATTTCCTTCAGTTCTTGGAAGAATGGAGACTCTTCCCAACCCTTCTTTGCCTTTTTGCACCCTCCGGCTGCAGCCCATCCTCAGGCAGGTGTTGCTCCAGGCACACAAATTCAGACCTGAGCATCCCCTTCTGGTCCTGTGATGCTGCCCAAGGCCAGGACAGCCAGCACTCAGCAGCTGCCAGTACAATCATGGTGAAAGATGCCCAGAAACCATTAAACAGCACCAGTTTGACCCTGGGCACTGGGAATTTGCTGTGGTGACCCTGTGGCAGCAGCACTGGGACTGACAGGCAGCTCCTCATCTCCAGAGGGCTGGCACCTGTCCTTAGGCCAGCGCTGGTCCCCTGCCTAGCAAAGGGCATCTGCAGACTCCAGAGCCTGGTCATGGGTTGCCAGGAGCCCCTCTGGAGTGACAGCAGGGTAAAGGCAGCCCTTGGTGTGTGGCAAGTGGGGGCATGCTGCTGTGACACACAGCAGTGGGGGGACACAGCTGTGGGGAGCAGGAGACCAGTCCCACCAGCACAGGCTGGTGGCAAGGGATGGGGCACATTGCACCCGTGGGAGAGCTGCAGTGGGCCCAGCCAGGGTCTCTGCAAGGACGTGGTGGGCTTTATCCTCAGGTTACTCAGCCTGGAGCTCCTCTTGTCACAGATTCCTGCTCCTCGTCTTCTCACCTGCTGCCTCACAACGAAGTGCTGCTCATGTCAAGAGCCCCATGTTTTTCCAGGGTAGAGAAGGAGACGGGAGAGCAAAGGGGTCTCCTTTGTAGAAGATTGGGCTTTGGAAAATATCTCTTTAGCTTAAGCTGTAGGGGAAAATTCGGTTTCTTATGTCATTCAGCATTCATGAGAAATTGCACGTACAGAAAACAGTATTCATGATTTTCTGCCCAGCTTTGCTTCCAGCCCTGTCCTGGAGCTGCATGAGATTTTTGCTCTCCTCTCCTGTGTTTCGTAACACCATCAGTGTTATTAGTCTCTTACTCATTTGTACTTCTTTCCCATTTGAAATAATCAATTGTTAGTATAAACTCACCTAGGGAGCAATTACTGTGAGCCTAACCCAAACAGGCGCTGGGGTGCTCCATTAAGAAATATCACCGCCCTCCCTCTCCACGGATCCCAGAGGATACAGTATTTACTTTTCAGCTCTGCTATTCATACTGAGCGCACTTCGGTCAGCGTGCCAAGAATAACACAAAGCCTAACAACGGGCTTCAGCGCTAAGATGGAGTTCCTGACTTTACAAACCAAAAAAATAAAAAGCCAACCTATTATTTTGTCTTTGCTGAGAAATGCCTGGCAGCAGCAGAGCAGGCAGGCGCCAGAACCACCCCTCTGCCTTCAACAGAGCCACGGGCAGCGTGAAATCTGTCCTGAGGGAAGCAGAAAAAGGAAAAAAAAAAAAAAGAGCAGTAAGCCTGGGACAAGGGTCAGCAACTGCCTGCTTTTCCTTTTAATACAGATTTTATTAGCTTGCTGCAATGTTTTGTGAGCGTTTCCTCAAAAGCTTTGCAGAGCCATGGAGGGACACGTTCCCCAGCACCTGTAGATATTTCAGCCAGGTTTTCAGTAGCTCTATCTAGGACCATCACGAGCCTCTGCAGATTTAATTACTAATTGCAAAGAAATTGCTGCCCTGTCCTGGAGCCTTTTCATTGCCAGCAGGGTTTGCTTTGTCCAGTTCTCCTCTGGAAATTATTTATTCACTAATCAGCTGCTAACAAGGGAAGCACTTGGAGCAATTACCTTCCTGAGGTATTTCATGGGCATTAGCTGTATTGTACTGAAAATCTCAGTGTTAATTTAGACAATTTGCCTAGCTGAAGAAAAAGCTGTAACAAAGCAGAGCCTGGAGCTGCCAGAACGAGCCACAGGTCTGGACCTGCAGGAGGCTTTGGCATTGCCCACCGAAGAGGGAATGCTCAAGCCATTTGTGGGGTGCTCCTGAGAGCCAGATGTGTTTTTCCTGGGGCAGATGTTGCCATTGTGGCAGGTAGAAAACTATGCCCTGGAGTTCCAACTCCCCTCAGAACAGATGGGCACCTTTGAGCTCTTTCTCCTGGCTCATTCCTGATGGATTTGGCATCATGCAGCCCTGGCAGGGCGCTTGTCCCAGTGTCAGTCTTCACCAGCACAGCTCCAGTGCCAGCTTCTCCTCCTGCTCCTGGTCAGCCATCATTTAGCAGCAATTTGTGACCCTGCTGGGGACAATCCTGCAGCTGTGCAAGCCACAGGCTGCCAGCAGAGCCCTGTTCTCAGAAGGCACTGCATGAACTGTCTCCATTTATCACCTACAGACCTCTTGCTCTTAGTGCACTTTGCAGCTGTTGAAATGTTTGTGGCCTTTGTCACAACACATCCCCTCCTTAGAGTTGGTCAGGATAAACAGACACTTTCAGGTCCTAAGGACAGGATCAGTTTAGGGAATAAGTCACTTGTGGATGGCCAGTGGCACATGGGGCTCTAGGCAATGTGCCAAAAAAAAAAAAAAAAAAAAAAAAAAAAAAAGGTTTTTATAAAAAA
>VZRH01005942.1:154136-200313 GCA_013397555.1 Urocynchramus pylzowi | reverse complement strand
AAAAAAAAAAAGGTGTATTTTTTCCCTACATGTTTTTTCCTTTCAAACTCATTTCTTTTCTGTGCTGGAGGACTTCTCTGGCTACCTTGGGAGCACAGCAAAGACATCTCCTAACAGCACAGTCCACTGAGCTCTAGGGAAAAGGGAATTTAATATGGAATGCTTAAAAACAGCAGCAGCAGGAGGGAAAAAAATGAATGGTATGTGAGATTGGGCCCCTCAGCTGTGGAATGGGGGCATGGAGAGCTGGCCAGGTAAAGGATGCTCAGCTGACCTGACAGGCCCTATGGACCTGCAATAAAAACCATTATCTGGAAAATAGGGTATAATGGTGACATGGCAGAACCTGCCACTGATGCTGAGCAGTTCAGGAGAGGGAAATGTAGAGCCAATGTGAAGAACTGCAGAAAATGTGGCTGATATGAAGCAGTAGGTAATAAAATGGGAACAAAATTCATCACTGGTAGATGCTGAGTACGGCAGATGTAGAAGGGCATAACACAAGGGTACAGAGAGCTGAGGAGAGCAGGAAGGTGATCTGGGAGGCAGCACAACCCCCAGTTCCTCTCCTTGCTGAAGCCAAGCACCCACCTGGGAAGGAGACCAGGATGGGATCTCCCTCCTTGCTGCTCATGCCAAGCCATGCCCCAGTGGGCTCACCAGGAGCACCCACTTCAGCAGCTGTTCTGTGGGCACAGGGCAGGAGAACCTCTGGAGCAGAGCAGGCAGGTGGGCTACATGGCCAAAATGCCAGGCTGTGCTCTGCCTGACTGCATCCTGCTGGCTGCACTTACAGAGCCACGGCTCTGCCCTTGAACCACCCTTGGTCTGTGCTCCATCAGCCCCCTGGAGCTGGGACAGATGCTGGGCGTCAGCTCTGGGGAATCACCCAGGGATTAAAGCAGCCTTCAGGTTATGGATGAGGGTGGTGCAGCTGGGAGAATCAGCAATGTTCACACCCTCTCCTGGGAACAAAGGAAGTCTTGCAATTCTGCAGGATCTGTGCTCAGCACTTTGAGGAACTCTCAGTGCTACAGCAAAGCAAAGGTGTCCAGCAGCAATTTTGGTTCAGTAACTGGAATAGACATTCCAAAAGAATGTAAAGATGTCATGGCATTGTAAACCACTGCACTCTGCATAAGGGAAGCAGCAGTGCCTGGAGTCCAGCTGGGCTGGAGTGTATTCCAGTTACATACTGGGAATTCCCTGTAACACCTATGCAGAAGGCAAGGAGGATTCCAATACTGTGTCAAAGGAGAAGGCTGGCAACCCCAAGTTAGCAGCTTGATTCCCAAGTTAGGCAAAAGGGTGGGAAAACTGGCATAAGATTCACCAGTAAATTTTCCAGGTCAAAAAGATTTTACCTGGAAAAGATGCAGGAACAGATCTAGAAGAAAATTCCATGTGGTGGAAGAGAAACTGGAGGCCAGCCTGTGCTGACACACCTCAGTGTTTCTCATTTTTAAAGCAGCCAATGTTGCAAAAATAGGAAATAGAAGAAGTCAGCATTATTAAAGCAAATGTAATGAAATATCCTATCATGAGTCATTTACTTTTAAACCTCAAATATTTTTCAGCAGATGCCACTAAATTTCTTTCACCAGTCATTGCTCTGGTGAAGTTTTACCAGCAAATAACAAAGAGGATATAAAATGCAGTGTTTCATCCTCTCCTTCCCTGAAGAGCTGTGTGTAATAGGCTGCATTATCAGATAATCATAATAAGGGAAGATTTTAAATAATGCTGGGCTGACTAGTGAGTGCCAAGGCAGTCATACATTTGTCATAAAAACACAGTACCAGGTTCTTAATGAATAAATGTGTCAGGTGGATTTGGGCTGGTAGCATCATGTAAAAATCCTGAAAAATGACTCTCTGGTCTCCAGTATGAAATTACTGGTGTTTGCAGTTCTGCAGCTCCTCCTGCCCCGGAGTTTCTGCAGCCTGTGCTCAGCCAAGCCTCCCTGCAAAGGGACCACATTGTCCTGATTCTAGGAGTGAAAAAGAAGCAGAGGCTGAGAAAACACTGTCCAACATGGGGCCTAGAAATATTTCAAGATTTTCTGGCTATCATTTCAGCTTCCAATCCCAAAAGTCCCAGACTAGAGTGTATGGGAGGCTGCCCTGGAGCCTGGAGGTGTCCAGTGGTGATATGGGCTGTTTTCCCACTTTCACTTCCATATCCCTCACAGGAGAGTGATGCCCACCCTGCTCTGGTGGTATGGGCAGCTCAGCAGGAGCCCAGAGCATCCTATGCAGGCTGGGAAGGATGTGGTGCAGGATGCTGGGGACATGCCTGTAGCAACACCAGGTAGGGTGCACATGGGTGCCCAGAGTGGCATGGGAGGGTGGCAGAGCACGTGTGGGGGAGACCTCCTGCAGCCAGAATTCCTCCTGGAGGAGCAGCAACACTAGAAAGCAAAGTTGCCCTGTCCCCAAAGTTACATCTAGGGTAGGGCGTGGACTTTGAAGTGCCACCACTCCATACTCAGCAGAGCAGGAAGGCTGTGGGCAGACATGAATTAAATATAATGGTCTGGGCTGCATTTACCCTTCTCAAAATAACTTTGCTTTTTGTGGAACCATTGTCAGAAAACCACAATTGATACTGTCCTAGTGCTTGAGCCCTTTATAGTTGCTTGTAGAATAGCATCCTTCTGGTACTGCCAGAGCAGGGTGGACCTGACCAGAGCTAAATCAGTGCTGTGGCCAGCAGCAGGGCTGGGCTGAAGGAGGGGATGCTTGTGGCTGACCCACACAGGCCCAGGGAAGGCATTTGTCCCATGGGGCTCACACTGCAGACACCCTCTGCAGCTGTCAGCTGGGGGAGGGCACTGGGATGTTGTGACACCCTGGGGTCCCAGCACTGCCACCAGGCTGCCCAGAGCACACTGCCCATCACGAGCTCTCAGGGTTCCTCCTACACACCATCTGGGCTCAGACTGTAAAGCACAGTAAGGTGCATGCTAATTTCTCCAAATTCCAGAAGCGGGGAGAGCAGCTGAGCCCATTCATTTTGCTTGCAGAAGCTCCTTGGGAGTGGCATGATGCTGTGAAGGAGGCCCCTGGCAGAGTGCTGTGCTCTGCTGCTGTCCAGTTTTAGTTAAGAGCCAAGTTTGCCTGCTTTTTTCTAATTTCTCCCTTAGCTGTCACAGTCTTTTGCATAAGGAAGATCAAACTGTGGTATTTTTAACCATCCTTGTAAAAAAATGCATACGGTGCATTGTGGGGAAAGCTGAGTCATGTATAGAGCCAAGAGGCTCAGCTTGGCAGGGGAGGATGCAGGTGCTGGCCCCAAGAGAGGGGAGCCTTTGCTCTGGGACACCTGCAGAGCTGCAACGCCAGGTGAGATAGCATTTATGCTGAAATGATGGGTTGTGCTGGAAAAGATAAATGGGCAAATGATGAGGAGCTCATGGTGCACAGGAGTGACCCAATGCCAAGGTGGCACACACAGGGCTCAGCAGCAGTGGGGAGGGTGAGGTGGGCACTGAAGGGAGGAGCTGCTGCCCCACAGCCCCGTGAGCCTCCCTGGGGCAGGGACACAGGAGCTGCACCTGCCTCGTTGGCTTTGGAGCTGTGTGGAGCTCCGGTGGGTGAAGGGGTGTCTGGGCTAAGGGTGATGCCAAAGGCTGCTTTGCTTCCCCCTGCCCAGCCTCTGGAGTGTGCCCAACGCAGGGGCTGGGCAGCAGCACCAGTGGGATTCCAGCATTGGCAGCTTCTCTGCCCAGTGCCACCATCCCTGCCCTTCCACACGAGGAAATGTCTGAGCTGGGAATCATGGCCAGGTCGTTGCCATGGGGCAAAGCACACAGATAACTGGCTTGTCAGGGCACACCTCTGCTTTTCCATGCTCTCAGAGCTGAAAAAATTAATTCACCCCCGTAATCCCAAAATTCTTTTGATGATGAAAAAAGGCAATTGAAAAGTTTTGTTGCATAACCTTCAAGATCAAATGATGATTTATTCAGAATGTGCTTTGTGGTGTTACACAGTATATGGGCTCAGAAATTAGCTGGAAGCAAATATTCCTCCTCATTTTTTGTGACTGTGTCATTAGGATAGCATCTCACCAGTTCAACATTATCATTATCAGCTGCAAATATTACTGAAGTTCAAACTATTTATTTGTAGTTTACTTTTTATATTATCAAATATTGTTAATTCAGTTTCATTGCTGCCTTGGAAATAATCAGGCAATGTTTTTTTTTTATCCTTGCAAACGGCTGCAACAAACAAGCATTGGAAATATGTTGTTATTTCTACAGCTGGAAGTGTCAATGGCAAGGAAAATGCTCATTTCAAGCAAATCTTTAATAGTTTATTTTCTGGATGAAAGAAGATCCAAGGCATTGTATCTAATGCACATAGCTTCTGTCTTGTGCTCATCTCTGGTGTCTCCTACAACCTTCAGGGAGCTCACAGCCATACCCAGCACTGATACAAAACCAGACTTCCTGTTGCCTTCCAGCCCCTGGATAAACCCCTGCAACAATTTGGGGGGAGGGCTGAGGGAGGGGAATTTGGTGGTGACAGATATATGTTTTTCCCATAGTTATAGATAAATATGGACCACTGCCATTACATTCCCCTGTTCAGTGTAGCAGGAAAACTGACAGCAGGGTTTATGCTGGGCTTGTGCTCAAGGGTTTGGGCTTCCCAGCCCAACTCTCACACCGAGTGCAAGGTCCCTGGTGCTGTTTGGGATGGCTCTCCTGCACTTCCTCTGCTTGCACCAGTTTTGCTCTTGGTCAAACAAAGCAAATTACAGCAGAAGGGTCCCCCACATTTTAATTCTTTTGCCTGTGGCTGGAATAGAGTGGGGAAGGCTGTGGGGTTGCTTCCTGTCCCTCTGCAATGTCCCACTGAAGGACAGAGTTGTGGGTCACAGCTGTCCCATAGCCCCTGCAAACAACCAGAGAGCGTTTTACTGGTTTAGGAGAAAATTTGATCTCAGGACTCTTAGCTCATTCCCAGCCCTCTGGTGCCAGTGCCCAGCCTGTGGGACCTCTCTGAGCACCGCTGTTGGAAAAGGGAGTGGGTGGGCTCCTGGTTCCCAGGAACATTTCCTGACATGGTCCAGGATGCCTTCCTGGCCTGAGGGGTGGTTCTTGCTGGGGAACGCTGCAAACCAGGATGAGAACACGCTGGGGAGGTCCTCAGGACTGGAGACCCCTTCTCCCTGGAGAAACTGGAGCTGGGCTTCCCAGGGTTCTGTGGATGAGGATGGAGGGAAGCATCACCCCTTATTAAGGGTCCCCACATCCTCCCCTCCCTCCTCCTAGAGGCTTTAGCCTCCAGGAACAGCACATCGTGTTCCACAGAGTACAGTGGGACAGCAAAAGAGCTTCCCTGGCTGATCTGGAAACTAATTTTCTAGCAACATGAAATTTGTATGTGTGGGAGAGTGTTGCATGATCTGTGTTTGATGGGGGAGAAATGCTTTCAGATAGGGCAAAGATCTTTGGTCACAGGCATTTGACAGAAATAAAGATTGAGGAGAGCAAAATGAACAGTGATAAATGTTTCTCACAGAAAGGACAGTTAATATTGGAGGCCTCAGATATTTTTCTTCTTTCAGACTGATGCCAGGTGTAATACCTGCCAACAGTGTTGTCTTTAAAGCCTTGAGAGCCTGGGAGGAAACCCAAAACCTGCTGCTGATTGTAATAAGTCCGTAAACAATTTCATCCCTGAAGAAACACTTCCCATGTGTGTTGCACAGAAGGCTTTGCATCAAGAGTCTGTGAGTATAAATCAAAACGTAAAATAGATCAAGAAGTGAAGCTTTATTCTGCTTGGCCCTAAACTTTGGCCATTCCTTGCTCCCAGACCTAGCTGTAGCCAGGGCTCCTCTTCTCCACTGTTTATCCCACATTAGGAGAACATCAGTTGGGCTTTCTGCATGGATTTATATTCACACCTCGTGAACCTCTGCCTCCAAGGGAAAAGCAATAGTGTGGAAGACAATTTCTGCTGTCAGCTTATGCACTTGCCAGGAAGAGGCAGGAATTACCTCCAGTCATTATTGGTCATGCTCATAATCCAAGAGGCTTCTTTCAAGATGTGGTGGGACACAGGCTTTTTGCACATTGAATGTTAAAAGGTAGTGTCAGCTTTCACAGTAATTTAAGGCTGGCACTCCTACCTGCCTTACTCTTGCTTCCAAAGGGCGTCTTTCATCTTTCTTGGAGGCTTATCTTTAGCAGACATCATAAACAAAAGCCTTTAAACACCCTCACCATCAGACCAGCTTCATTCAATACCTGGCCAAAAATGTCAGGTGTCCCTTTTGTCTGTTGATGGAACGTTTGGCTGAGGGGAACCAGTATCTGAGGGAGGGCAAGTGCATGTGAGTGTGAGTTTGTACACAGGTGTGTGGGTATGTGAGGCTCCTCATGACACCCTCTCCAGCCTCTGAAGCCTGGGCAGTGTCCCACAGGAGGGTGAGAAGGTGCTTTTCCTGGTACACAGGCACAGGAGGCTGTGCTGCAGACCAGGAGCATGAATGTTTGCTCCATGTTTTGCTGGGATAAGCTGAGGCAGGAGCCTCAGAACAGAGCTGCAGGTGATTTGGGGAAAAAATAATTAAAAAGAAAGACATTAAAACTGAGGAGGGAGGTGCTGGTGTTTACTAAGCACAGGGCAAGGAGAAGCTCACCATGCAGTTGTTGCCCAGCTGTCTCAGTGCACCTTGGAGGAGCTTTTTTGGATATTGTGGACTTTGTTTTCCTCCAGCATGTGAGGTGCTGATTCAAGGTGAGACACAGATGGACATCTGGCTGTGTGTTTTCAAAGCCAGTGGAGTTTAAAAGAGAGCCATGCTTCAGCAGCAGGATTTTTCCAGCCCTGGCAACCTTTGCCCTGGTGCAACCCCTTCTCCCCAAGCATCCACGCATTTAACCAAGGTGTCCCGACTTCGCTCTTCCCAGAGAACAGCCACCCTGACCTCTGTGCTGGGCCCTTCCTGGCAATTAGCAACCTGCCAAGCTAATCAACACCTCCTGGCAGAGCACTGCCACAGCCGGGAAAAGTTACTGTGTTCTTGATCCGGTGCTGGGAAGCACCAGGAGCTCCAGCCAAGTGGGCACCTTGCAGAGTAGGCTCCCTGCCTGCTGGGTTGCCATGTCCCAAGCTCCCTGAGAGCAGTGGCCCTAGGGAAGGAGGCCCTCATGGTCTGCAGCACATGTGCTTCTTGCAGGTTACACTCTGGGGAGCAGGATTACTACATGGCTTCTGAGAAGCAATAAACAGCCATGGCCAGTCTTGCATAATGCCACAGTCTGATTTCCAGTTCTGCTGAGCTCCTCCATTGGAAAGAGGAGCCACAGAAACTGGGCTGTGGGCCAGTCTGTGCTCTATTGTTCATGAAGCACAAAGCCTTCTGCCCTTTGAGTTTCAAAGTACTCACAGCACCCTCCTGCTTCCCCAGGATCTCCCACATCTCCATGCCTGTCAGTGCTGCTCTTGGTGTTGCTGGAGATGGACATGTTGAGACAGGACAGGTCCATCTGCCCCTGCTTTGCTGTCCCACTGGCTTCATGGTGTGGGTACCTTGTAGCCACATACTGCCCAGTGTCCTCTGCAAAACCTATTGCTCAGCTGATATTCCCAAGGTGGCAAACAAATGTCCTGTGTTCCCTGGGTGGGTGTGTGGCTTCACCCTCTTTGCTTGGCCCGTCTGCCTGTGGCTCAGAGCCAGGAGGTGCCTCAGCCCCAGCTGGCTCACTGGTGGGATGCCTGGGAGGTTTGCCAGCTCCAGTGCCCTGGGAGGTTTGCCTGCCCAGTCTCAGTGGGACAGGGATGCAGGGGGTGCTGCAGACTCGCTGCAGCCACGGAGCTTGTCTGGGGACTGGCCACTGACAGCAGCAGCCCATGGATCAGTGTCTGGGATTGCCATGGCATGCTTGTGACACCTTCAGTGAGGTGAGTGGCCATTGCTGCACCACTGAGGGATGGTCTGCAGCAGCACTGAACCACCAGAGCACCTCTCCAAGTCACAGGGAAGAGGCAGCCACTGGCAGAGGCCATTTAGGAGGGGTGTGATGAGACTGGGATGGGGGAAAAACAGGAAAGGCAGCTGCCTGCTGGAAGGGATTAGATGCAGCTCTGACCGTGGAGCAGGGATCACAGGCAGCCCAGCCTGCCAAGCAATGCTTATTGGGAGAACTGAGGAGGGAAAGAAGAGTATGAATTAAATAATTGCTCAGCAATTAATTTCTGAGCACTACCTCTGTTGCTGAAGGACTCTTGCTCTATTCTCACAGGCTGGACACAGGGGCCAGCACAGCCTGTGCCCAGCTCCTTCGGCATCACACCCAGGTACTTCAGAGTGATTTACAAGGAGCTGTCACATCACCAGCGAGAGAAACAACCCAAAATGATTTTCCACCATGCTCCTTAGGGTAAGCTCTGAGTAATTACTCCAATTACACTCCAAATTACAGGGAAGCCAGTGGCCTCCACACAAGGACAGATTGCAGAATCTATCTTTAATTTTCACTTGGGCTGTGCTCCGCTGCCTCCAATTTGAAGTATATGTTCATTTCCCTCGTGGGTCTGTAATCACATTGCTTATCACCACCTTTTTATCCACTCCTTTATTTCTAGCATGCAAAAAAGACAGTATATTAATCATCCAAGCTTTCTTCACTGCTTCTTGTCAGCAGCAAACTGTCTTCTAAAATGGAGCAACCAGTTGCCTTCACCTGGAATTGCCTAGGAGAGGCATCTATCAAAAGCCAGTAAGTGACAAGCCCATGGGGAGCATGATTTGTTGCTCCAGGTGATGAAGGACAGGGCCTAGCCAGGCAGGGAGAGGCCAGCTGTAAATCCAGATCCCTCCCTGAGACTGTTGTTATGTCAATAGTTATGAAAGCCCATCAACAGCTTCTCCCTCTGCCAGCAGCCCCGGTGCATCCCACCAAGCAGGGCTGGCACAAGGACAAGGCCCATGGCAGGGGGCTGCTCTGTCAGCACAGATTTTGTCCACAGTGAAGCTGAGCTGAGCCTACCCACACCTTGGTCACAGCATTGCCAGGGATGGGGAACACCCAGCGTTCAACAGGGTGTTTCGTAAGGTGCTCACACACTGAATCCGTGCCTTATTTCTAACCACAGCCTTCTCTCATCCTTGTGTGCCAAACAGAGGCACTGCCAAACATTTAATCACATCAAAAAGAGCTTTAATAAGCTGGGATCAAGTTAGCCCTTTAACCTCTTTTTCTGGCTCACATTGATGGTGTCCCAGGAATTTCTCTCTATTAAAAGTCTGTCTTCTGATCCCTTCATTGGTCCTTGGCTTTTTCTTTGGGCTTTTCCCAGTTTCCCTACCTCCTGAGATGCTGCCCCTGCACTGGGCTTGGCTACCAGGGAGGATGCAGATCCCTCCTGGACAGCTCTGTTCAGTCCCTTCCCTACCAGGGGCACCTTTCATCAGCAGGTTCTGTCCCCTTGCCCTGGTGCCAGGTGCTGTCAGTACAGCCTGCTCCTGGTACCTGTGCCAGGATGGCCTCACCGGAGCCTGGGCAGCTCCCACCTTTGCTGGAAAACCGAGAAGGTGTTAAATAATGGAGGGCTGAGAATTAATCCCCGGTGGAGGCCCCCGGAAACACCTGGCTGCGGGCGGGGCCGTGCTTGCAGGCAGGCTGGGGCGCTCGGCAGAGCTGGCTTTGCGATGCACTAACTCCGCGATCGCTCCCGCAGCTGGAGCTGCCAAAAGCCTTACGCAAGCCGCTTACATCAGCGCCGTCACCAGCGTGACTGATAGCGACAATCGCAAGAACAGAGATATGCCAAGATCTCTTTTTTCATAAAATGGTGCTAATTGACACTAATGATAATTCCCCATTTCAAACCTTTATCAACCAAATCCGGTCAGGGCCGTTGCAGCCCCCGGCGCAGGACTGATGTCAGCTGGAGCGGCCTGGGACATCCTGTTTACTCCACGGAGATGTGGGCAGTGTGCCAGCGCTGGGACCCCGGGGGAAGTCCCAGGGACCCACAGGAGCTAATTAGGTGCTCCTTTCCCAGCTCCTTTTTACGCTCACCGATGTGTCAGACCTGCCGATTTAAACATCTAACCCCGGTAGCTATTGTTTGACATCTTCCTGAAGCCCTCATAGGATGGAAAGTGTTTTATTGTGATTATATTTTATTTTATAGCATGCTGTATTGTTTGGCTTTTGCCTCCCAAATGCTGAACAGAATATTTATCAAATACCTCTCCTTTTCTGGGTTGCTGCCTACATGATTTGTCACCCTCTGCCTTTCTGGGCCGGGCAGAGATTTCTCCTTGTGCTCGCCGCTTCCTTCAACAGTCTCGTGATGTTCATGCAGCTTGTCAGACTTATGCCTTTTATTCTGATCTTTATTTTTGCAATTGCCTTTACCTGAGACCTGTATCTTGTTCTGGCCAGTTTTGGGGGTTAGGCTGGCACATGCTGGGGCAGTTCTTGGCCTCTGCTCTAGGGTATCTATTTGCACACCCTGTTCTGGACAACGATTTCCAGCCCTCTGGCTGTCCCAGTGGGCTGTGGTGCTGTCCTGCTCTGTGTGGGCACGGACCAGCAGGTGCTGCTCCCCTTGGGCTCTCCAGCCATTGCACCAAGGCAGAGCAAAGGTGGAGGTGGGTGGCTGAGCAGGTTCCTGCAGGGTGGGTGCCTTTCATCCCAGGAGGGGCAGATAAGCCTTTTGTGCTACCCCCACACATGATTTACAGCCCAGGAGCCAACGCCCAAAGCACAGGGAGGGGGCTCTCCTGGGAGTGGAAATGTGGGCACCCTGCGAGACACTGCTCCAAAGGAGCAGCCCCATGAGGCGAGTGGCTCCTCACTGGTGTGCTCTGCAGGGATGGGGTCCCTCCAGGCACCCCTCCCTGGCAGCACATTGGCTCTGCTGATGGGATCTTACACAGAAAACATGTTTGGTTCCAAAAGTAATAAGAAAATACAAGGAAAGCACGCTTGCTTTTGAAGGCGTGTACAGCTCCCTCTTTCCCCAAAAGAAGCACAGCTGGAGCAGGTTGGTGATTGGGCAATCACCAACCTGCTCCAGCTGTGCTTCTTTTGGGGGCTGTGGCAGAGCAGGGGACTCTCCCACATTTGGCATCTAGGAAGGGTCCTGCCCCTGTTGCAGGAAATAGATGCTGTATTCCAAATACTTCTAACACTGCTGGATGCACACTTGTGCATGGCCAAGGCTCAGGTTATCAGGTGAGCAGCATCTCCCATCACTGTGCTGCAATCCTGAGGATCCCTCCCCAGTAATTACCCTTCCCAAGGGCTCCCGAGCCAGCAGGTGCCACAGTCATCACAGCAGGCAGGCGAGATGCAGCTAGCAATTAATTTCCTCTCTACAAATTATCAAATTACAAACTTGCTTTTTAATTGTACACTCTTTGAAGCAGGTCACTGCATGGCAGGGACATAGTTCTGCCTGTGGATCACCCAAGAGCTATGTGGCAGCTATTTTAGGTGTCTGGGAATGATGAGGTTTCCAGCTGGGCTAAATGGTAGCACCCCTGGGCTGTGACCCTGCTGCAGCCCCTCTCACTTGCCCTGCCTGGCCACCCTCACCCCAACAAATGCATGGGTTGCTCTGCATCCCTAATGCCTCTTTCCACTTCCTGAACAGAGCCACATGCAGAAGCAGAGCTTTCTGCAACCCAAGGGCTGCACATCCACAGAGTGGGGACCAAACTGTGTGGTAGCCCCTGAGCTGTGTGTCCAGCATCACTTGTCTCCCAGCTTGCTGCCCCACACCCACAAAGAGTCCCCAGCCATGCCAGCCCCGGGACATTTCCACAGGGATGCAGGCCCTGTGTGAGAGCTCACGTGCCTGGTTTGCTGTCATCACCCTGGGATTGCACAGGACTGACTCAGTCACAAGAAGGGGGAAGGAAATAGGAAGATGGCCACGGGAAGGACAACATCCCAGAGCACAGGGTGCTGCTCCCACCCCCTGCCCTGCACCCACACCCTGGCAAGATGCAGTGACAGGTGACTGTAGGTATGAACAGCACAAAAAGGCTTACCAGAGGGATGGTGGAAGGCTGATTCAGCTGGTACAAGGGCTCCTCACAGCTGCACATCAGCTGCCACCTTGGAAGGACAGCTGCATAAGGCTGACAACTCTCCTGGCACCCAGCCCAATCCCATGGCACAGCACACCTGAGCTTTGCCCCCACTGGCTTTTGTTATTGGCCATCCACTGACTTCATGCATCCAGATGCTTCTGGCAAGGCTGTTCAGGTGGTTGCAGGTATTTAGGCTATTTAAGTGGATGCAGGCAGGTACAAATACCCCTCTGCTCATGCTTTTCCTTATGCTTGAGACCTGCAGCAACAGTTGGTTCCTCCAGTTTGCAGTAAGTTTGTCAGTGTCTAATCTATCTCACTGTAGAAAAACTGCTAATACTGTTCAAGTGACTTTTGTTAGGTGTTACATTTTAGCCATGAGGTGCTATTTGGTCTCTTCAAGCAGTGATGGAACATTCAGTTCTTCCTCTGACATGTCTGTGTACAACAACTAAACCTGGAACGTCTGATCCTCCACACCCTTCACTTTGAAGCCTTGTTTTATTGGTCAGGCAGCCCTTCCCCATTTTTTTGTGCCAGGAGCTTGGTGTGGGCTTGGGCCATGTCACTGGAGGGGTCACTGGGGGAGAGGGTGCTGGGCAATGTCTCTGTTCTTGGAGATCTCCAAAACTCAAATGTCTTGATCCAGTGTTTGCAACAGTCTTGATAAGAGCAGAAGGTTGGACCAAAGACCTCCAGAGATCTTTTTTAACCTTTATTTTATTTTTCTCTGGGTGCTGTGTCTAGCACAGAGCAGTGATTTGTCAATGGCCTCATCACTGCAGGGCAGCCTGGTTGCTTCCATCAGCTGTGGTCCCTGGGTCACGTCCTCAGCCATTGCTTCCCTGTACAGAGTCTCATCCTTCACAGCACTTGTGCCCTCAGGTCCCAGCCTGCCCTTGTGCTCACAGTTTCAAGGTGTATTTGGGGCTGTTCCCTGGGTGACTCAGATCACTGGCACTAGCAGCATGTGCTCCTTGCTGTTTATGGCACCACCAGCTTGTGTCATCTGCTTGTCTTACCAGGAAAGACTTTTCTAGTCATTTAGTTAATTGGTTAAAGTATTAAATTATGCAACACCAAGAGCTGATCCCCTTGGAGCTGCTTGTAATAGCCAAATGGCATCTCTAATTCTCTCTTGCCCTTCAGACTTGGTCAGAGCATCTGTTTGTATGCAGTGTTTTTAACTCATGTCAGATGGCATTAAAAACCCTTGAGGAAACTGGATTGCACGGCATCAACCCAGTCTGTCAGGCAGGACAAGCTGTGGTCTTCTCTGGAAAAGAAAGACAACAGCTCTGTTTACCAAACCTCTCTCTCTGGACAATAAGGTGCTTAACTGAGTGCCTTGGCTGTTTGGTTGTTGGGAGGATTGGTGGTATTGGGATATTTCTTGCCCTGTGACTCTTCCAGCTGAGGCCCCATGCTCTGCCTGTTGCTGGGTTTGCAGCCATCCTTCCCACAGCTCCGGGGTCCCAGGCTGCATTGGCTCCTGCACTGAACAGGCTTCAACTCAGCAAAACCCTGTGGCAATCACCTAAAAACATTAATGGGACAAGGAAGTTCCCTCTGGGAACAGCAAGGACTGTTTGCTGCCTGCCGTCGGTTCCTAGGGGTGCCTTGTTGAGCGTCCCAGTCTTGTGACAAGGTTTGGGGTAGGCAGTGGTTATAAGGCTGTTCTGGGGCTCACCAATGGTGGGCACACACAGGGCCACCACTGTGGCACTGGGAGAAGTATCATGAGCAGTGACTGTCCACAGCACCTCTGCTCTGGCCCAGGCATGGTCAGTATCCCCTTCCTGATGGCTCTGTAGCTGGACATGCTTTGCTTGAGTGGAGGCTGGAGGCTCTAGGCACGGGGCAGTGTCACAATTCCTGGGGCTAATAGACTCATTTCCAGGTTAAACAGCTGGATGGGTCGGTGCAGGAACTGCTGCTGTGCCTGCAAAACTCATCACCTGAGCAGGTGACACACACCTGCCACTCTGGCATGGGGGAGGAGGAAGGCTGGAGCTGCTCATGCTGCCACTGGTGGGACGAGAGAGGCAGCTGCCAGGGTGGAGTGTTGGGCACCAGTGAAATCCCTCATGCCAAGGACAGGGAGCTGCATTGGGAGTGCAAAGACAGGGCTCCAGGCAGTGTCTGTCCCTGGACAGGCTGAACCTCATCCTCCTGGTGAGGGGAGGAGGAGGAGGAAACACAGTGCACAACAAGCTTGTCCTGTGGGAGGTGTGGAGCTGCCATGGGGTGCTGGCACCTGGAGCCTCTGCTGGTATTAGCACCTTCAGGGAGATGAGCCCTTGCACCACAGTTCCTGCTGCTCTGCACAGATGTTTTCTGGCCAGTTTAGGCTGCCTGTGGCTGTGAGTGTGTAATGGATATCTCCCATATCACCCCTCCCTGCTCTGGGAGGGTGCTTGTCCAGCAAACACTGGCAGGCTTGGCTCTACAGCCCACCTTGCAGGTGCTGCCAGTGAGGTTGGCAGTGGTGGGGAGGATTTCACCCACTCAGAGCTGCCTTTTTCTTGGGCCTTTGGTCAGCACATAAGGGAGCACTGGAAAAGGAACAGGCTGTCTGGGGAGAGCTCTGCTGATGTACTGGGGTCTTTTCCAACACCCTGAAGTTAGAGCAGCGTGCCAGGGAGCTGTGCACAGACATGGTGCAGGCAGATGCCATCTCACAGGTCAGACCAAGCCCTGCTTGTACAACTCCTTTTGATTGCATGCTCAAGGTTAGGGATGTCTCAGACTGTTCCAAACTCTAAAAGCTTTCTCTAAACTAGTGGCTGTTGGTGTGGTTGCACTGCTTATCTCTCCTCCCTGGCAGCTCAAATACCCAGAAGAATAAACTGCACAAGGACGGCCCCAATCTCGATGTAACATGATAAATTATGTAACACAATGTCACAATTATGTATTTCTGAAAGAGAAGTAGGGCAGGGAGCTGCCAGAGATGGCTCCACTCTCTGGTGAGCAACACCCATGAGCTGCTGCTGAATGAACCGTGAGCTGGTGGGGTCACCTCCCTCCACATCCTTAATGCCACAGTTCACTGCAGAATCGGTAGGAGCTTTCAAGACCCATTTTTTATTCCTTCAGAGGCATGGGGTATGTGTGTAAACCCTCACAAAGGGAATAAGCAGGTAGTTTGTGCAGCCAGCAGCACATTGCTTGATGCTTGCACAGCCTCTCGGCAGCTCTCAGCAAATCGTTTAACCAGGGCCCTGGGCTGGGTCAGGTCAGAGCTTTCAGAATCCTCTGACCACTGCATTTGCAGAGTCTTTCTTTGTAATTTCTGTACCACTACACTGAGCACTCATGCTTCATCTTCCTCACTGTGCTGGGAGAAGAGTAAATACATAGTGATCTTCGCAGAGCTTGTCAGAAGTGGGCAGGGAAAGGCAGAGACTGAACGAAGTCGATTGGTTTGGGCAATCCAGAGCCCGCAGGAAGAGTCAGCAGCCTGTGTTTCATCTCCGCTTCCTCTGCTCCAAACACAGATGGGAAAAACAGGAGGGGGAGGGAGGAGAGGCAAAGATAAAGTGAGAGACAGGAGGAAAGAGATCTGCTACTGCAGTTACAGTGTTGTTGGAGCAAGCGAAATATTTTAGAGCAAAACAGTGGTTGGGATTTTTTGGCCATGCTGTACTGAATGTCTTGATCTGAGGTACTGGAGTAAATTGCAAATTAAATAATTAAAATATTTCTTTTTCTTGCTCTTAGAGTAAGGAATGACCTCCCTGGCTGGTGGTGGGCTGGCAGGGAAGATGTGCTCCTGTGGGTGGGTGCCTGGGTAGCTCTAGAGGTGCCAGAAGCTGTGTGAAGGTGTCTGGAAGAAAGTGGAGCCCAGAGCACATTGCAGCTGTCTGGTGTCCCTGCCAGCAGTGGACATCCCCCATGGTCTGTGTGTCTGTGTAATGGCCCACAGAAAGTGTACTGCACAAAAGTATCTGAGGTGAGAAAGGAACCAGTATCTGCACTGGGAGAAATCAGGAAACTGAATTTCCTCTCCTTATTCCCAAGAGCAGAGAAATTCTTTCCCAGCAACTCTGATCTGGGCTTTCATTTTGGACTCACCCAGGCCATGAACATCCATGCCACTGTCCCTGGGAGCTGAGGTCTGGGTCACGCATGTGTGTGTGGGGCAGGAGGAGCAGCACTGAGCACAGCACACAACACACACGCCATCACATGCCTCCCCCATGGCCTCTGCATGTCTGCAGAGGAGGAAATCCTGCCAGAGCTCACCGGATGCAGAGGGGAATGGCCCAGGCCTCCAGCAGACATGACCTGTTCCCATGCCACCGAGGCCCAGGGCTGTGCCATGCACATGGGCATCCATGGGCATCCACGTGTGATGCCAGTGGAAGAGCGGGGGCACTCATGCATGTGGGTATGTAGGATCAAGTCCTGAGAGCATTTGTTCAGGGGGAAGAACCTGAACCATGCTGCTACTTTTCTGACTCCTCCAAAGGCTGATGAAGTCCTCCAGGTAAAGCAGGAAGGCAGGATGTGACAGTTCCAATGTCAGACTGCAGCAGGAGGAGGCAGCAGCTTTCAAAAATAACCTTTGCAAGGTCATCCCTGAGCAAGGCGGAGCAGCAGTGGTGGGCTTGAGCACTTTTCTGCAATTCAGCTTAAAAAGACTGGAACTTGCCTTTTCTTTATGGGAAGGAAAGCATGTGATGACAGGTCCCCAGAGCTTTTATTTTGAAGCCAAATGCTTAGAGTGCATGAAGACAGCAAAAGCATTTTCCTTCAGGCGATACAAATCAAATAAATGGAGACAGTGCACTGCAATTCAGTGCAGGCAGCAGCCAGCACAGGCTGCACTCACAGCTCAGCATGGCAGGGACATTGGTGACAGAAGGTGCCCAGGACTGGCATTGCCAGCAGTCCCTCTACCCCACTTGTCTCCTACCCACGGGGGGCCATGTCTGTGCCCTGGTGTGACTTTGCTGGAGCTTTTGCAGTGGAGGTTTTCTGCCTTCCTGTTAAAGCTGGGTGTGTGAAGCTGTCTGTAGAGTTTAATTAAACTGTACAGAACCAGCTTCAGGAGAAGCTGTCTGGTTTAATAGACTCTCTGTTCAATGTTGCAAAGCTGAGTGGTGTTCCTGTGGGAATTGATGTATTTTTTAATTGTCCCTATGGAAGAGGGATTAGCATTAGGATGGGGAACTGCCCCATTCTTCCCACTCCTATTTGCTGTGATAAAATAGTCCAGGCTGCCCTGCACAAGAAAGTAGCTGCCAAGAAGGGATCTGTCCTCATGGCTTTTGCAGGGTACTGTGAGCACTGTGAAGATGAGGAGCAAAGCCCAAAAGATGATGCTGGGACCCTGCAGAGCTGCCCCAGGCAGGCATCTATGAGTGCCCCTGGGTGGAGGTGGGCTGGAGAGGGACAGCTGCCTGCTGTGACCCAGGGAACTGCTAAGGGACCAGCAAGCAGCGCTGGGACCACGTGCACCAGTGCTTGTGGTGGGGAGAGGCTGTGTGCTGGCCCCATCCTGGCAGAGGAGCCATGCAGACAGGTTTTGAGAGCATGTGACTGTACCTTGGGAGTAAGTGAATGCTGGATGCAGTTAACTCACCTTTGCTGCATTAACGTCTGCTAAACAAATGATCCTGTGTGAAAATTGAATAGTAAGCAACAGTAAAGCAAGGCATGAGCCAGTGGATTTTATAACAGCTCAGTTTTAGAAAACCCTTATCCTTTCATTAATGGGTTTAACAGCCATCTCCCTGGAAATAAAACATTTTCTTTACAAACAGCCCTTTAGGTGTTGCAGGCTACTCAAGAGCTGGGGCTTGTTTCTAATTAAAAGAATAATTCCCTTCACTTACGTGGTTTGTGGCTGGACTACCTGCCACAGCTGCAAGCTGGAGCAGTTCAGTAGAGACCAGCAGGTCTTTTTTAATCCTCCTGGATGAGGGGGACTGGAGCCCCACCCTCACATGGGTTTGGAGTACTTACCCCAATCTATTCCCCATTTAGCAGAAGGTGCTGTGCAGCACAGATGCTCAATGTTGCTTTCCCAGTCACTCTGGCCAGGAGTTGGTGCTTTGTTTACCCACATCACAAACAGTGCAGGGAAAAAGCTTTTAGTTAAAACCCCTGGAAATGAGTGAGATGAAGCAAAGCTCCATGGCATTGGCATAACACCAGTGAGAAATCCATTTAATCTCACTGTGATGAGTTTGTTGCATCTTCCTGTTTGATTTATAGGGTGAATGCAATGTAGGCTTTGAAACAACCAGCAGCTCCGATATCCATTCTGGCCAACTTCTGGAACTTTTTCCAGGGGCTGTAAACCAGCTCCCCATATCTCCTGCTTCAGCTGCCTTTGATGGAAGGGTTTGTCTCCTGCTGGCCCCTGCTCTGCTCACACAGGGATGAGTGTATAAGTGGCTGTGACCCTGCCACACTGCCTGGCACTGCCTTCTGCTGTAATGGCAGAGGGCAGCATGCTCTGGGGTGGCCCCTGCTCAAGCTGGTTTACAAGCCCATCTCAGCACCTTGGGACTGAGAGCAACAGGTTTGTTTGCTTCCTTAATGTGTCTCCTTTCACACTGGCTTGGACTGTGTCCAGGCAGGCGTTTATCTCCCTTCCCACTGGAAGCTGTGCAGGCTCATGCCAGCTGCTGTCTGAGGAACTGCTCTCCATTTCAAAAGAAATCAAGTCAACTTTGTTCCCAAGCCTCTATTAATCATCTTTTCCAACTTCTTGTCTTCTAGCAGCAGGCTCTGCTGGGCTGTTTGAGCTGGAGGATACGGGAACCTTGGCTGGCTTATCCTTGGTGTAGCCAATCTCTTTAAGTTCCCTTCTCCTGACCCTGGTCCTCTGCAGAAAGCTGTGCCAGGCAGGATGCACCAGCCTGGGCAGTTTGCTGGTGGTCAGAGTGGGCACCATCTATTTGCCCTGCTTGGAATAATGCTTCCAGGTTGGGAGGTTTCCCATGTACATGACCTTGCCAAATGAATCATCACTGCACGAGGACCTGGGGTCTCTCCAAATCATTCCCAGTATGAATTTAAAGGCTACAGTCAACCCCAAATCTATGCCTGGCTATCTTCCACAGCTGCCATGCCCCACCATGGGTGTGATCTGTTCCTACATGGGGATTGGGAAAGTCCTTTAAAAAAGCAGAAGTGACCTTGTTAAGCTGGCCTGGCCTCCACACCTGCCAGTGCTCACTGCAAGAGCTCAGGTGGCACCTCTGCCAGGTCATTGCAGAGGCATTTGTGCCAGGAGTGCTCCAGACTTGGAAAAGTCCCTGGCCCTCCCCATGGAGCTGATGCCCCAGAAAGGCTGATGGAGCTGTCAGGAGCTGATGTTAATCACTGAAGGCACTTGTGGCTCACTTGTCTCTGGGGGGATGGGACCTGCTCAGCTGCCCCAAGCTTGGCTGCAGAACAGCCCCTGCCATGTCCCATCCTGTAGCAACACCTGCAAACCTCTGATCTGTTTGAGGAACAGCCTCTGCACAGCCCTGTGGCTCCTTCCCTCATGTCCAGTCTGTGGCACCAGGGGTGTTGGTCTCACTGCCATGGTTCCTGACAGTGCCTGCAGCACCTGCAGTGTGATGGCATCCAGGTGCCAGCACTGCAGCCAAGCAGGCACCTGCATAAAACATCTGAGTCCCAGGGGCTCTGAGCACTCCTGAGGATGATGAACTGGAGTCAAGGAGGATCCAGTCAAGGGTAAATAAAATGATCCTTTCCAGAAGCTATGGTCTTGGCACACTGAACTGAGGGGAAAGACAGCCTTCAGAAGGGCCTGGCCATGGATATGAAGGGTTAAATCATGGTTGACATCCATCCTGCTGTGATTTGTCAGCCTGGACACATGTAGTCTGTGGAGAAAAACAGGCAGAGTAATTTCCTGATTTAAATGAATTTCAGAGACCACCACAGGAAGGAACTTGGGATGTGTCCAAAGGGTAACCAGGCCATGGAAAAACACCAGGCAGGGGAAGGGGCCAGGGGAATCAGAACTTCGATTTTCCCCTTTGTCACTACAGAGGTGATAGCCACCATTGCATTTTCCAGTTATGAGTCCAGTTTAAGAAATTTAGGATACTTTAAATGTCAGATTGTTCAATAATCAGTTTTTCAGAAGAGGAAAATTCCCTGAGAGCTTCAGCTGTTCCCAGCTGGCATTTCATGTTATTTACTGAATTGTTTATTGTACCTGTGTCCTGAGTATAAATCAAAAAAGAGTTATTTGCTGCTGCCTGCCTTGTCCATAGACAAGACATGGTATTTAGGCAAGGCTTTGTTGCATCACTGCATTCCCACAGCCACGGCAGTGTCCTTGTCACTCTTGCAGCAATCCTGACACAAACTTAGTGACAGACCAGGTATGGGTTATAAATGATAGTTCAGGGAATCATGAACTTCTAAAAAATATGAAGGTGTGTGAACCTAGAGAAGAGAAGTGAAGCTGAACCAGGCAGCAGAGACCAGAGGGCTGGGGTTGTGAATGTGCTCCTTCATGTCCTGGGGACTCAGGTGATATTTCTGTGCAAAAAAAAAGAACTGGAAAAGCACGGAGTAGTTAGAAATAAAGGCATGTCCCATTTATTTTTTCATCCCAGGGACCAAAACTTCCCCAGCAGCAAAGCTGCTCAGTCATTAAAAGTCTGTTGAATAGAAGGGCTTCTTGCAAGTGCTGTCAGCACCGGCACAGGCTGGATTGCAGAGATGGTATCTGCCAAAAAGAAATAAAATACAAGCTATAAGAAAAAGTGCTATTTGACCATTAGTGAGTGAATTTATCATCCTGCTTGAGATGCTGGAGTTAATAGAATAAAAGCTTTGTAGACAGTATGGAGGTTATTATTTAAGGCTATCATCGCCCTTAATTCAAAATTCTCATTCCAAGGATGCCTGAATGATCACTTGGGCTACATTAAGAGCTGAGTAAGCCTGATCTTTTTTTTTTTTTTTAATAAGTTCTCTCACTGTTTTCCTGTCTCATGATGTAATGGCATGGTTATAGCATCTTAATAAATTGCTCTTTTAGGTTTAGAAATTGTATGAAAATTAGCACCATGGTAAAAGATTCAATTTGCTGGACTGGGCTTGGATTTTTTTAAAGAAACTGAGAAGTACATGTGAGAATCCTTCAACAGAAAGAGAACCTCAGCCTTAAAGAATTATATATCCCAGTATTTGTGTGCTGGGGTTCTGGGGTCTCCCAGACTGTGACTGTGAGTTAGGGAGCAGTTTTACACAGGGGAAGAGGAGGAATAGGTGGTATTGCAAGCAGTGTGTTGAAGATCCCTTGTTTCTATCCCCACAGTGGAATTTGTGACATGCAATGCTTTTTAGGATGAGACCTGCAGGTGTGTCCCCATCCACAGGGTCTGAGCTTGGTGCAGCAGCCCAGGAAGATCCCAAGTATGCTGCTGCAGGTTTCTGCTGGAAGGACCTGGAGCCCCTTTAGCATTTGTCCTGCATGCAAAATAAATCTGCATTTGCAAATGTGGAAATAAGTGTTTCTGGGCTCTCCTACCCAGTCCATATTCATGAATGTGCTTTTCATGTTAGTGTCATGCTGCAGTCTCCCTATTTCTTCTCAAGTCAATTCCTTCTTTCATATGGAAATTCTCCCCTCCCTCCAAATATATTTTCACACATGCCAGGTTCCTGGGGCTGCAGCAGAGTTTTCTCAGAGGTCTCTGCCCTTAGCTGGGAGAAGAAAACATCCTCTGGTGACCTGGGGAGTCTGAGGTGACTGCCTGAACACTGGAAACACTCTGTGTTGATCCACATCAAAGTGCTTGGCTGCATTTTCCACTTTCTTTATGGCTCTACATTAGATAAAACCTATGAAAGACCCAAGAGTAGATTCCCATGGCTGTCAGAGGGCTAGAAGGGGTGATCCATCACATGCTGCCCCTCCCTCCCTCCCTCCCACGGTGCAGCACTGGGGATGACTGAACTGCAGAGGGAATGGTGCCTGTTGTAGCACTGGTCACTACTGGTCCTTGTGTCGTGTCCTTGCAAAAGCTGGGAAGGTCACAAGATGTCCTTTATGGGATCATTTTAGACTGGGACCCGACTGGCCACAGGAGGAGCAGCAGTGCTGTGCACTAGATGGGATGAAGGTGGGAAGGTGGGAAAGTGGCTTGGGCTGGGGAGGATGCTGAAAAGGATGTGTGCAGGTGTCAAACCTCTTGGTTGGATGTGATGTTTCTTGTGTCAAAATAAAATATTGATTTGCTTTGATTTTGCAATGCATGTGTGCTGAAGGTGGTGTGTATCCCAGCACAGTTAAACAGCAAACTAAAGGTTGATGATGTAGGAATAAATAATTTAGGATGGAAAAGACCTCTAGGACTATCAAATGCAGTGATTAACAAGGCACAATAAATATTCCTAAACATGAAGAGGTAGTTTGAAAGTAAGTCCTGCTCCAAGGCAGACAGCTCTGAGAAGGGGCACAGTGTTCCTGTTCTGTGGGAGTTTGTTTGGAAATGCTTCATTGGTGGCACTTCCTGAGTTAACAGAGCCTGGGGAGGGAAATGGCTGCAGGTGCAGGATGGAAGCTCAGCTGGTGAGCATTCCACATCCAGGGTCCTCTCCAGGGCAAATGCACAGATCAAACTGAAAAGCTGAGTTTGTTCCCACACTGACAATAAACATGTAGGAACACAAGACCTGGGAAGGAGATGAGCAGCAAGGCTTTTCTCATGGTACCTTGGAGGAAAGAGGCACAGATACCTGCAATAACTTGCAGTATTAAGCTTAAGGGCAGCTTCAGCATCTTGGAAGCAAGTGAAGTAATTTGTGGTATCCCATTAGTGTAAATACAATTCTTTGCAACCAGAAGGAACAAGTCATTACTGACACCAAGAAATCTCTTGAGGAAAATCTGTGTGCATTGATCTGCTGTTGTGGATAAAAGATATTCTGCTGTGTCTTTGCAAGAGGACAAGTTTGTGACAGACTCCTATTTAGTGTGTATGAAAGATCCCACTGAAACCTCCAGATTTATTTATGAAAACACTCCTGAGACACCAGCTATACTCCATGCAATTTCATTCAGGCTTTTCAGGGGCAGAGCTTGAATTAAGTGTGTAACTGCCCACGAAAAAGCATTCATTTCATTACTCTCCTGATGGGGGGTAGCAGAATGCACGGCTGGGATTTGGAGGGCTGCATATCAAAACTACCACTGTCTAGACAGAAAATAAATATGGTGGGAGAGGCATGGCAGCCTGAGCCTTTGCTGTGAGGATATGGTTGGGGCAGATTGGCAGGGACAGAAGGATGGACTTGGGGGAGCAATGCAGCTGAGGAAGCGAGGGCTTGGTGGCCCTTGAGTGCTGCTGTGCTGTGGCAGAGGGTGACTATGCAGAGATGGCATTTAGCTGGGGACTTCCCTCTGGCCCGGCTGTGACACTGAGGGCTTAGAGCAGTTTAAACATTTACCTGCCTTAAGCTTTTAAGACCTCTTTGATGGCCTCAAGTACTCATCTGCATGAAGAGCTTAGGGTGTCCTAAGCAGCCTTATGTCCTTTGGGAGGCTCAGAGCTTGGAGCTGCAGCTCAGCGCTGTGGAGCGTTTAATGGGATTTGTGCTCAGTGGCAGCTCTGCTGCCCCCCTGCCAGACCCAGTGGGGAGGCTGGAGCCAGCCAGAGCCACTCTGAGATGGCTGGAGAGCAAGGGGGGGATGGAGCTGCCCACCAGCTTGCCTTTGGGGTACATGAAGGTTCCCAGGACGAAGAGCAGGGACCAGCAGGAGCAAGGGCCAAGGATGTTCCTGAAGGTTTGCATTGGCCTGATGCATGCAGGGACCCAGCCTGGAGACTGCACAGCCCCCAGCATCCCTGACTGCCTGCTGTCAACAGCTCTGCTGTGCCCCTGCCAGTGCAGCATCCCTGCTGCCAGGGAAATAGTTCAGTGGGCAGCAGGAAACAGGCAGAGCCAGGCTGGGCTCCCTGCTCAAGCAGCCTCTCGAGCAGCAGCGAGGTCAGGATGGCCCAGGATGTGCATGGATGGCCCAGGCAGGGTGCCTGAAAGCGAGCAGGTCTCTGTCCCGAGTTTCACACAAACTACAGCATCTGACAGCAAGCAATTAACAAATTCTCCTGGCCACCCTGCAGCCCCACCTGCAGTCTCCCAGTCAGGCTGATGGTTCCCAGCAGCCCAGGCACACGTGGCATGGAGAAACCTGCCATCCCTCCTGCTCTTTGCTCATCAGAAGTGGGAAGCTGGCTGGTGGACAGCACACGCTGTGCTCAGTGCTTACAGTGCTTCACCAGCAGCACCAGGGATGGGTAAACGAGCAGCAGAGCTGTTGGCACAACCCAACATTTATGGCTCTGGTGGCTTTTGGGAAGAGCAGCCAGCCCCTTCCTTGCAGGCAGGGGTTGCAGTGCGGGACAGCCTGCAGAGCTTGGCTTTGCTGTCACAGCAGGACTGTCCTCTTCTTGGGGGACAAGTGACTGTCTCTGGCACTGCTCTTTGTCTCCTCCAGCAAGCCCCATCCTTGCTTTCACCTGTTCAGGCAGAAGTAGGGCTCCTGTTGTGCTGGTTTCCTAAGGAAACTAGGGGCTGTGCAACCATGGGTGCCTGCCTGGTCATCTCCTCCCCTTCCAGGCATGGCTGCTGACATGCCTCTTTTTGGGGCCCCAGAAGCAGCAGGAGCAGGCACTGTGGGGGTCTCTGTACCTGGCAGGGCTGCAGCAGGTGCCTGGCACTTGCTCACCATGCAGACTGCCACCAGCAGCCCCCCACCCAGCAGGTTTGGGGGACAAGAAGCAGCTGTGGGCAATCTACTGAGGGTTTTGTGGGCATTGCAGCAGTGGAGGGTCTGTGGGGAGGAGGTGTAGCTGTTGTAGGGGCATAAGGTGTTTTTCATGTTCATGGGACATGCTTTGAGGCAGAACAAGCAGAATTGTCCTTGGCTCAGCATGGAGGCAGCCTGGTGGACAGCTGATGTCCTGCTTCATGAGGCTGTGGTAGCCCAGGGACCCTGGGGATGTTGACAGTAAAATAAGCAAGCCAGGGTGCAGCCTGCTCATCTCAGAGGCAGCACTCAAGCTGCCTGCAGAGCTGGGAATGTTTGCAGGGAGCTTCATACAGCAGATAACAGGCACAGCAGAGAACATCACAGCCCACTCATGGATGATTTATGCCTGGGAAGAGGCAAACCTCTGCTCTTAGGGTATGTTATCCACCCGTGGCTTTTTTGTTTCACTGCAAGGGATATGTTTTGTACTCCTGCTCAGCCAAATGTGAACTGGGTAACTCCTGCTTTGCATGCAGTTTTCTGGGGAGCTTTTAACTCAAAACTTTAGTTTAATAGCTGATTAATTGACTTAGCCCTCACATGGACCATTGGAATTTTTTCCCCTGGGACTCTCAGAAGTACAATAACATGAGAATGCAGGCAGGACTGGGAAAAACAGGATCATCACCTCCTCTTATCCCATGTCTCCGTGCTCCACCTGAGACAGGGTGGGTGCCACTGGGAGGGGAGCAGTGGCAGTGAACTTTCCCTTCCCCATCTGCAACATGCATTGCATGAGAATAGGAGACCCATGACACTGTGAACCGTCCAAGCCTTCTTCCCTTTCCCTGCTGTTGCTGGCACAGATTGCCTTCCCAGCTTGACACTGACATCCCTGGGGCCTCAAAGCCTCTGTTACTGCTGGACCAGCCTGTGCCTGCTGAGTGCAGCCCATGCCCTGAGCTCCCTGTTCCTCCTGCCTTCACTGCTGCCTTGCTCCCAGGGCTGCCTGACCATGTTCCAGACCACGCTGACCAGCAGAGATTGCCTCAGCTCTAATGGCATATGGCTGGTCAACACTAACTAAACACCCCAGGAGAAAAAGCATCCCTGTAATGAGAAGTAAGCACCTGCAGGGAGTGTTCTTGCCACCCTGCATGAAAAGAAGTCACAGCTAAAACTGGCTCTCGAGTAACAGAGAGTCTTCAGCTGTGCTGCAGCAGGCTGGCTTGAAATGCCACTCCAGAGTGAAAATGACAGGGTTATTAATAGATGTGGCCCCATCTTTAGCCCTCAGCTGAATGGTATTAGCACTTCTTTTTTAGCACTAAGGCTAAATCTAATTTTATATAGTCTGAGTGTCTCAGACACAACTAGAAGGGCCCCAAAACAGCCCTGGACAGCAGCAATGTGCCAGCTGTTCTCAGCACTCTGTGGGTGTCCCATGCTGACACCAGTGCTGCATCATGGCAGAGACTGGCAGTGGGGGCTGAGAGGCTGCAGCAGTGATGGGTTGGGGTCCTGTGGAACAGCTTGTCCCTCCTGGCTGTTGGGACAAGTCACTGCCAGGGCTTGAGGTTTGCAAGGCCAGTGCTGATGCTGCTCTTGCTTTAAAGCAAGGATGATTTAGTTAAATGCACTGGTTCTGTGATCGTAGCCATGCCAGACATCCTGGCTGTCCTCCCTGCACCAGAACATCCTTTTGGGCAGAAACCCAGCCTGGCTGCCCTTGTGCCTTCTCTTCCTCCCCTCCCTGTGTAGGTCCTGGCATTACTCTGCCTCAGCTCACAGCTTTTCTAGCAACAGCTGGATGCCTGGTGCAAGCACTGGGGCTCTGCTGCCCTGCCAGCACTACCACAAATCCCAAAGGCACAGCCTTGTTAGAGCTGCAGGTATGAAGCCAGTCTTGCCTGCCCAGATTACCTGCCTGTTTGGCAGGATAAGACCACTCCTGGCAAAAGCACACAGGAGAAATCACATCCCTGTGCTGGAAGTCAAAAACATTAATTAAACCTGCGGTATCATTGATTGCTATCTCAGGGGAGAGGCAGAGGGTGAGAAAAAGCTGGGGGGAAGGAAACTCAGGGGAGGATTTACTAGGAGCATTCCTGACCTTTAAAAATAGGTTGATTATTTCTGCAATGTCAGCATCTTCCTATGGGGAGGCACTTAGAGTAGGTCAAGCTTGTGCCAGGGATTTGCAGGGAGTGCACCCCTTTAGGGAAGGGGAGCACATGTGTCCCAAGACCCTTTTCAGTTAAATATTTGGTGCTGCCTAGGAAGGAGCCTTTCCTATGTGGGCACCCTAGCAGGGACAGTCGGATCCTGGGGAAAATCAGCCCATTTTGTCTGGGGATGTGAACTGGGCATCCCCTGAGAGCTGGACCAGGAGCACTGTCACCAGGCACTGAGCTCTTGCTCCCCATATAAAAGATAGTTCCAACCCATTTAGGCTGCCAGCATTATCAAGCAAATCTGCAATTGATCTAGAAATATTCATCCAACTAAACTCCCTCATTATGAGCCATTTGCACCTAGTCACTCTATCTAAGCACAGTTGCTTCAGCTGGACTAAGCATGCCAGAGGCTTTCCTCTTGAGCTGCAAATATCCAGCCCTCTACAGCACGCAAGGTCTGCAGCTGGTGAACCTCCAGCAGCCTCTCATGGATCCTGCCCCGTCTCTCTGCTCACAAACAGGGTGGGCAAAGGCCCTCTTTCCTCAGTGTTCCATGGGTGCCTGGCCTGGGGCTGCAGGCACAGCCCTGCCTCCCTGCCCAGGACAGCATCCTGCTTTCCCAGCTGGAACCAGCAACCTGCTTTACTGGCCAACCTGCCTTACCAACGCCAGCTGCCACCCCCGACACAGGGTGTCCCTGTGGCTGCAGTGCCTCTGGGGAGGGGATGTTGTCCCCATGCCCCACACACTCTTAGGGGTGCCCAGAGAGGAGCTGGGCACTCCCACACTGGGGAGTGGTGGCCATGGTCCCCATCTCTTCCCGTGGGGACAGGTAGTGATCTGCTGTTTGTGGTGACTGCCTGGCATGCACCATGATCTCCTGTGCCAGGTCTTTCACTGGCACTGCTGCACCTGCTGTCCTTCTCCTTCTTGCTGCCCACTCTGCAGCCCTGCTGCACACACAGGCAGGGCACCAACAACCCTCAGCCCCTTGCCATCCTGGGCACCAGAGACCTGCTCAGAGGGCTTTGCTGCTTTAGTGGCCATAGAGACACAGGAGCAGGATGAGAAGACAGGACCAAGTGTGGGGCTGTGAGCAGGATTAGGTGCTGGGTGGCTGCTGGGTGCGGGGCTGAACAGAGCCCAGCAGCTGCCGAGCTGGCTGGACAGGAGACTGGTGTCTGCTGTTGGCAGTGCTGCACCTAAAGGGAATCTGTTCTGGGGGCACTGGCAGATCAGGCAATGGCCAGGAGCCATGGGAGGGAAGGTTATCTACCAGAGCCAGCATGGACAGGAGCCCTATTTCACTCCAGCCCTTTTTCCCTATGAGCATGGCAAAAGCATGGTGGCACTTGTAGGTGGCATTTGCAGGCTCCTGCCGGCTGATCCTTTCATCCCAGCTTGTCTGACATGAAACGGTGCAAACAAACCTCCCTGCTTGCTTTGACTGCTTCCCAGGGATTCCTCATTTACATTATAATGAAGAGATATTTTGCTGTATAAATAAACCTGAAAGTTGACATAGAAAGGACTTATCAACTCTAAAGGTATTTGCATGCTCCCCAGATGGAGGGAGAGAGAGCCACACAGGGATTTAGTAAGGACAAACTTCAAGTGCTGGTGAGTACAGTGAATATTTACAGCAAGATGAGAACATCTTGCTCTGGTACTTCATAAGAAAAGTTGTGCCCAGGGCTGTCATGAAGCAATTAAGGTGGGAGTTACTGCTGGGCTGAATGTCTGGTGTCTCTGCCTCTGTCACCTGTGCCCTTTGCTTTCTGCTGCCACTAAGGAGAGCAGAGGGCTCAGATGGTCTCAGATGGGGTCTCAGGTTGCAGGGACTGGGGGAGACCACCTGCCCTTGCCTTGCAGTTGTGTGTTCATCCCCCTGAGTCCCCAGAGCAAGTCAGGCTGGTGGATTGGAATTGTCACAGTCACACCGACCTGTTCCATTCCCTTTCCTGAACCTGTCAGACTCCCACCCAAGGCCACTGACAACCAGGGGGTTCTGATCAGGTACATGAAAACCCACTAAGACCTTAGAGGTTAGCACTTGCCTGTGCTGAGCCAAGTCTGCAAGCAATTCCAGAGTGCCAGGCACGATCTCTAGCGGGAAGGCAGCTCTGAGCTCTGGCTGGTGTCTGTGAAAGGCACTTCCCTGACCCACTTACCCTGCAGCCACACCTCTGGCCAGAGACCAGCTCCTGCCGGTGTCAACAAACCTGTGTTTAATCCATAAAAAAGCAAAATCTTGGCTTTGCTAAAACACTTGACAGGACCATGGTGTTGGAAAGCAATTTGTGAGCCAATCGGCAAAGCACAGCAGCTGCAGAAGCTGACAGTGCACAGGGTGAGCACAGGAGCACGGCTCTCCTGGCACAGCTGCAAGTCCAGCTGGCCTGGCTCCTGCTGATGCCATGCTGGCTGCTGGGAAGCTCTTCCCTTCTTAATCTCACAGTTTTGCAGACCAGGATTAGGGGGAAATGTATCCCTTGTGTGGAGCAGGACACAGTGGGGAGTGTCTCCACTGGGCAGTGGTGAGGCTGCTCCCAGCTGGCTTTGGGATCTTTGGCTCAGGGGGAGGCAGGGGAAGTGGACAGCATCCAGAGGAGAGCTGGCATGCTGGTTAGGGCTAGAGGAGAGGTGCAGGACCTGGTCTGCTCCAGGGAAGGGCAAGCTGGGAGAATACAGCAGAGAATTGTGCCAGCTGTTGGCAGCAGCCCCAGATTGGAGCTTGGTGGGGGGGTCCAGCTGGGCATTAGGACAGTGGTTGGGTCATCCCTACTGTCCACCAGGGACCACTGCCACCTGGCCCCATTTTGAGCTGTGCCCAGCTGACCCACATAGCCCTGCTATCTCTGAAAGAGGCAGCCTGTGCTGGCTGGTACCATTACACAACCCTGCTGCAGCCTGCTGCCTGCACACAACAATAGGCACTATTTTTATTCCCCTTCTGGTTGTCACAGGCAGTTCAAGAGTCCTTGGGGTGGAGGATTTTCTCCTACACGCTGTTATGTAGGACATTTCAGTCACTTGTCCTTGTGACCTGCTTGTGCCTGTCCCTGCCATCCCAGCATTCCCCTGCCAGGACCAGCAGGAACAGGATGTGGGGTCAGTGTCCTATGGGGAACAAAGCCCCAGGCTTGGGCAGTGGTCAGAGCCTGCCCTGCCTGCAGACACCAGTCAGAGGAGGCACATATTCCTGGGGAGATGCTGGTTTTGCCCCTGCCCCACCACTGTGAAGGCATCACTCCCAAACCAGCCATAAAGAGGAGAGCACACACATGGCCTGCCCGGCCATGGGCACCTCTGGTCCACATCTGCAGGTGGACTTCCCACCTTGACCCCAACCTGGGGGCAGCCCAGCAATGGGACTGCCCCCCATGTCCTGCTCTGTCCCACTGTGAGGCCCTGCCCTGCTGTCCCAGGGGGTAAAACCCCTGGCTCCCACAGCAGCCTTACACTGCCTGGTGTTCCCAGGAACTGCTGTCAGAGGTGGGTCTGGCCACTGGTGACTGCAAGCTACTCAGAGCAGCAAATCCTCATGTGTGATGGGCATGATGTGGGTGGAGCCGTTTTCTGCACAATTACTCCAGTTTATTCAGTGTGATAAACCAATATTAAAGTAAGATGAGACGAGGCTTGGGTGCAATGTATCTTCCTTCTGAGTCTATTCATTGCCATATTACTCAGCATGGGAATTTCCTAATGGAGCTGGAAGAAGTGTGGACCTGTAGCATAGGGATTAGATCAGACTAGAAATAAAATTCCCACACTTCCTCCATTAGTTACGTGTACTGTGGCTTCAGACTTCTTAGGCTTAACAGAATGATCTCTCTGCATACTTCATGAAAGTACCAGGTGGGGGAAAAGCAAAAGGTGCTACCACACAAAAAATCTTTGCCAAAGAGGAGGATGAGCAAAAGGAACCTCTCCTGGCGGTTGGCAGTGCTGCCACATGGCGAGTGGGAGAAGGTGTCAGAGGAAAAAGGTACAGCATGAGCAGGGATGGCAGTCCATGCTCAGAGTGAACAGGCAGTGCAGCCCCTGTTAGTGTCAATGTGGTGCCCTCCTGTCTGAAAGCCTCCTCCAGGGATGCAGATCTCCCTCAAGGAAGAGCGGACGGGGCTGTAATTCCACCTGGCTGACATGACATCAAAGCACTTCTCCCCGCTGCCTGCCGAGTCATGTTTTGCAAGGTGAATCCTGCACCACCACATCCACAGGTTCTTGGCAGGTTTGGGACGCTTTGTGCATCCCCCACTACAGTGTCAGATGTGTCCCCTTGGCAGTCCAGTTTCCAAAACCTGAGTTGCAGCACCTCTTGGAATAGTCCTGCACCCTGCAGGGCTTCCCTGCTCCCTATGGAGTTTCATGTGTTCCAACTCCTCTGGCTGGCAGAGCAGTTTCCTGGGGGAGGTTGGGATAAAATGCCCATCAGGGAATGCTGAGAAAGAAACGTGGCTACAATTTCATTGCCAGCTGGATGGACGCCTTTGCTAGAGATAGAGCCCAGCAGAGGATGAGGAATAGAAGGGCTGCTAAAGGCAAACCCCGGTGACTTGGTGTCCCTTGGCTCCAGAGAGCACAAGTCACACTTTTGGAGGCACACCACCAGCCTCCTGACTGGCTTTAACACCACTGCCTCCTCGCTCTGTTTCCTGCCTTGGACCATCTTCCCTATTTTTTCTCCTTGAGCCTGGATCTGCCTCGCAGCTCCTCGGAGCCTCCCCTCCCTGGGGCAGCAGCTCCCTGCTCCTTGCCTTTCCCAGGGGCCTGGGGCAGTCTCTGGTGGCACAGAGCCCTGCTGTGCTCAGCAGGAGCTACTCCTCCTTGCCCTTTGATGTGTGGCATCCCTGCTTGGGACCGCTGATGGGGACAAGCCCTGGCCGATGATCAAAGTCTCCCCGCCAAGCTCTGCTGCTGCAGGCTGGCCCAGTCCCTGGGATTTCCAGGTGGGAAATCCCTCCTTGTTGCTCTGGGTGGTGGCACAAAACACGGTACAGGGGATGCTGGGAGCTTCTTGCATGCTGCTGGGACCAGAGCCAGCATGGCACAGCACCCAGCTGTGATAACAGGGCACAAAACAGGGTTACTCATAAAAAATCACAAGTCAGTGCAGCCAAATCCAGCCACTGGAAAAATTCCAAATATGTCAGTATGTTGCATAGACGTCTCCTGGTGAACCAGGCATGGCGTGTGCTGCTTGCCCAGGCTGTGCCAGAAGCTTCTGCCAGGGCATCTGCAGCCCACGGCCTTCTCTGTGAAAGCCAAGTTGAACAATGACCCTGCTAAATCCACTTCCAGCACTGCATTCAGAGACAGCCAGGAGTGACCTGCTCTAGAAAACATATTTAGGGAAAAAACAACTCCTTTACCTGCCCTTGGTGCTGAGCTGGCAGAGGCCAAAGCTGCATGTGGGTGCTGGCCCTGGGTTGTGGGCTCTGGGGCTTTCCAAGCAGCAAGCACTGAGGGCAGGTGCTCCTTGGAGAGAGAGCTGCATCTCCCTCCAGCTGCCTTCAAGCCCAGCAGTGCCATGGGTCCCAAGAGCTGTAGGGAGCAGCACATGGCAGCTCCA
This sequence comes from Urocynchramus pylzowi, assembly GCA_013397555.1. Taxonomy (NCBI): domain Eukaryota; kingdom Metazoa; phylum Chordata; class Aves; order Passeriformes; family Fringillidae; genus Urocynchramus; species Urocynchramus pylzowi. The sequence continues at coordinate 167,741 of VZRH01005942.1, read as the reverse complement.
TGCTGCTGGCAGGGCCGGTGGGACCCATGGCTTTTCTCACATCCCACTCAGTATCTCATGTTTTTCCAATGGGAGAAGCCACCTGCCTAATTAAACAGCAGTAACAAGCTTGGCATCACCAGTCATGCCTGAGCAAACTGCAAATTCCAACGACACTTACACGAGGAAATGTGCTGCCTTCTGGGTCTCTCTGCTAGTATTTAGAAGGCTGACTGCTGTGTCCTGAGCCCAGTCGGTGCAAGGTATAATTAGAAAAGCTGCTTGAACAGTGTTGTTATAAAAGTGATGTTAAAATAATGGTGTGGAAGGAAAAGCCAGGGCTGTATGTTTCTGGGGTGTGTGTGCTACACTAGGCACTGTGCCCAGTGTGCTGCAGTGATACATTTTAGGCAGCCTCTGCTGAGGGAAATTAGCATCTTTGTGCTGTACACCAGGTACACCGTGTTCTTCAGATGCAAGGGGAGAGTCATATTTAACACCATCCAATAGAACATTTTCCAATTTTTATTTATCAACAGGCATCTACGTGTATTCCTCGAGAATGAAATATTTATCTGTAGACACATGCACACAGAATGTGAGAGTGCCAATGCATTATTTATCACTGCTTCCCTCCCAGAGCTTATAAATAACTCATGGAACCTGGTTGCCCAGCAGACCCTCTGGACAGCTACCTAAAACATCTCCAGCTGCCACACATGCCAGCCCCAGGCAGACATCCCCTGCCCTGCCAAGGAGAGGGCTGGCAGAGGGTGCCAGTGCAGGGTGGCATTGGCCTCACTGTCAGATGCCTCCCCCACACCCCTGCACGTCCTGCTGGCTCTGCACATGGTGGCTGGTGTGGGTCATGGCTCCCCAACCCACAGACAGGGTGATGGAATCCAGGAGCCAAAGGGATCGTGTGTGAGTGGCAGGGTCATTGCTGCACTCCCCTGGAGGGAGCACAGAGGGGTGAGGCTGCTAGCTCTTGGCTTAGCCACCTAGAAGGGAAACTGAGGCAGCCCTAGCAGTGAGCCAAACACGCTGTGCTGGACTCTGGGAACATTGTCATCTCACTGCAGATGTCAGATGATGAGGGCTGCTGTGCAAATAACACACCCCAACCCCCACAGTATGGGATACATCACCTGCAGGGAGGATATGAGAGCTGTGATGGAGCAAAATGCCCTGTCCTTGAGGGAGGGGTTGGATAGTGGCCACTCAATGAACTCTTGGAAGGGGGGGCTGAGGCTGGGAGCCCTGTCATGGAGCTGGAGTCTGGATCAGAAACCAGGCTACTCACACACAGCCTTTGTCTGCCCAGCCTCTCGGAGCGATGCAATGGGCCTTGTGCACAGCAAACCGGGGAGGGGGAAGGCTTGGGGCCTCCAGAGATCTCTGGGGGCAAATTGGGCCCCCATGGTGCTGATCTGGGACACTTTGAAAGGTGCTGTGGGTACCTTTCAAACAGTGTCCCAGATCAGCACCAAGATGGGCATCAGACAAAGTTCATGGCTTTGCACATAAAACTCTCATTTCAATCATGTAAAAAGAAAAAAAGTTTCCCTTCTGCTGGGCTCCAATGACACCTTTCTTAAGTGCTTAAGATGGACACAGATAAAACAGATACCAGGGAGATTTTTGCTTCCCCTTTAGAGTGACTGCAGAGAAATCAGTGCTGCTGCAGGAGCCCAGGCCCATGAGCTGGAGAAAGTTACAGAGATCAGGCTGTCCCTGCTGCACTGCAGGGGCAGGTCGGGGTCTGGTGTGGAAAGAAGGGGAGAGGATCCCCTCAGCCAGGCTAGGCAGGAGCTAAGGAGCTCATGCATCTTGCAGGCAGTGCTAATAAAGTGAGCAGCTCTTACTCCTTGGAACAGCATGAGTCAGAGCAAGGGAGCAATTACACAGAACCTAAAAAAATATATAAAGCACAGTATTAATACCTAAGAATTACACTAAATTACTTCATAAGTGAATTATCCTCCCTACATTACCTGCTGAGAGGAGGAGCATCCCTGCCTTCCCTGTAGAGAGAGAGGATGGATGGATGGATAGGAGACTGGCTTTCTGAACTTTGACCCTCCAGCACTGCAGGTCACTGTGATGTGCAGAATTGCTGGTGAGCGCTGCTGTTCAGCTTTGCACAGAGGTCCTGCACAGCAGCCAAGAGTGTGGATCTGGCTGCATGGCAGGAAGAACTGGGCAGATTGCAGTTACCTTTCCTATCCCATATCCTCCTGGCTGAGGCCAGGGCTTCTCCAGGAGCCACCTGCCACTGGATGAAGGAGGATCTGGGATGCCTTGGGGGGCAGCACCCTACAGCCAGCTCAGAGTGGCAGCAGCCCAAGGATATGCAGAGGGCTGGAGTGGCTCAGGCCTCATTGTTGCAGCATCCCTGGCCCCACAGAGTCCAGTGGGAGTGTGCAGCCCATGGCTGAGCAGGACATGGCGATACCAGGGAGTCGCCAGCTGGCACTGCTGAGCACTGGCGTCCTCCCAGCTGGAGGAGGTGACAGAGCTCATTCCCTTCCCAGGGTCACGTCTCCAAAATGAAAGGGAAACACTATCCTGGCAGCTCTGCATGCTGGATTTGCTCAGGCAGGCAGAGCCCCAGGGGAGGCTAATGTGCCTGCAATGTTTGCAGAACCAAAGATGCTTCAACTCCATCCCAGCTGAGCAAAACTCAGGGCTCATCAGACAAGGGTGCTGCAGGTCCTCAAGGAAGGGCCTGGTGCTGGTGAACGAGGGAAGGTGCAACCAGGCAGGAGGCAGCTGCTGGGATGCTGCAGAGAGTCAGCAACATTCATCAGTCTCTTGAGAGCATCATCTGGCACTGAGCTATTTCTAGGCCAGGGCTGTTACAGGGAGGCATTACGGGACTGTCAGGTACAGCGTGTCTCTCAGCTGGAGGTGTGCTCCTCGTCTTGGGAACAGCCACACAGCATCCTTTGGGGGCTCGCTGGCTTTTGGCTTCACTCCACTTCAAAGCCCAGCTCCCTGTGTGCATTTTAACGAGGTTCACACATTCCAGGTTTCTAGGCCATGGAGGACTTTCATTCCCTGCAGCACTCAGCAGCTCTGCGTGGAGGCAGCCCGTGGTTCAGTAAGGTGAGAGGCTGAAAGTGGTTCAATTTTGCAACAATAGCTGAGAACAAAGCACAGATTGTACCATTTAAAACTGGGACAAAACAGAGATGGAAGATTTTTGTGGGATTATTTTTTTGTTTTCCTCCTAGCACCCGGTAGACTTCTGGGAGTTGAATTAAATGTAAGATGTCAGCAGCCTTTGCCTCATGCTGGAGCATTCCCGTTTGCATCTGAATAACAAAGCCAGGATGAGGCTGCAGCACCTGGGGAGGGAAGGAATCAGAAGAGGGGAAGGAGAGGGACTTCACATTGGGCTTGCTCTCCTAGCCTGGGCTATTTCTGGTATCTGCTGCTGGTTCCTCTCAACACTACCTATTTTTGTCTTCTTTTTTTTGTCCTGCACATCCAGCTCATGTCTGGGCCTGGGTACTTAGGGATGACAGCAGGACAAGTAATTAATCCTCACTGACCTCTCCTAATGACTTTTCTTCTCCTTCCACCTTGGGTTGACTTGCAGAGCACCTCCTCACCTTGACAAAGAGTATTTTTATGTTACAGGGCTAAAAGTCATCATCACCATAATGGTTCTTAAAACAACCCAGCAAAATGAGCTCATAAAAGCTCCTCTTGCTTAACACATCAGTGGGCCATTAGCTCACTTTACTCTGGGAACACAGTCAAGCCCTAAGGCTGAGCCAGGTCCTCTCTGAGCTGGCCCCCAAACAGGAGAGGAGAGCTCACCCATGCCCAGGTAGGACATCTGAGTAGGAAACCAAACACAATCACTGCCACCTCAATCACCCAATGCCACATTCCCTATGGATACCATACAGTCCATAGCAGACTCAGAATAATTTCCCTGCTCACAGTGTGGATTTTAAATCACCCCACAACCTCCTCCTGAAAACCTGCCGAGCTGAAGCCACCGCAGGTCATATTGCGCAATTTGCTGTTGCAAGACAAAGAAAACAAGTTCTTCTTTTTCACAATTACCAAACTACTTCATCGAGCAATTTCCTTGCCTCTGTGCTTTGGTTTCAGTTAACAGCATTCCTCAGGGAGGGAAGGTCTAACTGCATCTCGAGTGCCTTACTGATGGTTCTGCCATTAAAGACAATTGTGAAAAGTTGCTGAAGTACTGCGACTTCAGTCGAACATCTTCAGTCGCAGCAGCGTCTGTGCCTCGCTCTAGAGCTGAACTTGCTCAAGGCTCGCAGGGATTGCTGGCAGGTGCTGTCTGGAGGGGCTGCCTCTTCCCCCAGGACAAACCACATCTGCCTGTCTCAGCGTGGCTCTTGCCAGGGGCTTTGCCCTCGCATGTGATAACCCTGGTCCTGATAAAACAGCTCCTGCTGGGCTCCCAAGGCAGCACCAGGTACTTGGTGAGGCTTGGCACGTGCCTGGGAGAGAGAATGTCACCTGGGCTTTGGGAGGAGGGCAGGGAGTGCTGTCCCCACAGGGGATGACAGGGGAACCTCAAGGCCTCACATGAAGCAACTTACTGTGGCAGCTGCTCAGGACTGTAGTGTCCCCATCACCCCATGCATGGCACAGTGGGAGCAGCAGGGCTCCCCATCACCCCATGCATGGCACAGTGGGAGCAGCAGGGCTCCCCACACTGCAGCAGGCACTGGTGCCAGCGGCACAGCTCAGCTGCACCCAAGCAGGGACAGCGGTTTCCTTGCCATCACACCATGGCAGGCGCTGGCACCGGGGCTGTTCTGGCTGGCAGGTGCTCCCAGGGCTGTGCTGTGCCAGGGGCAGACAGGCCAGCCCACCAACACCAGCTTTTAGGACCGAGCTGTGATGGGCTGTGGAGTCTGTGTCTCTCCTGCTGCCTTTGCCATGCTTCAGGGCTGCCCTACTGGTGCTTTCCTAGGGAGGGGGACAGCACCAGGACCAGACATGGAACTGAGGGCCAGGACCTCCCATATCAGCTCTTTTGCAGTGCAAGGGCAGCAGCCCCTATTTCATGAGGGCAAGACCCTGGGTCTTGGCTCACTGCAGCTCAGCTGCCAGTCCTGTGAAGCCCCTGTGGCCCCAGGGAACCCATGGGGGTGCCCAGGCTCCTGTCTGGCCACAGCTCCAACCCCTTCAAACTTCCTGCATTTGTTTCACTCGAGCTATTTGGGGGAAGTAGGGTGTTGTTATGTCTTCAGCTCAGCATCTATTTAGAGAAGGATAATACCATTGTGGGGGAGGACAATGAGAATATGAAATGCCTAAAATTCTCTGTCTCTCACTATTTTGACTAATTATTTTTTCCTCTTTTTTCTCCAATTGGGGAGGAAAAATTTTCCTCCTTGGAAAATGACAGGGAGATTTAATGTCCTGGTTGAGTGGGATAAAGCATGAACCAAGCCCACCAAGATGAGCTCAGACTGATCTCAGCTATGGCCCTAGTGCAGGAGCTATGCTCTGCACAGGGGCAGAGCAAGGGAAGGTCAGGGCACAAAAGAGAAGGGATGGCCCATGCAGGAGATGACTGCCCTAGGAGACCTCAGTGCAGAGGACAGCAGCCACCCTCTCCTGTCACTTTCCCAGGGCTATGTTTAGCTCCTGGTTTGCTTGGGGAACCCAGATAAGCACCTGGAACATCTTAATGTCATTGTCCCACCAGAGCTGGCTTTAGAAGACTTTTTTTCCCTTTACAGGATATAACTAATTGATCCTGACATCAGGGAGAGTCATGCTGGGTCCTGAAATAGCCTTCTGTAGAGCTTTACTTTCAGAGGTGCCACGGGGCAGTGTGAGTGCAAGTGTACATGAAACTGCTTTCACAGGGAGGCTGCATGGCCACCTGAGTTCAGGTCACATCTCAAGTCCTGGAAGCCCAGACTGGGGAGCAGAAATAATGAAAATCAATGGCCTGGCTGATGAACCTCACCTCTAGGTTAGCCCAGAGGTGCAAAAAGGACTCTGGGTCTTGCTATTGCTGCACACCAGGCCCTTTGCCTGTAGTGGTCCTTGCTCTTCTGCCTCTCTGCTGGCAGCCTGGAGGGTCTGATTTCCTTGGTGTTTCTCTCTTTGGTAACAGCAGGGAGAGCTGTGAAGAGGCAGGGGTACAGCTTACTTCAAAGCAGCAGTAACCACAAGGTCTTTATGGGATTGCACTGGGAGTCCAAACAGAGAGAAGGCAGATCTTACAGTGACTACCAGCTCCAGCAGACCCTGGTGGACCTGAGGTCTCCTGCACAGCTGTACCATGCTGTGTGCTCTGCTGGAAATTTGCTGAGCCAATGCTGCAGCCAGAGGGTTTTAGCCACAAAGTCATGCATGGGGAATAACTGCTGTACTGGTGTGGGGGTAACTGCTGTACTGGTGTGGGGATAACTGCTGTACTGGTGTGGGGATAACTGCTGTACTGGTGTGGGGGTAACTGCTGTACTGGTGTGGGGGTAACTGCTGTACCAGTACATGTGGGATAGCTGCTGTATTAGTGCAGGGACTCCCCTCCTTGCCATGCAGAGCCCTTGCATTACAAAACACTCTCTAAAGCCTGGACATTGCTTAAGAAAGTAAAATTAGATCCGAGCAGCACTAAAGATAAGCAGCTCAGTTCCCAACCCGCAACTTGCTGGAGCACTGTGGCAGGACAGGCTGCAGTGTCACCAGCAAGGACAGGGCAGATTGCCCTGAGGGAGCCTGAACTCATACAGCTGCCTGGTCCTGCTCTGATCAGAGCTGGATGTGTGGAGATACTGGGGACACCTGGGGGGACACTGGGACATGGGGTGGAGCTGCTGCTGCTGAGCCAAGGGCAGAGCAGCAAAGGGACCTGTACATTGTGTGCTACATCTCAAATGAAGGAAGATGCTGGGATGGGGAAGCATTTCCCATGGCCCTGGCTGCTCCTCAGGAGTGTGCAGCACGTGCTCAGCTCTCTGTGGCTGCATCCCTTTGCTCATTTGCCTCCTGGCCATGGTGCCTGTTGCTGCCTGGGCACTGGCAAGACACCTTCTGGGACCCCCAGAGAAGGCAGTGGGCACGGCACAGACCCCAGGACCTGCCTCTGCTGCTGAGAAGCATCCATTTATTCCCAGGTGAGAAAAGGCAGGAGCAGGCTGCAGGGCAAACATGGTCTTGGCCATGTTCAGAAGTCATCGCTAGCACTCAGCATGGATGAGCTGCTGTAAGTGAACATTCCTGTCAGGAGCTGCCTAGGCCTGGCTCTCCACTTGCACTGGTCTCATCTCCTGGGCCACCATGAGCATGGATGGAGCTGCCTCTGGGGGTTATCAAACACAGATGGGGCAGAGAAAGTGCAGGTCTCCCTGCCCAGACAGAAATATTTCCAGACTGTTTTCCTCCACTTCCAGCAGAAGAGATGATGTTTTTACACCAAAGTGGGCTAGTTTCAGACAATCATATTGCTGATCCTGGAGCTGAAGTTACAATCCCTGTGCCAAGCAGAGGGGAATGAGGCTTCCCAATGCCCAAAACAAGGTACAGGGGAAATACCATATTCCTACCTGCCATCCCTGCTGCCTGATTCAATGTCCCTATGGACTTGTTTTAAGCAGCACAATGAGAAGTCACTGGTAGGAAATGCAGGCAGCTGCATTCACACTTGACTCTATTGTTTCACAAGTATTAGTAGAGAGATTGAAAATGTAATTATGATAATTAAGCTAAATTGCAATCTTCCTACAGGAGCTACCAAATTATTTATATCAACTTTTCATCCTAATTCCCTTAACTGTTCCCTGCCCAGTGGAGGAGGAACCCTTACTGCTCTGGGCTGCCTGCACTGTGTTCCAGTGCAGGCAATCCTCGATGGCATTTGTGAAACAGCAGCAAGTGGCAGTTCTTACTCAGCAGGAAACTGGGATGGGAAAAGAGCTTGTGAGAAACAGTGGTGCTGAGGGCAGAGCACTTTGGGGGCAAAGAGCCACAATAAGAGGGGAGAGCCAGAGGGAAGTGTGCAGGACTGGGAAAGGCAGTGCCCAGCTGCAGTTAGGGCTGGCTGGAAGGAGCAGAGCAATGCTGGACAGATGCTCATCAGGGCTGGATTCAGGCACTGCCTCTCCTGTCCCTTGGGGCTGAGGGTGTACCTCCCACTGTGATCTTTGGAGCTGAAGTGAGCACAGACCCCAGTGTGGCAAGATTCAAGGGCCATGGCACGGCCAGGCCAGCCTGGTGCAGAGCCTGGCTCTGCACACAGAGCCAGCAGCAGCAGCTTTGGTGCTGCTGCTCTGCCACTCCCTCCAGGAACACTGTCAGCTCTGATTAATGTCACAGTTCAGCTTGTTCATGCATCCGAGCAGACCTCGTGCAGCTTCACGGTGCCGCGGGAGGAGTGATGGATCCCATCCCAGAACCTCTTCCTTGTGTCCCCCCTGCTTGCCTGGGCCAGAGCAGCATGTGACACCGAGCATGTCACCCCTCTTTGTGGGGTGGCAATAGGACCAGCTGCAGGAGGCAGGCTGCCCAGCTGCCCTCCATTGCGGAGCAGGGGAGTAAGGGAGGAGGCAAAGCTCTTTACTGTGACCAGTTCCCCAGGGTCCTTCCCACAGAGCAGAGAACATGTTTGAGGACATATGCCCCTATTTTGGGGCATAGGGGCAGATGATGTATACCACAATGTGCCACCACTGGGTCCAAGACATCTGGCCAGTGGCATGAAAGGTGAGATGCCTGCAGCTAGCAGACCGTGACCTTCATCAGTCCTGGGCTATCCTGTCCTCGATCTTGCCCAGGTCCTAAGGGGCTTGATTTAAGCCCACAGATAGGAGCTGTGCTCTGGCTTGCCAAGTCTGAGCATGAAGAACATTTCCCAGCTTGGGAAAAAGCGTTCTGCAGCCTTTCTCCCACCTCCGCCCCTCACAGCAGCATGGACCGCAGTGACCAGGGTTGGATCTTGGAGGGTGCTGGGCAGCTGCAGCCTGGAGCTCAGCTCCTTGCAGAGTCACCTTGTCGAGCCAAGGGCTGGATTGGGACCTTGTCCTTCATTATATAACTGTTTCTCTGAGTGTTTTCACAGCACTCAGCCCTCCCACCAGGCAGAGCCCCCACCGGCAAGGGGGAATGTCATGGTTTTCTGAATGCATGGCTTTGATTTCCTGCTGGGCTGTTGCAGCGGACACTTCTGTTCCCCCACAGCTCATGCACCTTGCCAGGCATTAACCAAGATTCAGGCCCCTACAAGGCACTAGGCAGCAAACTGGAGGTGTGACATTGTCTGAGGTGGGTGATGGAGACGTGGAGAGAAGCAGAACCTCAAGAGGCCAGGTCAGCTCAGTTCCTCCATGGGGCTCTTTGAGCCCCGCGGATGAACTGACCTGGCCTGGCCTCTGGGACCCCACGCTGTCCCTGCGCTGCCCTGGCTGCCTGCCCTCGCATTCCTGTCCTTGCACATCATCTCCTTCCAGCTGCTGAGGAAAACAGCCCCTGCTGCTACCAGCGGCTGGGGTGAGGAGGGGGAGACGCCTTCACAGCACATGAGCTCTGTGGGAGCTGGGGCTGCTGCTGACCTTGGAAATGAAGGGCTTTTATCTTCCCAGCTCCAGGAGAAGCAGGAGGTGAGGCATAGCTGGCTGGCACTGCACCCTCCTTGCAGCACACCAGTTTTTTTAATCATCAGTGGGACCCTGCCCACCCTCACCCAAGAAAACCAGGGGCTTTGCAGTGCTGTCACCCACAACCCCTTGGACAGTTTGACAGTAGGTTGTCTGCCCTGTGTCTTTTTTCTTCTTCCTTCCCTGCAGGCTGAAACTGGGGAGCTTTTCCCCACTGAATAATAGAGGGTTTGGTGTGATGGCCAATAATTGGGCAATGGGACAGTTGTGATGCCTTGGGAATGACTAACAGCAGTGGGACAGGTCAGCTGCTCTTCTCCAACGCACCGCCAAGGAGGAAATCCTGACGCCTTCCTGCTTCTCTGAGAGTCACAGTGTGTGTGCTGAAGGTGACTTGGAACTGTCCCAGGGTTGTATTTGATACTGAGTACTGCCTGTAGCCCCCAAAAAGGAAGAAGTTTTCACCACTGACCTGGTGACATTCAACAAGATTTCACATCCAGGAGTCCAAAGCAGCTCCTCAGCCAGCAGTTCCCACTTCGTCCCCCCTGTGCAGGCAAACTGGATGTGCCCCGTGCAAGGCACATCTCCAAACTAAACTGCAAATAATTCTGGATCTAAATCAGTACTACAGTCTGGGCTAAAAGTAATTTTATGATTTGGCTCATTCCACTTGACCACTGGCTAATTTTTCTGGTTGCACATGATATTTTTTCCTGTTGTGGATGAGGAAGACCTAAAGATGGGAGAAGGGCATGCTAAGAGCAGAGAAAAACAAGAAGTTGTACATGGGATCCTGCCGACACTTCCACATTTGTGTGGTCCCCCCTCAGCCTCACTTTCAGGAGAAAATCTGTAGTATGCCAGCAAATACACAGTCAATAAATAGTATTAGCAAAAAGGGCTCTTTCCCCCTTAATCTCTTCTTATTCTGGGAGCCATCATTGTTGGCTGGAATAATAACATGTTCTATTTAGCCATAACACACTTGGGGAACCTCAGGCACCTGGTGCAGTACCTATGCTGGCTTGCCAAAGCATCAGCTCCCCGTGTCAGGCTCAGAGCAGGATCACTGCCTTTCCTAGTGTTGTTTGTTATAGGTATTTTCTGGCCAATTCATCACACGCTGCCTGCTAGGTCAGGGACGTGTGAAGCTCAGCGTTCAGCCTTGCTGTGCTGGAAACCTCCTTGGCTGGCCCACCAAGCCTGGGCAGGGCAGTGATTTGCACCAGAGGCACATAGCAATGCATGTAATTCTACAAACACTTGTTCCCACATTTCACTTACCTACTGGCAGAGCTATCAGGCTGCCTTTGCTCTCCCTTTGCCTGCCTGTCCCTGGGAAAGCAGTGGTGGGAGGGGGCTGCTGGCTGGTGGGGAGCAGTTTCAGAGTCTGTGCTGCTCCTTGCGCAGCCCTGCCGCCTCCGCTGTGTCAGGGGCTGATTCACCATCCCCAGCTCTAAGGCTGACTGAGTGCTGATGGATGGAGCCCCATCCACAGGGAACGTGCTTCTGCTGACAGCCCCAGCAGGGCAGTGCCACGCTCGGTGGGACACTGTCAGTGGGCAGCAGCCCTGGCACGGGGGCTGGCAGCAGCCCTGTCACCCAGCAGAGACCACAGAATGATTTGTCCTCTACGTATGGGAGCAGGCCTTTCCCGAAGCCCTGCTGCACTTCCCCACACCAGCCCATCAGCCAGCAGTAGGCTTTTCAGTTTCACAAGCAGCTACTTGTTTAAAAGGAAAAAACAGCAGCAGCTCAGCCTTTTACTCAAATCTATAGGAGCGAAGGTCTAGCTCTCTCCTCCTCTCCTTTTTCTGGGAAGATGTTCCTTCAAACTAGCTGTGCGGAAAATGAAGGGACCTTTTTCTCCTCACATGCACTTGCTCTCATTTGCAGGCCCAGGCATGCTGCTGTGGGGAGGGCAGGGCAGCTAAGCACACATGAATAACCTCACACCAGCTCTGCAGACATACATATGACTTTTTTTTTCTATGGTTCTAGTACCAAAATATCCCAGGCACAAAGGGATTTGGACTCTACAGCTAACGATCTATGCAGGCCTCTAAGGAAACTGCACAGTAGCCCTGCTAATGGCTTCAAGGGGAAATGCTTCAGGCCCTGGCTGCTGCTACTGCTGCTTAGGGAATTGTGCTTTTAGCTCTGGCATGCGATAAAAACCTTTTCTCACTGCTGCAGACATGATGGCTCTTCTGGAGAGAGGAAAGGCATTGGCTAAGCTTAGGCCATTAACCACCTTTAAGCACACACCGAGGATATAAAGCAAACACCAGCCGGTCATTCAACAGCCAGGGTTAGTTAACTAACCCTCGTGACTCCCTCTCTGCCCTCTCTCCTCCCCAGGTGCCGTATTGCTCCCTGCTCCAAGACAGAGAGCTCTGGGCATAGACCTGAGGTGCCCACCTCAGTGCAGGGCACTTCTGGCAAGCCCCATCTTGGGATAAGCACTTTGGGATAAGCTCTCCATGGCGTTTCATTTCCTCTTTGTGCCCCTTCCCTCCCTAGGAAAGGCGAAGGGAGCTTTGTCTGAGAAGAAGCAGCAAGACACAATATTTCTTCAGCAAGGTGTGTCTCTGCAGTGCCGGCCTGAGCGTGCTCAAATCCACCTGCTGCATCTCGCTGCCCATCACAAGGCAAGAAGGTGCCTGGGCAAGAAGGTGCCCACTCTGAGGGGATTCCCCCCCTCTCTCCATTACCCCCTCCCATGAAAGCCACACCACTGTGCCTTCCTCTTCTGACTGATTCACACTGTGACAATGGTCTCGCTGGTGTGGTGGCAGATTTTGCAATAGGTTTTAATGAGGTATTTACAAGTTCTGAGGCGGGCTCCTTACCCAAGGAGTGTGGCCCGGCCCTGGCAGCTGGTTGGGCTTTTCAGTGACATTCCTGCGACTCCAGCGATTGCAGCACAGGCACAGTGGAAAACATTTAGACATCAGAAATGCCAGATTAATTATCTCTTAATTGATACCTCCACTTGGGGACAAATGAAACCGGAACATCTCTCCTGCCCTGGGAGCCTGCCACTTACAAACAGATTTACAGCTAAAAATACCACGGCAGTCCCGTGGCTAATCAACTTCACTGCTTACCCTGGGTGAGGTTAAAAATTGTCTCAGGCTGGCACTGTGAGCAGCGAGGGACCAGCTGCAGCACCTGGATGCAGACGGCATTAACGCTGTGCAGTATCCCCAGTGCCCAGGGCAGTGCCAGGGCCCCGCAGCTGGGTTTCTAGGATCAGACTAGGATCCGGCCAGAGCGCCCTGACAGAGGTTCTCGCACTTTCCTGCCCATCGTTAGAGGCTGTGGAGAGGAAACCTCATCCCTCTGTCTTTTAAGAGTCCTTAAATGCCCAGTGTGTTTCCCTGTAGTGTAACATTTCCAGCGAGCTTGGGAATCATGCTTGATGCTTGTAACAGCTTTTTTGTGCAGTGCTCCCTGCACCTACAACATTTCTCAAGGGATCTCTACCCCCCCCAGCTCCTTACAGGAATCCACACACAGAGGCCAAATTGCCACAGTGACCCCATTTAAGTTACCATCATCTTTATTTTCTTCACATATGTGCAAACAGAGGAAATCGCAATGGTGGTGTTCTTAAAAATAACAAAATGTATTTGCATACATTTCCCTATGTACAGGTGAACAGCCACAAGTAGTCTTCTTTTGCACAGCAAAAGATCTAGAGCATTGAGACCGGGGACAGGACCGGGGCCCAAAAAAAAAAGGTCTAACTTAAAAACAATAATAAAAAAAACCCCCAACTTCACAACAGTGCAAACCTCTTGGACACGACAGCACGATGGAGTGACTTTAATGGAGAAAACGGCGGGGGGGCCTCTCGGATATGAGATTTCTGACTGTAAACAAGGCGCAACACCTCCCTCCCGCCGCCCTCCCCGGGGAAAGCTATTCCAGGAATTTGGCAGATCTTCAAGGGCTGAGCCGGAGGTAAACAGCCCGCGGCCGCCTCCCCTCCTCGGGCCGCAGCGAGTTGGGG
>VZRH01005942.1:113565-143928 GCA_013397555.1 Urocynchramus pylzowi | reverse complement strand
CCGGCCCGGGCTGACGGGGGTGTCCTGTCCTGGCAGCTTCACGCCAGCGAGGTGGTCGCCGAGCGCGGCCCGGAGCTGCGGTCGGCGCCCGAGCAGAGCCCGCTGGAGGAGTTCCTGGCCACGGCCGAGCTGGCCGGCACCCGCTTCATGGCCGGTGAGCAGCTGGGACGGGCCTGGGGCTGCGGCTGGGCCGGGGGCAGATCCGGGGCCGGGGAGGGGATCCCGCGGCGGGGCGGCAGCGTTTCTGGGATGAGAAAGTGCGAATGGGAGCTGGCAGTGGGTCTGGCCGAGCGGGAACTGGGGGCAGGTTGTGAGCCCTGAGCCAAGGCTGGGGTCAGCAGGGACAGGATGGGGTGGCAGGGGTAGCAGCGCTGGGGACGGATGGCTCTGGATGCCTGTCCCTCCTTTCAGAGCGTCTGAATGCCCAGATCGTGTCTGCCCAGAGCTGCACGGGCCTGCTCACTGCACAGGAGGCCCAGCGCGTTCGGCAGCTGCACCAGGAGAATCAGGAGTTCCTGCGCATCCCACGGAGGTGAGTTCTGCAGGGTGGGCCTGGATGCCCCTTGGCTGACTGGGGCTCCGTGGCTGATCCCTCCGTGGCTGCAAGCCTGAGGACAGGAGAAGCCACATACCCTCCTTTTGGAGAAGCCACTAACTCACCTGCATGAGCGGGCTGTAACCCACAGCACAGGTGCCAGTCTGCCATGTGAGTGCTGCCAGTGCCAGCATCTCTGGCTTGATGGTGTGGGTCTTCTGCCCAAAGCTTGGCACTGCCGTAGCAGGTGCATCCAGACTGCCTGGTAAGCCTTTTCAGAGCTCTGTGAATGGTGAACAGAGATATTAATCCCCATCTTAAAGACCTTACAAAACTTAGCTCAAGAAAACAGCTTTGTGATATATGGTGTACATGCTCTCTGCTAATGGAGTTTGGAAGGAACAAGGAAAGAAGGTATACTTAAAACTGCTGAAAATGGATGCATGCACATCTGAACCATTACTCAGCATAGCTGAATGTATGATGTTTATGTTCTTTATGTTTATTGAAGTATTGTAGTTGGACTGACTGCTATTTCTGACCACTCACTCCAAAATATGCTTGTTATAGGCCACACTGGGATAGGACAACCAGTGCAGAGGACTTGAAGCAAGCAGAGAGAGAGAGCTTTCTCGAGTGGAGACGACAGCTTGCCCAGTGAGTATGCTGCTTGTGGCTGGGTAAGTAGGTGGTGGCATTTAGTGACATGGGAAGCAGTGGGTTGTACTTATCCTTGTTGGACCAATAAAAGTAATGTCTACTCAGTAGAAGGCTGGGCATCCCAGCCACAGTCCAGTATGTCTTTGTGGTCAGCTCTGCAAAGCTGTCTTGTGTGTGCATGTTCTTTTAAATTAATTCAGGATGGCATGTGATGTTCTTCATTTGCCTGTGAAGTGGAGGGTTACTGGATATGTCTTTTAAGAGCAGCAGTGCTGCTCTGAGTAGAAGGCAGTGCTGCCAGCCTCCTGCATACAGCAGCTTGTGCTGGTCTGGTGCTGCATCCACTGGCTTGGAGAGTGGGGTGGTATCTGTTCACACCCTGCAAACCCATGCTTACCCTTGAGTAAAGTTGTTCAGGTGGTGCTAACACCAAGTTAAAGGTTGTGTAGAGGTATTTCAGGTACCATCCCCAAATTTTGTAATTTTTTCCAAGTGTTACTCAATTAATAAAAAACTACTGGCACTTGGGATAACTTCTCTCATTTGTTATCACGGCTCTCAAATTTTACAGGCAGACTCTTGATGAGTTCTTGTTCTTTCCATCTTTTGCCACTTCTGCACTGACAAGATCAGAAGCCATTGTGTCACCACTAAACCAGTGCCACTGACAGCAGTGTACCTGAGGGCTTGACCTATTTTAAAAAAAAATCAGAAATAGTACCTCTGTATGAGTTTGGTTTGATTACTCTCTGCAAAACTAAAGCCTTATGGATCTAGGGAAAATCTGGTAGTGAGCTTACAGCATGCCATGGACCAAATGTGACATTGTTTTTTCTGTTTTGCCTTAGTCTTGAGGAAGAGAAAAAGTTAATTCTAACCCCCTTTGAAAGAAACTTGGAATTTTGGCGTCAGCTTTGGAGAGTCATTGAAAGGAGGTAAAGTATTTTGCTATCCACTTTTTAAAAAGTGATGTTGAATGTATTTTCGTGAATTGCAGCTTTTGAGACAAGCTTCAAGTGTCTCAGCATGGGAAAAATTATTAAGTTAGTAATGTTTTATTATCAGCACTGCAGTGATTTTGTTTTTGTGGTGCCTGCTAGCTCTCAACAGTGTGATATGGAGTGGTTCACTGTGAGTCTCTTGGCCTTCCCCAGTAACTGTTTTGGAGGCTTCCTTTGAGAAAATGCCTTTGAGGTCTTTTGCCAAGATTAACCCCTTCCCCTCCTTCCCAACCAAACTGCAGCAGCTGATGTTCAGGAGCAGGAGGCAAGGAGTAAGTAATGTTGGGAAAGAAGGAACCTCTTGGTCCTTGTCTCTTTGCCCCACAGAGAAGTTGCAGCAGTGCACAGAAGACAACGGGCTGTCATACCACAGGAGTGGCTTTGTTTGCTCTGCTGAGCTGTAATACAATAAGAGTGCTATCTGCTACGTTAATCTAACTGGGGCATTTAATTTCACTAGTAATTAAGTTTAAGGTCATCTCATCTCACTTTCCTAAAATTGAAAAATACTTCACCAGTGAGGTCATGGTGAGCTGGTCCTTTCACAGAAGGGGCTTTGTCTGAGTGCTGCTGGGCCTTTGGCTGGGAGAGTGCTGGTCAGGAGCATCCATTGTAGGGTATCATGATGTGCACTGTGAGTGTACAGGGTGTTTTGAGGTGACTGGAATGTGTTATTAATGCTTTTCTGCTCCTGTTGAAGCTTTTTATTTCATGTAGAGTGAGGATGCTGTCTCAGAAGTGAATGGAAAAGTCACTCAGTCCTTTAACCTTTCCAGATAATTTGATCTGTTACCATCCTTTTCCATGTATTTGCTTCAAACTAGTTCCCAGCAGTATGGTTCAGTAACTTTTCTGTATCCCATCCCAGTATGATGGTGTTGGCTTTCCCTCATACTGATCTTTGAATGTCTGTAACTGTGCAGTGCTCTTTGTACCCATGGGGCTTATTAAATTATTCCCTTGGGGGGATTATTGTTGTTTTTTTTTTTAAATACATAACGAACTGCCTATTGAAGCTTGAAATTCTTCCATTCAACCTGTGGTGTTCTGAAGTTGTCCTGACTTAATAGAAATCCCTGTCAAACAAATAGAATTAGCATGTGATAATACATGGCAGTATTTTAAATTACTTGCCTGGAGAAGTTGTAGTGGAAGAGGCTGTAGTTAAATTTTCCCCTCCTTTTGACAAAAGAAGCACGAATGCCTTTGGGATCTGAAGCCACTGCATTTAATTACTGTGTGGAGCTAATGAATCCTGCTTGTGTGTCTGGTGACAACCTGGTCTCTGGGTTTGGAAGGTGTTTCCTAGAAGCATGTTGTAAGGCCTTGCTTGCATGGGAGAGCAACATATTTTACTGAAGTCTAAGGCTATTTTTTCATTGTTTTTTGTGACAAAAAGAGCACAGAGGAACTTTTGAAAATACCCAATATCAAATACTTAGAATCTGCATGTCATTTGTGGGAGGCTTTGTACATCTTGTTCTGTGCAAGGAGGACAACAATGTTCCAAAATATCTCACTGGGTAGGAAAACCACCTCCTCTTTCTCTCCGTAACCACCCTGCCACCTTGAGGATGAGAATAGACAGAAACAAAGTTGTGTTGTTACAGTTTTTAGTACCATTCTAAAAGGTGGAGTACCACTACTGGAGAAGTTGGTTCTTGCCTGCTGAGCATTTCTGAAGGGTAGATGGGTTGGCAAAACTGGCATGTTTTCTTTCCCCTTGCTGGCTGTATGGCTGTGCAGGAGAATGAGCCCAATGAGGAGGAAACACTGTATGGCAGTGCTGGCTTGTAGAACAAGCATGGCTCTGTTGGGCAGGTGGGCTGCTGAGGTGCTCTGTTGTTCAGTAGAGGTACTTTGTGGGATAATACACTTGAAACTATTAAAATTTCAAGGAAAACCTAAAAGTGAAGAATTGCTGTGTCTTACTGCTTTCTTTGAGGCAAAGTAAGAAGGAGTACTTTATGGGGCTTCCTTTTACTTTTGCAGTGATATTGTAGTCCAGATAGTAGATGCCAGAAACCCCCTCCTGTTTAGATGTCAAGACCTGGTAAGTAAACCACTTTCTTGAATGTTGTCTTTGTTTTATGTCTTAATGTTCGTGATTTTTTTGCTCAATGCATTCAGCCACCTTGAAGCTGTTTTGTTGTTGTGCCTGAGTGGATAATTGATGGGAGTATTCTGGCATGAAATTGTTTTTGTCTTTTGGTATTTCACACCAATGAATGTTGTGGGTTTAGAGACTTTTCTTCAGATGTTACATTGCAGATATTGTTTTATTCCTCATTACCCATTAGAAGTGTCCTCACATAAAGGAATTGTCTTATGTAAAAGCATAGTGGAATAAAAGTGGGTGAGGATTATAAAGGATCAAAAATTATTGAGGTGACAAGTTTGTAATGATAGGCTATAGAACACTGCATCAGGGAGACATGAAATTGCTCAAATAGTTATCTTTGGAGCTGCTGCTGCAGGATGCTGATTAATATCTTGTCACAGCTCTAAGCAGACAAGGTGTTTGCACACATGGTCAGCAACAAGCTGTATTGTGGTAGCTGCATGCTCCAATTTATTCTTGCAGCTGTCTGCTGAACAGAGCTTCTTCCACCCTAGGGATGGTGAGCTTGGCTACACTCACGTGGAGCTGCATGGAGTAATTTGTCTTGAAACCAGAGTACAAACTGACCCTTCTCTTCTTTTCTTTAGGAAAGTTACGTTAAGGAAGTCAGTAATGACAAGGAGAACATGATCCTGATCAACAAAGCAGATTTGCTGAGTGAGGAGCAACGTGCTGCTTGGGCACAGTTCTTTGAGAACGAGGGTGTCAAGGTGGTGTTCTGGTCTGCTTTGGGAGAGTGTGAACGGCTGTGCAGAGAATCAAAGGTACTGCAGGTGACCAGGTCAAACTAGGTCTGTGCTGGCTGCAGCAGGTAATTGCTTTGCAGCTATCCTTGTGATATACCTGAGAACAAAAGGATTATTTTAAGGAGCTGTGCAGCTGTAAAACAGCATTTGAAGGATCAATTCAGAGACAAAAGTGAGGACAGTAAAATTGTGAACAAAATGCAGAAGATAGAGCAGCCCTTGTAGACCTGCTTGCAAACTCTTAACTCTTTGAAAGGATTGGAAACCTTTCCAAGATGGATGCTGCAAGGGATGGGGTTATCTGTACAGAGGTTTTTTTCTTTCCCAGGGAGGGGAGGTGTTTCTTGGAGAACCTAAAGTACCTGAAAGCCATTTAGCAAGTGGAACAAACTGAGCTGCTGCCCCAAATTGCATGTTATCAATAGGTGCTGCTTTCTTCTGCTATGGCCATTCAGCTGTGGAATGTTCCATATATCCTTCCAAAAATACCTACTCTGTTCATCTGGTTTACAGTCCTTGGTTAAAATGTTTTTACAGACTGGTTTAAATGTGACACTGAAGGTGTTAGTTCTCTTCTCTTTTTTGGGAAGAAGGTCAAAATACTATTGTTGTGAAAATATCTTCATTTTTGAATGTAAACTCTTTGCAGGGAAGAAGTGTAGAGTTGACTGAAATCAAAACAGCTTGAAATTATTTTAATGAAATATTTTGACATGAAACAAAATGGCTTTGTGTTCTGAACATTTTAAAAAAACAAACATTAATTCCTTTTACTCGGAACACTTAATTTTTAAAAATTAGTGTGGGTGTGCACACATTCATTCTGGAGAGGAACTTCTTAATGACTTCACAGAAGCCGTGAACAGTCCCTCTTGGAATACTTTTGTCATTCTCCTGAAATGGTCTAGTTTGTCCTACATCCTACTTAAGACCTCTAAAAAACTCAGTGTGATGTAAGCACTGAGTTGTCAGCTCTTGGGATCCGGCTGATGACAGCTCACTGAGCCAGCAGCAAGGCTTGGGGTTGCCTTTGCATTTCACCTCTGAACTGCTGTTCCCACAGGAGCTGGGTGCTGAGGGGGGAGCAGAGCACCTGAGTGGCTCTGAGGATGAAGGCTCCAGTCAGGAAGATGAGAGCACAGCACAAGGTAGCACAGAAAGAGTGTCCACAGGCAGCACTTGGCAAAGTGCTAACCAGGTCCTGGGGAGTGATGATAACAGCAGTGATGAATATGAAGACTGTGAAGATGATGAAGAGGAGGACTGGCAAACCTGTTCTGAAGATGAAGCTGGTGACAACTTGAATGCTGTTGGTCCAGAGAGGATGGAAAGCAGGACTGATGGTGCTGCAGTGCAGCACAGAGTGCAGGAGCAGAACAGGAATGTCAGGAACTTCAGCCATCTGGTACAGAGAAATGAGCTGCTGGAGATATTCAAAACTATGCACAATGGACCAAGGGTGAAGGATGGGGAAGTAAATGTAGGGCTGGTGAGTTGGACTTTGTGCTTAAATGGAACTTACTTAATCTAAATTCTAATTCCATGTGCCCTCCATGGGAAAAATTCATCCTGTAGCTGGGCTTCCTATGAGTGTATAAAAACTAGCAAGCACAAAACACTGTGGGTTTTGTGCAAAGATTAATACTGAAGTTCCTAGAGCTCAATGTGCCCCCCTGCTTGCCCTAGATTTTTTTAGAACATTTTATTAATGAACTTTTGTGTCAGAGCTCTGTCAGTCTTTTGGCATCACCCTGCCTAATAACATTTCACTTCTTTGTCATCCAGGTGGGTTACCCTAATGTTGGCAAAAGTTCAACCATCAACACAATCCTTGGAAATAAGAAGGTGTCGGTGTCTGCTACACCAGGCCGTACAAAACACTTCCAGGTATTGCTAACAAACAACATCAGTCTTTTTATCATTTCTTTTTGCCCAGTGGAAGAGAGCTTCATTATGACCTAGTTGCAACCACATGCACTCACTGAGAACACTGCCAGCCTGAACTGTGGCCAGCAGAGTAGGTTGGAGAGGGGTGGTCTTGATCTGTGTAATTTTGGAACTTTAATTCTTGCTTCTAAACTTGTGCTCAATTTTGAGTCACTCATGAGAGCTGCTGTGCAATGGGGTGTGTTTTCCATCTCCTGATTTTATTTAGTTACCTTGTCCCTTTTTTTCCAACACCAATCATGAATAGAGAAGCTTTTTAAAGTGAGTGTTCCTCCAAGTAGCTTAAGGTCAAGGCTTCAAACTATCCTTGTCAGCATCATTGCTGTGAATAAATGTAGTTTTACTGATATTTTCATGTTGATCAAACTTTGATTTTGAGGTAGCAGCTCTAATGCTATAGGGTGGAACCATTGTGGGATTTGTACTTTTCAAAATCCTAGCTGTTTCAGAAGGTCCAACACACTTAAAGGTTTCTAGAGTGCTTTCTTCTCTCCCATCAGACTGGAGAGCTGAAGATCTTGCTGCCCCCATCTGGACACCTTATTTAAGAACTTTAAAAATGTTGCTGTCTTCTACATCTGATCTCCTTAATTCATTGGCTGGGAATTACACAATTCATTGCTGGGAAAGACACCAGCAGGGCAGGTGTCTGTGTTAGAATTTCTGCTTAGTGTCATTTGCATCCATGTTTCATCTATGCATTTGATTTTTTTTTTTTTTTTTGTTCCTTTTTCCTCCATGGACACTGACTTGCCATAGTGAACTAATGGGTTGTTTATTTGTCATGTAGACCCTGTATGTGGAGCCTGGCCTGTGCCTTTGTGATTGCCCCGGTCTGGTGATGCCATCTTTCGTCTCTACCAAGGCAGAAATGATTTGTTCTGGAATTCTGCCTATAGATCAGATGAGGGACCATGTTCCACCTGTTTCTCTAATATCCTTTGTATGGGGTTTGTGAGAGTGCATGCAAGGGTTGGATCTGGAGTATGCCAAGTAGCTGTTCCAGCCCTGCTAGCAGCACACGTGCTCATGCTTTGAGGGAGGTGGGACATTCTGGATAACACAGTCCTGCTGTGTTGGTCTTGTCCTATCTCATTTCAGCTTAGTTGTGTTGTCAGACTTGTGTTATTTTTGTGGTTTGCAATAAAATCCAAAAGTCATTCTTTTGTGTGTGCTCTTAGAGTGACAAGGGCAAGATGACTTGTGTAGCTGTACATCATGAAGTGGTTTCCTTCACTAGCTTATGTTTGCCAGCATATCCCACGAAACATTTTGGAAGCAACCTATGGAATAAATATCATAAGGCCAAGGGAAGATGAGGACCCAGATCGAAAGCCAACAGCTGAAGAGCTGCTAACAGCATATGGATGTGAGTGATGATCCTTTTGAAACTTGTCACCTCTACTGTGTGCATGGTCCTGAACATGGCCTTAGGAGAACGTTGTAAAGTTAGGCCCAGCTTGGGTTTGTTGTGCATTGGATCTCTTTGATAGGACTTGCCCTTCTCTCAGGAATGGTCTTTGTTAATGGCTCATCTCCTGTGTGGGTTGGAGTGGTGCTTTGCCAGACTCATCTGACAGATGTAGTGATAACGTGGAAGATATTGGTGAAATGCCCTGTTGGAAGATATTGGTGAAATGCCCAGTCTATAGTGTGGTGCTCTTATCCTTTCAGGTACCTCCCACCATCTGTGTCTGAATTAGACTTTGAAGAATGCAGTGAATTCTCATTCTCTGCCTTTAAAACAAAACTAAACCCTAGCAGTTTTCTGCTAGTAGGGAGATGTTAGCTCTTGTAATTTCTTTCACACCTGGATTCTTCTGCAGTACCTTTACAGTCACCAAA
Source organism: Urocynchramus pylzowi (assembly GCA_013397555.1). Lineage (NCBI taxonomy): Eukaryota > Metazoa > Chordata > Aves > Passeriformes > Fringillidae > Urocynchramus > Urocynchramus pylzowi. The sequence continues at coordinate 135,072 of VZRH01005942.1, read as the reverse complement.
GTTCTTCCCTTTTTTTCCCCTGCTTTCCCCAAGAGAAGCCTCTTTCTAAGGTTGTATTTTTGAATACAAATGGGTGGTTAGGCAGCAGAGGAGAACATACTATGTTCTATGAGCTATAGAATACTATGAACATTCTCTTGTACTTACAAAGAATATACTTTGGATTTCTCTTCCAGATATGAGGGGCTTTATGACAGCTCATGGGCAGCCAGACCAGCCGAGATCAGCTCGATATGTATTAAAAGACTATGTCAGTGTAAGTGCTTCCTGCATTTGGGTTTTCTTCTCAGAGGTGAATTAAAGGTTGCACTGGAGTACAATAAAGTCAATTCTGTTTCTCTGGATAGAATCACCATGTATCAAAAGACTTGGAATTGGGCTGCTTTTATGTTTTAAAACAATAAATTTAATTTCTCAAGCTGCCTAATCACCTAGAAAGGTGAATGCTTAAAAATATGGTGCCAGCTAAATAAATAATCATATCTCCAAAACAGCTAGCAGATACTCAAGAAATGAGCCCATAATGTACAGCTGGACCAATATTTGGCACTAAGGAGTGTTGTTCTGAGTGTTGTAGTACTGCATGCTTCTTTAGCATCTCTCGGCAACTTACTGTTGATAATTTCTTAATAGGATCCTCTGGTGCTCCTGAGAGTTTTGCTCTCTGTTGTTTGCAGCTGGGCACTGCAGCTGCAAATGGTGCTTTAATGTAGAAGTGGGACAGTACTTTAACCTAGGAGTCAAGCCAGTTGTTGCCTTGGAGAAGAAATAAAGTGTGCCATTGTGAGCCCCTAAACTTCAGACCCTTCTTACGGTTGGAGTTGTTTTCTTTCCTCTCCGAGTTTCTTTTGTAATAACTGAGTCCCATTGCTTTCACAGGGGAAGCTGTTATATTGCCACCCACCTCCTGGTATTGACCCAAATGATTTTCAGCACCAACATCAAAGATGCCCTGACAGTACAACTGTGCAGGCCACTGGACAGGTGAAGCCTGAGAAGAATACCAAAGCAAAACAAATTGAAAATGTGGTGGACAAAACTTTTTTCCATCAGGTAAATTCTGGAAAAGATTTGTTCTAGGAATTTTTGCTGCAGCACTTATCTGTAGTTAGTGGGGGAAAACCATCTTTGAGGATGGAGGTGTGCTGGGTTGAGTTAATGGTGTTTAATGCTGTGGGATCTGCATGTAATTTCTACCCAAGAGCTCTCTGTTCTTTTTATTATCTCCTAAATCACTGGGAATGTCCTAGGTGACAGAAAGATTGCTAATGAGGTATGCACAGATGATTTTTCAGAGGTCAGCAGGGTGACCCTTGTCATTAGGAATCAGATATCAATCTTGAGCAAACAGGAGGGTGACTGGGAAGAAAGACAAGGAGGAATGACTTGGTAACTGACCCAGAACATGGTTTTGAACTAACAGGTCATTCAAACTGACATTCCTTTCCTGAGCTGATATATTTAGAGGATGTGATAATTTTTTAAAGACTATTGATTTAGTACTACCTTGAGGTTTTGACTCAGAACCTGAAATCAGATTAAAAGAATATAAACTGATTTAAAATCCAGTCAAGAAATCTCAAAATTAAATAGAAAATGGGAATTTTTCTTAACCTGTATGATTATTGTTAGATCCCACAGGCATCTGTTTTGTCTCTACACTACTGAAAAAGTGTATTAATGACTCATAGTGAAATATGAAATCCATAACTGACCAGATCTGCATACCTGACAAGGATTAGAACAGGTTTTTAGCTGTGAACAGGATGGGTCATAGATAGCATGTTCCATTCTGTGTGGTTAGCTGGATGTGAACACCATTTGTTTAGCACAGCTAAGATAATCATGCATTTTAAAAACAAGAACTCAGGCTCTTTTCAAAAAAAAAAAAAAAAAAAAGANNNNTTCAGAAAACTCTGACCTGAAAAGAATTTTTGGGATTACCAGACTGTTGCTCTGTCTGCCCAAAGCGCTGGCACAAGCTGCGAGCCCCGTCAGTGCTGCCCACGCTCCAGACTTGAGCAACTTATTTTGGTCTGTGGCTTTCCTGGGCGCCAGATTTATTTGTGAAGACAATTTATTGTGCACAGAGCAGAGGCTGTGAGGATCCATCCTGGTGCTGGAGCTGATACTGGCTGGGACACGGTGTCACGTCAGTGGCAGACACTGGGGACGCGGCACGGCTTGGCAGAGCTGGAGCTGCTGGCAGGCTTTGGCTGCCTGCCGTGACCTTCCTGCAGCTCTGGAGCAGGGGCTGAGCAGGCCCTGCTGGGTTTGAGCTTGCCTGTGTCTGGTTTTACTGACATACTGCAGTGGTTGAGTATCTTCTCCTTGGTCACTGGAGGTTGTGTCTCCTTTTCCAGGAGAACGTTCGTGCCCTGATGAAAGGGGTCCGGGCTGCCATGGGCTACCGGCCTGGGAGCGGCCTCGTGCCTGCGACTGCATCCAATCCTGCCAATGTGGTAGGAAAGCCCTGGAAAAAACATGGAAACAGGAACAAGAAGGAGAAAATCCGCAGGATCACGAAGCACCTGGAGGCTTAGCTGTGGCAGTATCTTGCCTTTTCAGGGCAGGGACTGCACTTCTCACAGGCCTTAATTGAGGGGGAAAAAAGCAGATAAGTGGGCATCACTAGCTCACCTGGGAGCTCTCTGCAGTGGATTGGCCTGGCAGGGGATGAGAGTGGGCTCTGGTGGCCGGAGTTCATCCCTTCTGAGAACAAAAGAGACCTGGCTGTTCGTGTTGTCTGGAAGCCAGCCCAGACATTTGACTGCTGCTGAAACATCCTTTCAATGGGAGCAGATGGAGCTGTGCAGGAATGTTTTTTCCTTCCATAAAGGGTGTATTTTATAGCTGTTGCAATCAAAGCAAGCCCTGTAAAACTGACTAAAATCTTAAAACAGTTGAATTTCAATGAGTGATGTTTGTTACATTTTGAGACACTATTGCTCTTTTTTTCTGATCTTTAAGGCTTGCTTGTTGATTTGATAAAATGCTTTAGTGTGTTGACAAATGAGGTAGAATGATCTTTATTGCCCTCTTCTTTCTCTGCTATTCTCAGTCCTATTCTGTAGAATCTGTAACCACTCCCTGTTTCCCAGCTTGAGCAGAGCACAGCACACTGTGCAAGGAAAATGTTGCTTTTATATCCTTTACACTGAGCTGGTATCAGTTGTTTTTGTGTGACTTCCTACTGGTATTTTAAAACATTGGCTTCATATGACTGGCTAAAAATCTGGTGCTAATTTGTCCTTAAATATACTTGAGATTTTACTTACTGTATGTGTGTCATATTCTGTCTCACTGCCCTAAGTCAGAGAACTGTCTATTAGCAGATTTTAAATGAGTACATGATAAAAAGACTTTACTTACCTGGGGTCAGATTAAAGTGAGATTTACTTCTCAGCTGCCCTACTGAGAAAATGTTCGTGCACTTGGTCAGAGCTCTTCGTTCCTTGTTCAGCACAGGGAGTAATGATAGGACTGGAAAAGCTCATGAAAACGAGTCATGCTTTGTTTTTAGGTGGTGGAAGGAATAACACATGCTGCTGGTCTCTTGATGCTATAAAAAGGAATTGCTGTCTTGTAATTCTGTACTTTCCAGGCTTTAAATGTGGATGGAGAGATGAAAGCAGCTGCTTAGCAAACCACAGCAAATGTGGGGTGTGCAACCACGCCAGTTTTGGCTTTGTGACCCTTTGTGTGTACAGCCAGTTTTCACTGTGTATGCAGAGGGTCCCCTGACAGCAGAGCTCTCACCTCAGCTCCTGCTTACCCTGGAGTGCTTGCTCTTGAGTTCCTAATTACGTCACTGGAGGGAAGACAGTGCCCTGCCATCTGTAAAGTTAAAGTATAATTACACTGAATTAATATGGTCAGGGGTATTTTAAATCAGTGTACCGTAGCGGAAAGTAAATTCTCAGGAGAGACTGTTTAATCTAGTTCTCCTGGAGAAGGTGATCTTTGCCTTTGTTTCCTGAAAAGGTTGTGCCTTAGCCAAATCACTCTGATCTGACTTCTCCACCCTCCTTTCAGGAAAGGTATCTGCTTTTGTCCCTTACAATGCTTTAGGGACTTGATTGCTCAGAAACATTCCTTTGGTTTTGTCCTGTTTTGTGTGAAGCTATTAGCTGTCAAACTGGAGTATCTTTTATTGAAGATGTAAAATATTTTTTTCTATTCTGTTTTTCTCCTTTGGAAGCATTTTGAATTGTTAGGCCATGTTGCATGTACCCAAGTTCTCTTCTTTTGCATTGTCTGCCCTTTTCTGTTAGCTGGGTCTCCATGAGTACCTTGCTGGACAAGCTGTGTCCTTATGTAGACCCTTCCAAATCTAGTGAGTGACAGAAATCCCCAGGGCCTGAGACTTGGGGTGGCTGCTTGTTGCTTGCAGAAACCTTTTGCCGTGAGACCTGCCAAGCAACTTGCAGTGTTTGCATGAGTGAATGGAGGATAATGTAAATAGGACCAAGCAAGTACTGTGTGCCCAGGTGTTAAATGCAAACTGCTCCTTGCTGTGCTAAAGGACTCTTGCCTCAACAGAAGGACATAAAGACCTGTTAATATTTCGTGCTGTTACTGAGCAGTGGGCAAAATAGGTAAGAGGCAAACTAATGCTTTCCTGTGGTGGTTTGATGTGTTGCTGAAGCACATCCCTCACTGGGCAGTGCCAGCTGGGCCTTGCTGGCAGCTCAGTACAGCACATGGCAGCAGCTGGCAGGCGTGAGGCCGTGCAGGCACTGCTCACTTGTCAGAGCCAGCACAAAGGAGACGATGTGCTCTGCCCTGGCCACCTGTGAATGAGCTGCTGCTGCTCCACTGCTGTCTGGAGAAGGCCAGTTTCCATTTTGGAGTGCCTTGTGTGTGTAGAGGGAATGTGCAGGCTGCAACTGGCTCTGATCTCATCTTTGGGATCCACAGCACATCCAGCACCCCAGTGCTCTGTCTCCCCTTTCAGGTAGCTTTGCTTTGTAATGCAAGGAGCTTGTTTTCCTGGCTGATGTTACCTCCTGCACTGATACGTGCAGCAGAACTGCAGAACTGGTTTGGGAATATGTTTTGGAGCTGAACTGGCCTTTTATGGTATGTTGCACTGGCATTGAGAGCTACAGTTCTCCCTGCAGGTCTCTGCTGCCCGGTTCAGGGAGTCTCACGCCAGCCTGCAGTCTCTCCCACAGCCCGTGGTGGCCCAGGAGACCATGGGAGGGTCTGTGCTGTCACCTGCAGGGCAGCACTGGCAGCCTGTGGTGGAATCAGCAGCTCTGCCCTGGATGTCCAGAGAACTGGGGCTCTGCTTCACATACAGGACTTGTCATTGCATGTCTGAGCTGCCATCTAGGCCATCTGCCTACTACACAAAAGTGTTTTGCAGTCTTGTTTTGAGGAAGAGCAGTGTGTTTTACTCTGTTCCTGAAACCTGAAGCATCATGGGCGAGCAGTTGAGGGGGATGCCAGGATGTAAATCCCTAAGCCATACTGTTGTGGGTGCTGTGGCTCTTCTAACTGCAGTTGGTGGCAGGTGATGTAGGATCTTTGCTCCTCTCGGCTTGGCAGAGCCAGCACTACACAAGTTCTCTGCCCATCAGCCCACTGCAGACTGTGGGGCTGTCAGAGTCAGTGTCTGATCTTTTCCCAACGTCTCAGGTCAAGGATCAAAGGGATGAAGGCTGTTTGCACCAGGGAGTCTGCAGCAAGGGACTGCCACGTGGGGTCTCGCTGGTTTTCTGCAGTCACCACCTGCACCAGAGCTGCTCCGGTGTGTCTGGAGCAGGCTGAACTCCCCCTCTCCCGCCGTTAGGGGCCGGCCTTTCCCAGCAGAGGAGCAGCCCTGTTGCCCCCAGCAGCAGCGTTGGGTCCTGCTCCAGTTCAGGATCCCAGCAGAGGTGTGGGTCCCCGGGGACTCCCACCCCACCACACCCCTGCAGAGTGGCTCATGAGCTGCTCTCCCCAGCCACCCTGGCAGGGAGGTGGCCAAGAGGACCAATGGGAAGCGTGGCTCTGGCCATGGCAAGGCAGCAGCTGAGTCCAGGGCCTTTCAAGATGTTTCTACAAAAGTTAAGCAACTCTTTTCTAATTGTCCTGAGATACTTGCTTTAAAGTAAGAAGTAACCTTTCTTTTTTCCTCTCTGGTCACAGCTCCTTCCCACCTGGGAGGAGCTTCATGCCATTGCCTGGCCCCTGCAGGATCCTTTACCCCATTTGTCTGTGAGGAGCAGTATTGTGCTGCCCCTCTTCCCTGTGTGGTGGCTTTAGTCCAGCTTTTTTACTGAGTTTTTTCTTTTTTTTGCTGCAGAATAAAAAAAAAGTATTGGGGAAAAATATCCTGGGTCAGCTGGGAAAGAGGCAGGGAGCAGCTCTCCAGTATACCTCAGAAAATAATCTCTCCAAGCTGAATGCCTGTGGTGCCCAAGACATCTTGAGACACGAAGAGAGGTCATGGTGAGGACAAGAGGAAAAGAAACCGCTACTGAGTCAGAGGAACTCTGCCCCAGTGTTCTTTCTTGCTGTGGCTGTGGGAAAAGGGTCTGTCCCATGGGTGGTGTCAGGGCAGGAGGACTGCATGTGCTGGGTGGAGCAGACTTGGGTTTGCCCTTCTGGAAATGTCCCCAGCCCTTCATCACTTGGGAGCTGAGAAAAAGAACCAGAAACATCATCCATGAGGGAGAGTCCTGCAGTCCAGCCAGGCTTTTTCTGCCTGCCCAGAGCAAAGGGAAGCTGGAAGCATCTACAGAGCCCCTTTGTTTTGGTCAGCATTGATAGACCAGTGCAGGCTCATCTGGGATTTCACAGGGTTTTCAGCAGGAGTGTCTCTGCTTGGAGCTTCTCAGAACTAGCTGTGTGCAGGGCAGTGCAGGGGGATGCTCAGGAACCACTGCTCTGTGGTCTCAGGGAAAAGGGATTCTCTTACTCTTGACACCACATCTTGCTTGGCCACTCCATGTGCTCCTGAGCTCTCTCCTCATATTGTCTGGGCAGCAAGGGAAGTGTGTGAGAAAAATGGAAACCAGCACTATTCTGCTTTGCCATGGAGAAAGGGAAAGCCAAAAACTTCATAGTTTCAAATGCAGGCAGTTCCCCTTTCTGGAAGGAGGTGGTGCAGGTTCTGTGCTGCTTTCCTTCCATAAAGGGGCTCCCCAGCACCCACCTGGGGCTCCCTGGCACCCACCTGGGGCACTGCCTGCTGCTTTCTCTTCACAGTGGGACTTTGGGGATGTGATGGTGCAATGGAGCCAGCCCAGTCCTGCTGCTCAGCCTTGCTCTGTGCTGTGCCCAGGCACCTTCAGACAAGCTGCAGCCCCTCCAGGATATCCAAGCACCTCAGCCAAACAAGCAATAAGCAGCAGAAGGTACTTCTTTGGGGCTCTGGGGGAAGGTGAGAAGCTCTGGGGTGCCACCACAGGCTGCTATGCCTTGTTGTGCCTGAAGCACTGCCTGGTGGAGCAGGGACAGTTCCCAGCATCCTTCACACTTTTCCTGCTGAGATACGGCATAGGGGTCCCCCTTTCTCACCACTGATGGCTTCCTTCTCTGGAACTGGGGCTCTGGGAGAGGTGCAGCCTCACAGCTGGATTCAAACCCATCAGTCTCCTCTTGTGATTGTGCTGCTGTTTCCCCCCTGCATTTAGGCTTACAAGCCATGCCCAGTGGAATTGAAGCCAGCTGATCCACTCAGCAAGGCAGGAAACAGGGACAGTCCTCACTGTGGTTCACCGCTGTGGTGGTGGCCACCACATTTCCTGGTGATTCCTGGCTGCTACCTTTAGCACCATGAACCATGGACCAGTGAGATGGAAACCCATGCAGCAGGTTGAGTATGTCTTCAATGTTCTGTGTGGAGGGCTGAGCCATCACTCATGCTCTGCCATGTAAGGAGGAAAGAAATGGAAGACCATGAGGTTTCAATGCCTTGGTCAGTTCTCATCACACTCTGCTGCCTGGCACTGCCATCCCTCTGAACTGCTGAGCTGGCACCTGCCTTGGGCAGTGCAAAATGCACAGCTCATGAATGGGCTGAGGATGGGGCCTGGGGCCACCAGACCCTGCCTGGTTTGCCTGCAGCAGCAAAAAGAGCATTTGCAGAGCTCCTGCTGATAAGAAGGGCCTGCATTCATATTTCCAAAGGCTGAGCACATTGGTGAGTGGCAAGGCTCAGAAACCCAGACGCCAGACAATGGAAAGGCTGGAAACATAAAGGAAAGGAAATTCTTCTGCTGTATTGCCTTTCCTATGGCGATAAGATAACCTCAAGTGAAACAAAAGTCCCTGCTGCAGACGCTGGGGTGGGCACCTCGGCTGCTTTCTAAAGCTCAGGAGGATGTCCGTGTGAGCCGGGATCTCCCAGGCCGGCGGGGCTGGCTGTCACAGGGGTGTGCAGCGGGCACACGGTGTTCTCAGAGCTTCACAGTGAGCCTTGCACCAACAGCCTTGGCCTGGCCTTGCTGCTGCTCCATCCCAGGGCCATCTGTGTAAAAGTATGAGCATTCACACTCTTGCAAGAGAAATCGTGGAATAGTTTGGGTTGAAGGGGACCTTCAGCGACCATCTAGTCCAACATGCCTGCAAGGAGCTGGGACACTTTCAACTAGATCAGGTTGTTCATCTACCACCTCTCTGGGCAACCTGTTCCAGTGTTTCCCCTCATTGTAAAGAATTTCTATCTTATACCTAATCTAAATTAATCTTCCTTCACCTTAAATCCATTACCCCTTCTCATATCACAACAGGCCTTACTAAAATGTTTTTCCTCATCTTTCTGGTAGGTCCCTTTCACATACTGAAAGGCAAGTCTAAAGTCAGCTCCAAGCCTTCTGCTCTCCAGGCTGAACAGCTGCAACTTTTTCAGCCTTTCCTCATAGGAGAGGTGCTCCAGCACTCTGATAATCTGTATGGCCTCCTCTGGCCCTGCTCCCACTGGTCCATGTCCTTCTTATGCTGGGGACCCCATGGCAGGGTGCAGTACTGCAGGTGGGGTCTCACCAGAGCAGAGGGGCAGAATCTCCTCCCTCACTTGTTGCCCATGCTGCTTTACATGCAGCCCAGGACACGTTTGGCTTTCTGAGCTGCCAGTGCACATTGCTGGCTCATATCCAGCCTCCCATCCACCAGCACCCCCAAGTCCCTGACAGGGCTCCTCTCAATCTGTTCTGTGTTGATTTCAGGGGTTGCCTCAACCCAGGTGCAGGAACTTGCATTTACCTTTGTTCAACCTCATGGAGTTCCCAAGGACCCAGTTCTTGGGCTTGTACAGGTCCCTCTGGATGGCATCCCATCCTTCAAGGGTGTCAGTTGCATCACATAGCTTGTGTCTTGCTTTAAACCTTACTTTAAACACTGTGAAAGAGCTGAGAAAAATGAGGCCACAGTATTTGATTAGTGACACATTTCTATTGGGTGTATGAACATCCCAAAACTGGTGGTAGATGTTGAAAGCATTGCTGAGTGGCTGAGGGACAGAGTGACATGTTCTGTATGTTAGAGGTTATGTTGCAGAGTGGGGGGAGCAGGGTCCATGTGGGCAGGACAGGGAGCAGGATTAGGTGCTGCCAAAGAGGAGGCTGGTCATGGGAGCAGTGCTGGATGGGAGCTGGTTGGGAAAGGGCTGGAAGAGAATCTAAGGTGTGTACAGCACTGGGCACCCCCCAGTGCCCAGAGCTAAACAGGCCACAAGAAGGGGCACAAGGGGCACAGGTGGCATCTCAGTAAGGACAGAGCTGAGCCTCTGCAGCACTGTCCTGTCCCAAAGAGGAGATGTGATGGGGTAGGTACCCTTGGGACAGCAGATAGAGGGAAAGGAGGAGTGCCTCTGCTGTGTCTCAGAGTAAGGGACAGGGAAGTCTGAAATGAAGTTGGCTAGAGCCAAATTCAGCTTACAGCCTGCAGGCTCAGAGCAGGCCCAGATTAACTGCAGAAATCATTGTAGGCTATTTTGGGCAGCAAGACTGGGATGAATGATGAGAGGAGTTCAGGGAGGCAGGCCAGGGCTGGCTCTTTGGCTCAGGAAGGCCCCAGGCTGTGGCACTGGGAGCGGCAGGGTGGGCTGCAGGAGGTCACCCTGTGCTGACCTGCTCTGCACTGGCCCCAGAGGCGTGACCCGAGGGCTGCCTTGGTGTTCCGTCATTGACAGCTGCCCTTCAGAAAGCAGTGGGATGGGTGCTGTGCCTGGCAAGCAGTGCCTGATCCCTTCTGGTGGGGGTCCCAGGGTGGGAGCCACGAAGGTGCACACTGGTGTTTGCTCAGGCTGAGGGAAGGGACATTTCAGGGATCTGGGGAAGGGAGGAGCTGTGCAGGAGGGGCTGGAGCACATCACACACTCCTGTGGTTAGCAATTTTCCAGCAGCTACCCTTGTCCTCTGCCCTGAGGTGCAGCAAGTGGATATCAGTGGCTTCAGCCCTTTCAGATCTTGTATTCAGTCCACCTGGGGTTTTCCCATTTGGTTTCATTCTAGACAGCAGAGAGCTGAGCTGTAGGCATAGGGAGACATGCAGCAGCTTTGCTGGTATGGCTGTGACACTTGCAGTGCCTGTCAATCTCTCCCTTCATCCAGCCCTGGGAAGCAGGAGCCAGCAGCAGAGTATAAAAGGGCACAAAGTACCAGAACACCAGGTAGGTGTTGTACAGCTGTGCAACATGGTTTGCTCTAACTTCTGCCTGCTCCCAGTAGCCCTCACTGGCTACTGCTGGGGTATTTGGGGAGATACCACTGGCACCAGCACCTCTGATGGAGATTACCCCAGCAGCAACCACAGTTGTGCTTAGGGGGATGAAGAGCTCCCCAATGCATTGTACAAGCAGTGAGTTGGCTGCAGGCATCCATCGTGGTCCCAGCGCTGTTCCCCTCCCGGGTGAGCTGAGCGGGTCAGGCAGGGCTCCCCTGGGGAACACCAGTGCAGGATCATGCTGGCTGTCCCACTGGCCATCAGTTGCTCTGTGTTCTTCTCCTGCCCTGTAGGTTGCAGCTGATGTGAGCCAAGCACCGGCTGCTCCCTGCTCTGCCAGGCAATGTGGTTTGTGGACCCACTGAACAGGCTTTAGGTCCTCATGACCCTGCTGGGGAGGGTCCCCAGGAGGCCTTGCAGCAGCAAGGAGCAGAGAGATCACAGAGTGCCCTGCTCTCCTCCCTGCATGGATGCTTTGCAGGCAGAGATGGGTTTGTGGGTGGCTCTTAGACTTCCTGGTGAGATTACATAAGCTCTCCAGGTGATGATCCTCTTTGCACTGGGACTGGGAACAATGTGTCTCCTGTTGCAACTGGCATTTCAGGGGCCGAGCTGTCCCTGGGGTCAGGCTGAGCCTCCCAGGGGCAGGATGGCCACTGGCCACGCTGGATCCCCTGGGTGGTGACAGCACTAGGCTCAGTCCCTTTGAAGTGCCCTGCTGTGCTCTCTGCTCTGCTGTTGCACAGGATCTGAGCAGCCATTGTGCAAAGCAAAACAAACCCTTCCTATCTGTCCCAGGCTCAGAGCTCAGCTCAGCTCTGCATCCAGCTGTGAGGCTGCAGAGCCAGCACAGCCCTGCCAGAGACTGCTGATAACCATCTCCCCTTGCAAAAGAGTTCAAGTCCCTGCTCCAGGCAGGCGATGTCACCTTATCAGCCAGCACTTGAAGGCTCCTGATAAAGGGATCAGTCTAACTTTAGCTGCATGCCCACCTGCAAACACAATGTCCTGGGTGCAGCCAGGGTGAGCGTGGCCGGGGCCCGCGTGCTCCCTTGCCTTTGGGAGGCTCTTGGCTGCCCAGATCCGCAGGGCACAGCCAGGGCTGGGAGCAATAGTGGCCACTGGCGACCACCAGTGGGTGGGCGATTACCGAAAATCATGCGCTCACCCCGGCCGCTGCAGAGGCAATTTGTCAAAGTCCCGTTTTCCTTTCCCTGATAAGATAGGGCTTGAGGAATACAATAATGCTTTTCTGAGATACAATCGTGGCTCTTCCAAGGGGAAGCTAATTTTGGCCATGCTGGGCTGGCAGGGGCCGAGAGGAGCCTCCTGTCTGCCGGGGCTGCAGTCCAAGGGACAGGGCAACTCTCTAAGCCCCGAGGACTAGGACAGCCCTGGGGGCAGCAGGGCCACTGCCTGTGGGCTGGCACACTTCCTGCTCCCTGGGGCACTCCTGGAAGATGCTATAGCTGCAGAAGGAGCTGTTGCTGTTGGCTTCATGACAGGGAGCTAATATGATGTGGCCCAGTGCTGCAGCTCTGCCAGCACTAAGCCCTACTAAGGCTAAGCCCTGTCAGAGACTGGGGCAGCCATGGGCAGCAGTGTTTCCCTTGCAGGCACCCAGCACATGTAGCTGCACCCTCACACCCTCTTCCCCCGCTGCCCCATGCTTTGAACATTATCCCACCCCAAAGGCAGCACCAGGATGCCAGGCCAGTGTTCATGCCCTGGCCAAGGAAAGCTGCCCACTCCCAGCTGTCTGCTCCATGGCAGGCTGGCTGAGCAGGGGGGGAAAAAGTGATCTTGGCTGCTTGTGACAAGCCAGTCCCTCCACAGGCTGCTCCTGTGCCACCACAATCTCAAGGAGAAAGGAGTAAAAGGCACCATTGACAAAGGCAAACCTTGTGCAATTCCCAGCCTCCCTGGGAACCAGACCCTTTTAATAACTTATACAATATTTGTAGGTGGTGGATCTGGCTTTCCTCGGGAGGATAATGAGAAGCACACCCATCTGGCTGTTTCCATTGAGCTGACGTTTCCATTTTGGCATGTTGCTTGGGATGCACTTTCTGCACAGTTTGAAATCTGAGCATAATCCTATCTTCATGAACCACATTCACTAGTCTGATAATGTGACCCCACAAAAGGTCAATGGAAAAGTTAATATAATTTATTGGCTGATTTAAAAAAAAATCTAATCATCTCTTTTTCCTTTTTCCTGACCCCCCCACCCGCACCCAGTGCCCTGCTGACATTTTCCAGTCATTCCCGAAACAATGGCCAGGGTGGGAATGCTCTGAGCGGGTGCAGCTTTAGAGGAGGCTTTTCCTGAGGGGCTGCAGATGCATCTGCCTGCTCAGCCCCCCTTCTCCAAGAGCTGTGTTGGGGGTGATGTGCTCAGCCAAGGTCACCAGTCTGGCCAGGGACAGGGCTGGCACCAGGTCAGGTTTGGGCAGATCTTGTGGTTTCGGTGTTTGCTGGGTATTCTCTGCTCTGTGGGGTGACTGAGTTCAGCTGCTTTGGACAGTGAGGAGACACACCTCGGTTGATCATCTCTGCCAGTTTTGTAGCCATGGAGAGTAGGGAGGGAGGATCCAGCCAGATTCCTGGGAGTCAGGCAGTCTTGGATGAAGCTATCAAGGGCCCCAAGACCCTCTCTAGAGACACAATGCCCTGGAAGGTGCTGTGCTGCCCCCAGGGAAGGCTGCAAGAAGCTGCAGTGCACACGGGTGAGTTCCTTTGCACGGCTGTGTGTGACAGGGCATGTGCACTCGTTTTCCTTGCACCATCCTCCCTTTGGGTTTCCCAGCCACCAAGAGCACCCACAGCACGCTCAGCCCAGGGTGTCTGCAGAGCCCCAAGAGCTGTTTGGAGCAATTCAGCAGCCAGGTGTTTGTCAGGGCATGACCTGTCCTGGGGAAGCAGACGAGCTTGCTTGTTAGGGTGGAGCTGGAAAAGTAATTATGAGCTGCAGAAGTAATTAGACCTTTCTTACTTTAAAACCTCATGGACAGAGAAGAAAGGACCCCAGAGGGCAAGGAATGGTGGAAAGGATCCAGCAGCTTCTCTTTCAGCATTAGCTACTACTTCGAAGTCATGGCTTTGGAGCTGCCACACTACAGAGCTGAAGAGAGCGCCTTGGGAAAACATCTTCTGGCAAGAGCGGGGGAAGGAGAAAGCCCAGAAGTGCCCTTTACTGTCAGGCTGCAGCGCTGCAAGGTCTGTCAGGGTGCTGCCACGGCTGTGCATGCAAACCCTGGCTCCTGTCAGCAGCTAACTGTCCTTCCTGGCTTCTTCACAGCACTGCTGCAGGCCTGGCTCCTGCTGAGGAAAGACTGGAGAGATGGAGGGGGCCTGAGCAGTATGGCTCGGAAAGCAGAGGGCAAAGGAAACGCAGGTAACTTCTAAAGTCGGTAGTTTCAGAAAAGCAAAATGATGTTCTAACGTGGTCTCACCTGGTGCTTTGTAAAGCTGGTTTGTGCACTGGGCTGGCCATAGCCTGGGGGCTCCCAGGCTGCCCACCCTGCCTGGCACTGAGGGGTGTTGCTGCCCACCAGCAAACCCAGCCTCCCCGATGCGGGGAAACTGGGCTCCCACACTGTGACTGCTCCCCTGCCTTGCTTTCCAGTGTCTTGAAGGTGAGCCGACCTCCTCCAGCCCTTGCATAAGATGTTCTTTGTCCATCAGCACATTTAGCTCCTGCTCTGTTCCAGCTGGTGCTGGGCCATGCGGGCAGGGAGCTCCAGTCCCGACGGCAGCGATGCTGCCGGTCTGCGGCGCGGATGGGGAGCCACCGGGGCACCAGAGGGCATTGCAGAAGCACAGTGTCTCAGATCAGAATACACTCATGGACCCTGCCCATTTAGTTGAAATAACAGAGATGAAAAAGTTATTGAGGATGAGTGATGGTGGGTCAAATGACCAGACAGCGTAACCTGCTTCATTCTCTGAGGCGCCATGCCAGGGAGAAGAGCTGCACTCAGGCTTTGGTTCCTGTCCTCTCTGAAAGCAGAGCCTTTGGAGAGCACAAAGCAGAAGAAAGGCTTCCCAGCCCTCTGCTTTGTTGTAACAGCACCGACTGCCAGTCTGCCGAAGCACTTTCCCAGGAGGTGCTGTGAGAACGAGGTTGCAGAAGTCACTCCAACAATAACTGCTTGATCTGCCCTGGACCATGCTAAAATTGTGTCCAGTTTCCAGGTACAGCAAAGGTTACCAGTTGCTCCTTAACCTGGCAGGACGGGGGCATCTTGGTTTGGGATCTGTGATGAAGTCCTGGAGAAGTGAATGTGAAATGCCACTGTTCCTGCCCATGCTGCAGTCCCCAGTGGCACGGCTGTAATACAGAGATTTGTGTTTGGCAGGGTGTGCAAGGTGTCTCCTCACCCTGGAGTTCAGAGCACTTCAGCTCCTTACTGCCATCAGAGATGGCTGGGACAGTGGCCTGTGTGAAACTCCAGCCTGGCCCAGAACAGCTGCAGGATCTGCTGCTTCTCTGCAAATGATGTTGAGGGGCAGAAGGCGAAATCAAGGGTTTCATGTGATATAAAATCAAGTCCAGGGTTTGGCTTTGTTTGTTTGTTTTTTTTTTTTTTTTTGTTTGTTTGTTTTTTTTAAGTAGGGTAATTTTGCTATGATAAATATGTCTCAGAAAGTGGGAACCCAAACAAATAGTTCAAAGACATTTTTCCAGTGCCACACATCTAAAGCTGCTCATCACAGCACAGCTTTGTTGGGCAAAGTCTAACAGGGATCGTGTCCTCTCTTCCTGCCAAGGGTAAAAGAGCAAGGCACCAATTCACAGATCTTGAAGAATGTGACAGTGGTATTTCAGCAGCTCTAATGCTCTGCAGCCTGTGAAGGCTGCACAGTAACTGAAAGGAAATATCTTTGGTTTTATTCACTTGGCTTTATTCCTAATTCACTCTTTGATGCCATCAGCCTGGGATAATACGTTTTCAGAGATACGCTTGAAATTAAGGAAATGAGTCTGATTAAGTCCTTTCAACATACTTTGAGAGAGAAATGTACAACAATAGGGATATTAAAGGTCCTATTTTCAAGCAATTCTAATGTGAAATCAAAACATTGAGCTGCTAGATGGCAAGATCCATTAGCAGTGTGCGTGCATTCTTCAGCTGGAGGGGGTATCACCTTCTTCAGCTAGGAGGGTTGCCAGAGAGCTTGAATCTGTCCTCTGTGCTGGGTGGGCAGTGATCAGCAGATTCATTTCACAGTAAAATACTTGCAGCTAAATAATAAAAGCACAGACACTTGCCCTTTGCCTGTTGTATTTTGCTGGATAGAAGTGATGGTTTCTCAAGAGTCTCTTGTTCAAGGTTTGTATGTGGGGGTTTTTTAGCTCTGTTTAGCTAGTTGCTTTATTTTTCTTAGCAGTCCTGGGGTAATTTAGCTGTAAATAGGTTACCTAGTATGGGGTTTGTGCTGTCCATTGGTCATAGTGGAACTCCCCCCCATTTACTGGAATACTTCCCAGTGAAGTCAGCAGCATTGCAGGTACCTACGGGGTCCCCTTGGCAACTTTTCCCTGTGCCTGGGACGACTGCTACCAAACTCAACCCTCTGTCATGGTGTGGCAGCCTTTGCTCTGCTGTTACAATCACCAGTGCTGATGTGGTGCCCCAGGATTTCAGCCCAGTCTGCAGGCTGGATGGGACAAACCCTGTGCAAGCCATCAGGAAACTGGTGTCCTTGGTGGAGGCAATCCCTCAGTGAGCTTTTGTGCGTGTGCACAGCAGCTTTAGGAAATGCTATGGTGGAGGTGTGAAAGCAGATAATGGCACTCAGATCCCACTTTTCCTTAGGTATGACGTGAGCTAGGCAAAGACTGGCAGTCCTACTGACTGAAAGACTTCTGCCTTACTTTAAAAACAGAAGGGAGAGGGAAAGAAACAAGTACCAACAAAAAGGATGGGCCAAGTAGCTCCACAGTGATTCCATTACAGCTTTGTGGCAGCAGGGAACCAGGAGAGGAGAGTGGAAGGTAAATTCTGTGGAAGGAATAGTCTTCAAAGGACTCGAGAAGTAATCTGGAGACAGGAGTGACCTCCTTTGCTGCTTCCCATGGCAGTCATGGGGCTAATGAGAGGAATAGGAAAGCACAGTATTATTTTTTTCATCTACTATAACAAGTGACTTTTTAAGATCTTGTTCAAGTAAATGGAGCAATGAATTCTCCTTTGCCTCTGACTGCTGTTGAAGACATGCGACTTATTAGATGGGCTGCTGTTGTAATGGAAATAACTAGCTAGGCTATTTTAAACCATGAAGAACTGGATGTCTGGGAAATGGGGGAAAAAGGATTGGATGGCACAAAAGAAAAGAAACTTCATCTGTGACAATCTTGGGCACTTTATACAATTTCCTCTTAAAGCGGTTTCACAAGCTCATCTGGCAGAGAAGTGATAAATTGTTCAACAACTCAGTCTTGCCAAAGTAGTTTAAGGAGCTTTCAAAGGAAACTTTTAAAGACTTGTGGCTTTCACCAGCATGTGAATCATCTTGAAGAGTGAAACTATAATTGCTAACCTCCATTTAATGAGTTACCATATACTGGTCTGTGAGCTCTGGCACTCAGTTCAAGAGTCGTGTTCCCATGCAGATCCCATGCCCATGTCTGAGAGCCCAGAGGGATGCCACTGCTGTTGCCAACCTACTGAACTTGAAAATCTAAGCTGGCAGAGCCTGCAAGCAACTGAGGTCAGAGAAAACACATAAAGGTAGTAGGAGGAATGTCATGTCCACACACACAGCCAAGGCACAGAGCCGTGTCCTTTCTCAGCCCCTTTCCTTATGAGCCTCTTTTTGTTTGCCTAAGGATGTGTGGGGATCAGAGAGAGTGGGCTATGGAGATTTTATCCCCTATGTAACACCCTTGCCAGGAAAATCAAACAAACAGGGCCAGAGGTGTCCAACAGGAGGCCCCACAGCTGTTCTCCAGGAGGGCTTGTTGGTACAGGGCTAGCAGAGGTGTGCTTGCAGCATCTGGGACCAGACGTGGCCAGCTGGCTGCTGGTGCACTGCAGAGGTGGGTCCCATAACCTCCTCTGAGCTAAGGCACATATTTATACAGCCCTACCAGAAAAGGCAGGGTGGAACATGCTAATATATACACATTAAAGAGACTGAATAAATAAACAGTAGGTTCTGATTTATTTTCTCTGCTACTTGGATATCTTAGTTTTGGCACAAGATAGATTTCATACACAAATGTGATCCCCAGATAGGTTTTTGTCCTGCCTGATTTAGAAACCATGTGCAAAGGAGAAAAACTTCACAAATGTTCTTAAAGCATAATGATATTTATGCTGTTTATTGCCAAAGCACATAAAATCCTTGGCCCCTGTCAGCTAGGTAATATACAACAGGTAACAATGCTGATCTCTGCCCTGGAGGATTTACAGTTACAGATGAGAGATAACAGTGGGTACAGTCAGACTGGGAAAGCACATAAAATGTGATTAGTCAGTCTGAGAATCACTAAATGCTGCACACTTAATAAACATTGTTCAGTTCATCTGTGCCTCACCTGGGAGACTGTGCAGGGTTCAGTGGGGCAAAGCCAGACACAGAAAACGGCAAACGCCCTCGACACTGGGGAAAAGGTGATGGGAAGGAGCAAGTGAGAAATGTCATGTGTAAGAAATGTTCTGGTCACAAAAAGTTGTAAATGACTTGTAAGTTTTATTATTAAGTGGGACTTGTACCCAGTTAAGGTTTCAGGTGGAATATATGTAACTATGCAATCAAAATCATAATAGGAAGCCCGTTAAGAAAGGCTGCAGGACTTACCACTCCTCCTGTCCTCAAGCTCCAAGCTGCTTACCTCCTCCCACTGAGCAAAGTCTGGGGGAATTACACTGTCTGTGAATGGCCATAACATTTCCAGAAGCACTGACAATGCTGGATTGTGTTCTCTGGCTCATTTCCTCCTGCTAACCAATCCCTCTAAGGTGAACAGAATGGAGAAAATAGTTGTTTTTCCTGTAATTTCTCTTGTAATTTACTTTATTTTTTCTACCAGGTTAAACACCTGATAATTTAAAAGCACTGAATGCTCTGATTTCTAGATGTATACCTAGAAACAAGTTGTGATGCCCTGTGAGCCCTCCCATCCCTAGGGAAGCTGCAGCCAGGAATGCTGCAGGAGAGCTGGGGCTGCCAGGCACTTCCAGCAGTACAAACCAGAGTGATGCCAAGAGAGCTGGAAAGCAGGGAGTGTGCCAACCACAAAATTAATCTCTGAGTTAATAAAAGCCTGCATGGTTTGAGGTTTGTGAAGCAATAAACGAGTTCAAATTTGCCAGCGACTGAAAAAGAAAAGCAATTAGGTGTTAAGGGAAAGCTTCTAATGGGGATAAAGATAATACATTAGAATATACAATGGGTTGAAAAACGTGATGAGAAATTAATATTTAATTGAAAATTACTAAAGGAATTTTGATGAAGAACATAGAAATGTATATATCAAAGCAAACCTTTTAACTCCTTTTACTAATAGGGAATGATAGAGTAACAGCTTCTGTTTAATAGCACTAATAATTTCATAATATTTTTCCTCTGAGTCATATGATAGGCTCTTTTTACCAGCCAGTATTTCATCCAAAAAAAAAAAAAAAATCTCCTTGGCTTCTACTCTTTATAGTAGTTTCTAGTTCTGTATGACCTAGAAGGCTATTTCTATTATTTGTTTTACCTCTGTTTTTCCAACACCCAGGCAGAAGGGTACCCATTTCAATCTCCCCACTTTCCTATGGCTCTACTGGGGACAATGCCAGCAGGTTTGCAAGGCTAAAAGAGGTTATGAGGAAAAGTGAGCCTGAGGAAATACCTCAGTGTGATCCAAATGGAACCTGGGGGAGTCCTTCATCAAGGTGTCGTTAGGTGATGCAAATGTGCACAATTTCAGTGGCATCAAAGGAGGCTTTTCTGGTTTTGAAACAAAACATCTTGCTTAAAAGTGAAGAAAAGGCAACAATAAAGATATATATAGATGGGAATTTTGCAAGCTGATAGCAATGAGTAGTTTAGCAGTTTGCAAAAGGGGTAACTAGCTAGGGAAAGTCAATTGGCCAATACCATTGATCACCAGTGGCATTTCCTTGAGGCACAAATAAAATCCTAGCAGTGATTTAGGTGGGATGTTGAACAACAAAAATTGCAATTCAATGAAAAAAAACCCTGAAATGATTCAGTAAGTTTTCTGTTCTTTGTTTAAAAAATTGACACAACAGTGTCGCCATATTGGAGGTATTTCACATGGTCTTTCACACGTAACCAGAGTGAATGAAAACCACTGGTTCATACCCATCTTGAAAAGTGTCATGCAAAAGTATTTTAAGAATTGCCTGAGAAGATCACCAAACTCTTAGTACTGATTTCTCAGTAAATACTGTATCACTGAATTTCCAGAGAATCAGGGGAAGTAACTGTTGAGTCATTACATAAAACCCAGTAACTGGTGTGTCCTGGGTAGGCAGGGACAGAAGCTTGGCCAGGCTGACACCAGCCTTGACAAGAGTGGTGAGGTGTGCAGTCAACAGAGAATCAAACTGTGACAGTAGAGTTAGCACATTAACAGAAAATAGATGGTTTTAGGGTTTTTTTGAGTAGAGGAAGGCGTCCATCTGAGTCAGAACAGCTCAGCATTATGTGTGGGTGGCTGCCAGGAGGGGCAGTTTTCTCATTTTGTTTTCCCCTCATTCCTTTAAACAGTGGTCACATGAGTGAATCAAATCACCAGGCCAACAAAAAACTACGTTTTTTCTTTCTATCACTGTCAGAATTTCCTGCTGGATTCCCATGCTGGGCTGACTGACCCCAGAGCTGTGGGGTCACTGGAGCTGTCACAGGAAGCCCAGAGTGGTGCTGGGGTGATGTTGTGCCAGATGGATGTAACCCCTGTTCAGTCACTGCTGGGGTTGTATGCAATGAGATGTAACAGTCAATGGCTCCCTTCATCTGCAATGGAGAAGAACTACTGGAAAAAAATAGTATGTGAAAATAGATATAGATCCTATTGTGACTTACAAATCCTCTAAATGGTTTGCAGTGCTCTTCAAAACTGAGCAGTTGACAGAAGCAGGGATGGGTTATTAAAAGCAGGTGTAGATAGGACAATAGGAAAGATCCCTAGTCACTTCTGCCAGGCTGAGAGCTGAGTGACCCACTGTAGGGCTGTGTCCAGCCCTGAGCTGGGCTCGGCGATGGAGCCCTCAGCGGTGCCCCAGGGCACTCCTGCCTTCCAGGGATTTCCCTGAGGTGACCCCCAGCCTCTCTCACCTCTGCCTCAGTACCCAGTGCCCACACTGAGGTGTGCAGAGCTGCTCATCTGGCGCCTCGCTTGCCTGCCATGTTCACCAGTGCTGGATGGAGCCAAATGCCCCAAGAGCAGCCTGAAGCTCTTGGCCCAGTGTTATTCCCCGTCCCGTGACAACGGAGGACTGGAGGTAACGCCGGAGGGTAACAGGCACAGCTGGACCCGACTCCACGGAGATGTCTGCTGTCAGGCTTTCAGGGGCAGCACCCAGCCTCCAGTGCCTCCAGGACACCCCACGGCCAGCACACGTGGCCAGGGGGACCCCAGCTCCACCCTGCCCAACACCCACTGCCATCCCTGTCCCAAGGGGACCCCTTGTCCTGTCCTGCAGAACCCGCATAGCCATGTCCCCACACAGCCACGTACCTCATATCCATGTCCCCACAGCCATGTCCCACCACAGATATGTCCCCCATATCCACCTCCGCACATCCATGTCCCCACATCCATGTTCCCCCATCCTTCTCCCCTCATATCCATGTCCCCACATCCCTCTCCCCCCATATCCCTCTCCC
>VZRH01005942.1:0-112916 GCA_013397555.1 Urocynchramus pylzowi | reverse complement strand
CGTGTCGCGGCCGCCGGTGTCCGGACACGTGCGGCGCTGGCCCGGAGGCCAGGCCGCTCCCCCGCCTTGCCCAGGGCCCCCCCGGGCTGTCGGGCCCCCTCGGCAGCTCGGGCAGCTCTCCCGTGCCGCTCGCTCCGTCCTCTGAGCCCGGCCCCCGTTCTGCCGGTGGTCCCGGTTACCGAGCAGCGCGCGTTCCGCCGCCTGGGCACACGTCAGCGTGTTCTGCAGTGGCGCGGTCGGTGGGAATGCTGGTGATCGTACCAGAGGGAAACTTTGCGGCCCGAGAAGAGGACTCAGTGCGTCCCATCCTTTTTCCAGCACATGAGTCAGTGCATTCTCCTGCTGCTGACAAAGGTTGTAGGGCACTTTTCCATCAGCTGAGCTGTGGAGCCGGGGATCTCGCACTGCGAGCACCTCTGACAACCACTGCGTCATCCCTGAGAGGAGGCCTGTTTATGCCTGTTCAGGGATAAACAGCTACTAGGTGAATCAAACACTGAGAACCTTGACAGAATTGATACTGAAGGTGAAGATAAACTTGAGTATCTACAGTATTGGCTCTGAAAGCTCGCTGCTACCATCAGCATTCTGGCCTGCGTGCTGGGATCAGCGTATCCCTGCAGGTGCTGTAGTTGGAAGAGACTTTTGGAGCCCTTCAGGAAGCTGAGCTAGCACAGCCTCCAGCAGCGGGAGATGGTTAACTCTGAACTGCTCTAACATGAGTGCTGATAGTTGTCTGGCCACGCTGGCTGGCTGCTTCCTCCTCTGAGGTTGCTGAGTTAGAATTCGTTAATGCGTTTTCTTTGCAGTATGCACTCACTGCAATTGTATGGTGTTTTCTTAGCAAGGGCAATCAAGATTATGTTTCATTGAGCCTATTCATTACTCTGACTTGTGTTTTTTTATTGTTGTAGGTGACTCAGCTGTTGTATGTATGAGATTTGTCCACACACTGGCTCTTCAGACAGGTTAGCAATATTTTTCAGCCATCAGTTCCATCATGTTTGAAAGAATTGCTGCTTTACCTTTTCTTAAAATTTTGTACAATGCTGTTACATCCTGTAGAATATTGATTTTCTTGATCTTGTGAGAAACAGGTTTTTTGGCATTATTTAAATTTACTCTGTGGTGGAAATGTGGTCCTCGTAAACTTAATGTCCCTGTATCAGTGTCATGAGTGACAGCAGTGTATCTTTATTACACATATACTGAGGAAATGTTTGTCTTGCTATTTGGCAGGACACTGATGGCTATGTACTGCTGCTTTTGTTAACTGCTTTTTGGCTAATTACAAGTACAGTTTCACAAAGTTTAAAGAAAATATGCTGTGTAAACTTTGAACTGTACAATTGACTTGGAAATTGATTGGTACTGATCTAACCCTCCTTCTGAGTAGTGTATGGTTAACGTGACTTAGTGGAACAAAAATGTCATCTTCCATTGGTGTAGTCACCTGTGGGAAAGAGCAGTGTCTTCTGGCTACATTGAGTGCTCCAGCATGAGCACCTAGGTCAGCTGTGAAAAACTGATGTGCTCCAAGGTTGTCAGTTTTTAAAGTGCTTCAGAAAATGAGTAAGAGAGATCTTTTTGTTAACTTTGGTTTTGGCCAAGGCTGGCTGCCTGTGACACAAGGAGGTGTAAGCAGTGAAAGGGGTCTGAGCAGTTCTGCAGACTCCAGCAGAGCTGCTGGACAGCAGCTGATGCCTTCCCAAATACCTCCCAGGAGCAGTGGGGCTGTTCCAAGCTCTGCTTGGTGTCTTCCTGTAGTGCTGTCTAGACTTCAATCTTGTTTTGCTCTCCCCACTTAAATTTTTTGTTAGTTCTCTAGGATCAGGCATTGGTTCCTGTATTTGTTTTTCATTTCTTTCTAGTCTGTGGAGGACCTCATGGCATTGGTAGGCACTAATTCATCCCTAACCTGGAGAGAGGGGGGTGAAAGGTCCCAGCTGCCTGGTCAGGAAGCTCACAGTGCCTGCAGGGGAGCGTGGGGGCTGCCTGGCAGGAAGGGAAGTTGCATCATGATGTCTGAGTGATTGAGAAACTTTGTGATTCAGTCCTCTGCTGCTGCTGTGCCATGTGACAGGCATGGTGCATCAGACAAGCTATTTTGCTAATAAATTATTTAAAAAGAAGGAAATAAATTCCTGTATTGACATGGAACCCTCAGATTATTTTTTTCTCATTTGCCTTGAGGAGGTACTGTCCTACTGTTTTCTGTGTGGAGTATAAAACAGCCAACAAGACGTTGATTTTCTGTGGGATGAAGACAAATTCCATTTATTCTGTGGAAGTAAAATACCTTTATATTGTTAAAGCCAGGTCCAAGTGGAGTGTCCAGGTCATAGAGGAAATCAGTAGTAGAACTGGGAACTGACATGGAAAGGTGAGGTTTTTCATCAAGCATTTGACCATTGCACCCTAGTTCCTTTTTCTGGAAACCTTCAGATAGCATTTACTTTATTTCTGTGAACAGCAGAAATCTGCAGCAGGGGATTACTTTGACTTAGCTTGTCCTAGGTCTGTTGTAGAAATTATTACTTCTGTTGTGCTAAATGTCTCTATTGAGTGCTGTGCTCAAGCATGTTCAACTGCAGACCAGGGAGCATGGTTGTAACCCCTTCCTTATTTAATGTCTGTGTGGTAGCCAGAGGATGGATACCAGCATCATAAAGTCACCCCAGGACAGAACCTGATAGTAGCTGGAGAGAGGATGTTTCATTCCTTTATTGCCTTGTGAAACAAAGTCCTTTAGTTAAACTTCTAAAACTCTTGAGTTTTGGAAATTAGAAAGAAAGAGTTTTCTTAGATTTAATTTACTCAGTGCCCAAACCTTATGAATGTAATGTGAAAATAAGTGGCTCTGCCATTTGTGTTCAGGCTCATCTCTTGAATGTCTGCAAGAATTGCCTTGGAGAACAGAGGTGGTATTTAAGGCTTTTTTGGGCAGGGTTTACTGGTCTCCACAGCATGGCATCTACTATAGTCAAACCTGGTTTGGGTCTGGAGTAGTTTGTTGTGCAGACAAGTAGTTTTTGTGGGCTTTCAGTGGTGAAAAACCTCCCAACATTCTGACTAGTGCTTGGATATGGTTTTGATTAGCATGAGAAAGTTCATACAAGACAAATCCTAGCTCAAAAATCCTAATTTCACAATAAAACATTGAAAAAAATGTTTTAAATAACAGTAATGCTAAAATGTTTCCCTTTCACTGTTACACAATGAGCTAAAAATAGTTTTCATTCATAAAAAAAGCTGCTTCCTTTGTTAAATAATCTGCATAGCAGAGAACAAAAGTTCATTTTGTAGTAAACTGTAGCTGTTTTATAGCTCCAAGTCTGACACCTCTATTCCTGATTGAAATAAGACTGTAAACTTTAATTTTTGGTAGCTGAAAAGCAGGCTTAAATAAAAAAGGATGGGTGATTCACAATTTCTGTTCAGGAGCTATGGATGTGACCTGCACAAAAAGCTGAAGTTCTCTGTCTTGCTGCTCCTTTTCTAAAATGTATAATTTCTGCACCATCTTCATGGAGTGCTGGGCAGGGGTTGGGATTGGGTCTCCCTGGCTGTAGAATCTTGCTAATTGCTCTGAAGCTGTGCAGTGTCAATCACATTCATAATCCTATCAAACTTAGCAGAATTAGCTGCATTTGCATTCATTCTGTATTTTCATTTTTTCATTGTGTGTTTTTAATTTGAAAGAATTTGGCCCTTTTTTTTTATGGTTCTGCTTTATTAGAATTGTGACATTGCATTGTTCATCTTAAAACAGTTCTTTGGATGTGGTGGTAGAACTGGTAGCAACTCCATTGCTTTTTAGTTGGATTGAGATTTTTTATGTGGTATTTAAGACTAAAAGATCATCCTTCAAAATAAAAATACACAACTCTCTTTTTTGACCTTTAGCAAAGTTATATGGCAGTGGTATTTTCAGTTTAGAGGGTACATGCAGTAACAAAAATGGCAGCTCCTTCAGATTTTATTCTAGCTAGAAGATGTCAAAATGAAAGGTGATAAATGGCAATGGCTGTGAAATTACAGCTGATTCTTTTAAAGGATAGGAGAACAGTGTAATGAGAAGGCTTTTGAGAAACAGTAGTAAGAGCAGCTTAAGTGACTTGGGATGCAAGAATAAAATCATATGTAGAGTGTGAAATTGAGTCACATTGTAAAAAACATATGAAAAAGACTAGTAGGGGCAGACATCACGAAGGCTACAGTGCAAATGGAATGGCAAGTAGCAAGAGACACAAAAGTCAGCTACCTGTAAAAGTAGTAGGAAGATTGGGAAATGTAGTGGGGAAGTAGTAGATTGGGAAGTAGTAGTAGGAAGGTTGGGAAATGCCTCACTTGATTTGGTGGGGAGTGCACGTGTCTGCAGAATGTGCAGAACATCTGAAGGGCTTAGTCCCTATTTTGCTTTCATACAGTGTCATACAGGTGCTTAATCTTATGAATATTTGTGACAAGGTGGTATTTTACACTACAGCATGCTTCCACTAGATGCTTCTGTGTGAACTGGCCTTGATAAGTTTCACTGTACAATTCTCAAAACAGCTCAAAAATACTACCTAGAACTACTCAGAGGTACTAGAAGACTGGCAAAGGATGAGTCTCCAGACAGTTACAAAGGAGAAGAGCCAAGGAAGATGAGTTACAGTCTGACAGTTCAGTTTGTCCCAGTTTTTTCCATCTGTTGAAATTAATAAGCAAACATTCTATTTTCAAGTGCTTGAAAGATACAGCAGCATGAACTGATTTGTGGGAAAAGTATTGTGCCTGAAGTCTTGATACCTTTTTACTGCAGAGCAGAAGCTCGGTGGCTATAGCAGAAGCAGTGGAAGTTTAGTCTCCTGAACTGATTGATTTAAAAAGGTTTTCCTCATTTTAGTGGCCTCATAAGTAAATGGAGGCACAATCTGGGGGTAGATGATCCTATCTGGAGAACTGTAATTAACAATTTGGTGTTAAAATGAGAAGTTACATTGAAGGATTCTGTCCTGGGTCCTGGCCTTTAATGAAAATATTAGTCAGCTGGCTGATTAAATGTGCTTATCAAATTCTCAGGGACTGTATTGGAGGACATGATGAGAGTTCAGAATAACCTGAAAAATAGCACAACATTCAATAGGGACAATGCAGTTACTCTACTTAGGCAGGAATTGCCAGCTGTTGAAATTCAGGGTGAAGAATAACTGGTTAGCTACTAGAAAAAGGACCTGGGGGTGTACTGGATCACAAGTTGAACATGAGTCAGTGTCATGCTGTTTTGCAGAAAAGTCAAATATCTTACTGGGATGTTTAAACAGCAGTATTGTCTAAAGACATAAAGTTTAAATCCATTGGCTTTATTTGCTGTTGATGTACAGCCTGTGCAGACAGCATCTGTTTTGGGCGCCAAGATTCAAGAAGAATTTGGACCACTTGGAAGGAGTTCAGAGCAGAGAAATGAGAGTAATCAGAGTTCGAGGAAACAACTTCATAAATGTGGAAGAAAATCCAAGTTATTTTGGCAAGATGTGAGGAGTTTAAGGGGAATGTAAGAGATTTCAAGTATTTAAAAGATTTGTAAGAAGGAAATGCTATTTTCAGTGGCCATGATGGGCAGATTGAAGTGGGATTAACTTTCATCACAGAAAACACCAACTAAGATTTTAACATTTCTTACAGTTAATGTAGAACTTTAAGAAGTCTTTACTTGTGGCCATGAAGAACAAGTTTGTGTGTTTAGAAAGAATGGTTTGTGGTTTAGGTTGGAGAATAGACTAAACTCACTCTTAATGTCCCTTTCATCTTATTTGATAAGATTCTAGTTTTAGTTGATGTCAAGTTTGAGCCAGTGAGGGAAAAATAGACAGGATTCTGGTCAATCTCTAGGTCAATCTCTTGTGAGTGTGTAGATCTTGTACAAGAGTCAAACTGTTAGAGCTGTGGTGCTTGTATTGGTTTGGAAACAGACTGTGTTTTGGATTACTTTCTTCTCCTGCATGCTGCCTCCTGCAAATGGAGCGAGTTCTCTTGTGCTGTCAGGATGTTCTAAATGTCCATGGTGGAGGAACTGCATGTTAGCAATGTCTGTGTGAGTTAAACCTAGCAGAGCTCTGATGAATTTCCATTCATTTTAGTAGTCTTGGTAGCTTTCAGATTACTGCTTTAGCTTCAGGTGATAATCTTACAATGTTTCTCATCCATACTTACGAAGGCCCACCTTTGGCTTTGGGGATCTCTTTGCAGTTCCCATGGTGTGTTATATTCACCACTACAGGGAGCCTAAGTGCGGACGGATCCGTTGCAAAGTGGAAAGTCCAACTGCGAGTATAGCCATGCTATTTTATATATCATTGTTTTTATGCACTGTTATCATCACTTTTGATTGTCTGCAGTAGACTGCATGGCGAAACAAAAGATCAAGCTAATCCTTCTCTTTCAGCAATTGATTTGTAGTGTAACTGCAATGTGTGAAAACACTTCAATTAATCCTGTACATTGCGCTGCCATATCACGTCTCCAAATCATAGAAGAAAAGTACAGTTACCCTCATGAACTCTGCCCTTAAGATCTGCTATGGTGTTTCACATCAACAATAGCAAGAGCTTATTTTCTGGAGGCTGCATGTAATGCAGCAGTAGATAGCAGTTGCTGAAAGGTCAGTGACAGGGATAATGATTGGCCTCCGGTGGGAAGATTGCACAGTTGAGTTGTATTACCTCCCTGACTTTACCTTTACCCTGTAATAATATTTATTGAACTGTTTAACTTTTGGGTACAAGTTCATTTCCTGAAAAGTCCTATTACTGTTGGCTAGAGATTTTTTTCTCTGAGCAGAGGTGTAATTTTTCTTACCTTTGTTTCTCAAACAGGGGATCTATTTTTATCATACAGGCATGGAGGGTTCTTAACATATCTGCTGTTGTCACTAAGTTGTGAAAGCTTGATCCAACATCCAGTGAATTCAAAGGGTTGTTCCACTGGCTTGAGTGGTCTTTGGCTGAGGGTGCTGCTGTCTGAAAGTAGTGCTTCTGTCACTAAAGCAGTACTCCAGATCTGACAAGCCAGCAAAAAGTTCTTTTCAGACCAACTGGTAATTCAAACAGAAACATAAAAGGGCTGTCAAATGTGCAGTCTTGCAGAGTGCATTCTTTAGATTAACCCTATCTTCAGTTCATCCATTTAGTGAGAACCTCAAAACCTTAAGTAGTGCTTTGAGTGAATGTCCTGACATTATTTTCCTGCATCATAGCCCTGCTTTATTGCTAGAGGCGGCCTACTGACCCTTAATACTGGTAGTATTGAAGACTTGTGTTGTCGTAGGGGTAATGGTGTTGAGTCCAGTTCAGACAGCCAGACTTTAAATGTCAACAGTATATGGATGAAACACAGCTGCTGCTGTGTTACAGTTGTACTGTTGTGATGGCTTTCTGCTGCTTGGGTGAGATCAACCTGTGATAAAGGGCGTGTGTCTGGAGCAGAGGCAGATGTAATGTGTCTGAGTGAACTGGAGCACTTGGAAAATCATTGGTTGAAAGTCTACTTGTGCTCCTAACTTCTTAATTTTCCTTAGTTCATCTACAAATTTTAATTTTTGTTAGCAATATAATTTGCATTTTTTTATGAACTTGTCTTCTCCAGCAGAAATAACTTTAGTAATAAACAGGCAAAAATAAGAACACACAAATTTCACCACACAAATTGCATGCTTTTTGTAGAGTGAGAGCACAATGGAAAATAACTTACGGTCTTGTCAGCCTGACAGAGTCCTTACTCAGTAGTGTGCAGATGGATTTGTACTCACAGCACTCTTCCTTCTGCCACCCTTTCCATTACCCAGCAAAATCCCTTCTCCAGAGTGATACAGGTTTTTTTAAATAGGGAGACTGTTGGCATAATTGCATTCTGAGCATGTATTATGGAGGACTTTTATGCCTTAAGCTAGTACTGGTATGCTGTAACCCCGGTTCTTATCCCGTGGTCATTTCAGTAGTGACTATCTGGTGTTAAATTGTGGCTGTCTCTGCTGGAGGTGCTGTTCCACATGAGTCCATTGCTGGAACAGGTCACAGAAGTCCTTGGTTCTGGTTTCAGAGCAGAGTATTTTGAATTAGTGCAGTCTGCACCTTGCATTTGGAACAGATGTATAGTCTGAGTTTCCTGTTTGCTGTCATCCTCTGCTGGCGCAAATGTCTGGAAGAAATAGTATCTTAAATGCCAGAATTGTGTGTGTAGCTGAAGTCTGATAACACTTGTATGTACCATTGGAGGGTGTGGTAGCAGAACTCCTGCAGCCTTATAGTCAAGACAGTAGTGCTGGTTGATGAGGTACTGTCAACAGAAGAATGTATTGGGTTGAGAATATTTTGGTGTGCACTCTCAGAAAATACTTTTTGTTGGCCTAGCTTAATGGAAGTAGTTCACCTTTTGTAAAGCTCACTTAATTTAGAGACTAATTTTTGGTAGTGCAGACATTATGCTGTACCCAGACAGTTTGCTAAGTTTGTGGGGCAGTATTTTATGGTGAATCATCTGTGTGGTGTTTTGCTCTATCCTCCCATCTTACCTTTGCTGGATCCTGAAGAGTGTGTTTTGTATCTGTGTCCCTTTATCAGAGAACGTCCTCATTCTTTGGTTACTAATTTTGATTTTAGCTAGGTTAGCGTTTTTCAATTTTGAAAGTGTGGTAGTATTTACAGCTATGAAAAAGAGCTTGGTACCTATGACATCAGCCTATCAGAAAGATAGTAAAAACATAGTAACTGGTGGTTGATTCCCTTCTTAATGTCCCATAGAAATAAGGTATGTTCAGAGCTTCAGTCTTTTTCAAAACATTTTTGATTATTTCACATATATTCAGATGAAGTAGTTGTTTGGCAGTTTGCTTTTCTGAATGCTGTAGGCAAGTTAAAACCAAAGTGCATGTTCATAAAGCTAATAGAGTGAGGGTCAAAATAAGGGCAAAATGAATCCTCTGTGAATTCAGGAGTCCTTTGCAGGGTGTTGGCAAGCTTATAATGTGCCACAAAATAATCTTAAAAACCCCAGGAAAAATCCACTTAGTAGTAAATAAGATGATAGGGTATTTGGCTCATGAAACTCTTGAACTACAAGTCCCTGGGACTGGAGATTGTGCACTGGGGAGCATCCTTATGTGACTCTCTCTGTGCTGTCTCCTTGACTGCAGGGGAAATGCACATTTGGTCTGACCTTTCTGGCCCATTGTTTTGTTGCTCTCTTAGCCTTCAGCCCAGCTTTCTGTTCTTCTGTGGCACTGACACAAAGAGTATGGAGGTAAAGCTACTTGGGCATTTAATATAAGTGAAATTGTGGCAGTCCTCAGTGGTGCTTTAGGAAGCTGACCTCTGTTTTCACCTAACATTTATGAAAAAACAAGGCTGAAGGGGGAAAGCTGGGTCAAGCATCTGGACTAGAGCTATCTGGGAAGAGGCTCCTTCTGAATATTTGGCTAGACATTGGTGATATTTCAGTTAGTAAGGTCAATGCTTGAGGAAAAAGCACTCCTTGATGCACTTCACCTATTTGAAAAATTTCAGTCTTGCTTTTAAGGAAAATTTCCTCCTGGCAGGGGAGAAGATGGATACAGTTACACCTCTTAATACTGTTATAAAAAATTTTACAGGCTAGGAAAGAAAGAAGAGTTCTTAAAAAAGGTATTTCAAGCAGGGATAAAAACGTTGCTCTGGACAAGATATGTTAAGGCAGAATTTCTCCTTTAAGGTAAGTGTGCAGGATAAAAATTAACTATAAATGGACTGATAAGCAAAAGCTGTTACTTATGGGAGAAGCAAGACTCAAGACCTTTGCTGATGGTCATTAGGACTGAGAAGATTGTAGCAGTTGAAGGGATATCCCTTGTCAGATTTTTGCAATCTGTTACCATTATACAGGAGATGTCTCCCACTGCTGATGCTGTGGAAGTCATTCCCAAGGGGCACAGAAGCACTGAATAGTGTAAT
Organism: Urocynchramus pylzowi; assembly: GCA_013397555.1. Lineage (NCBI taxonomy): Eukaryota > Metazoa > Chordata > Aves > Passeriformes > Fringillidae > Urocynchramus > Urocynchramus pylzowi. The sequence continues at coordinate 102,948 of VZRH01005942.1, read as the reverse complement.
TTAAACGGAGCTATTGAAGGCAATGATGAAATGTTTTGTAGTAGGATGTGGGGAGTTAATTTAATTTCATGGATTGTAGAAGTCCTTCTCTGAAATACAACTGTTTACTAAATCTCTGAAGCTCTTTGTGGTTTGTAGGACTGTTCTGAGTGACTGGTACATAGTAGCTAGGTGGATGTGGGCCAAGCTTTACATTTCAGGCATGGAGTCAAATGTTACAGTCCTGTATGTCTGTTCTCTTCTTTTCTTTGTCAGACTTCTTTTCATAGAAACAGAGAGTGCAACTTTTCCCCCTTGATTTTTTCATCTTGCCTCATATGGTAGTTCTGAGGGTAAATTAATCATTTTCAGCTGCTAAGCTGTCAGGTTCTGTAAATTCCTGTGCATAAAAAATTGTCCTGTATGGTAGTTCAATCTTGGAACGGAACTTGTTTGCAGATTTTTCTGTTCATTATTTCAGTTACTATAATTTGAGATCAAAACAAGTAAATTGTCATATGTGACATCTTAAATTTAATTTATACAGTCTTTTAAGATTAATATTTAGTGTTGTTATATGATATTTAGAGTTTTAACAGTTTCTGTCATGCACAGTATTTCTATTGATTGTCAAGTTGTTTGCACACAAAAGCTTTTTCCTTGAAGTGTTTCTGATCTAAGTTAAGTGAATGTGCCACACACTTCAGACTTTTTGTCAATTTATTATGACTATTTTAGAAAATTGTGCTTTCAGTAAACAGTAGAACCCCTTGATTTAATGTATAGGTTTTCTTACAGAATACATTTTTAGAAATTAGTACAATTGGTACAATCTGTTATTCTGGAATATACTCTTGTGTACTTTTAGTAGTTACATAGTTGAACTTTAGAATATCTAAGTTTTACATTTTGACTTCAGGAAACTGAAGAAATACTGCTGCTTTGTCTGAGAATGCTTTGCTGAAAGCAGTGAAAGGTACTAAGTCATAAATTAGGATGGGAAAGGAAGATGTGAAAGCCAGTTGCTTTCTTACAATGATTGTGACTGCTCTAGTCATAGCTGTATGCCACTAAATGTGCTTCTGAGGAAACAAAAGTTGAATGTCTAAACTTTAGAGGAAAGTTCATCTCTTGTGATTAGTCTAGTTGTGCTTGATGATCTCCTTACAGATGAAGAGAAATTTGATTCAAATGTTCTTATGTTAACCTCAGAAATATTTTCCAAGAATTTAAGAGGAAGAGGAAAAAAAGTCATTGCCTCCTTTTATTGAGCATCCATACTACAAAAGCAAATATATCCCAGGAAGCAGATACTCTACATTGCACAATAAGGCGGCAGCCACACAGGAAAGGTTGGGCTCTTGGCACAGCCCCTAAGGGGAAATGCTTCCTTGAAAGGACCCATTGTTGCTGGGTCTGGGTCTTCAGACTCCCAGTTCTCCACTAGAATGGCTGCAGGTCTCTTGGTGCTGGGATGGGGCATCTTTGCCATGCCCATTATCTAAGCAGAATGGTCTTGGTTATTTAAGCACATAGAAGGGCTGAGTAAAGTTCACACCTCATGTGAGAAAGGAGCATTTCTTTGGAAACAGTCTCAGTGCTCAGCTATTGAGAACTCATGCTGGGTGTATTGGTGCCATGCCTTACCCAAGATATTTGGAATAGTTTAACTTTCTCTTCCAAGAACAAACAAAACATAGTCTGTGAATTCTAACCCAAATGTCTGGTATACTCTTCCAAGAGACAAAAAAAACTAATAAGCATCCGAAATAAATGTATGCTTTGTTGGATTCCCTGCCTGTGGGGCAGGTCTTCTTTCCCTCATGGCAGTTAGGTAAGAGATCCAGAAATTTGAAAGGAAATGGGTAAAGACTCTGTTTATGTGAGCCTGAGAGTGGGAACAAGCTTTGGGTGATTGTGATTCTTGGTCTTGGTTTTGAGTTTAAATTTTTTTTAAATGTGAGTAGCTGCTGCTTGAAGTAAGATAAATGAGATGCTGGGAAGGTTAGCTGGTAATATGCTTGACTAATTGTCCTTGAGATGACCAGCAGCTTTCCTAAGTTCTCTTCCAACATATCCTCAACTTCTTCATTGCTGCTAAATTAATAACGAATTTCGAAGTGATCTGAAAATAATGATCTGAAGATCAGTTAGAAAGTAAGTTTAGAGTGTAGTATTGGCTATAGTACTTTGTTATCATGATGAATTGACATACTGAGTTTATTGTTAGATGTAGAATTATCTTTCCTTAATGTAGCCTGTACTCTACTATAAACATTGCAATTGCTCTTACAGCCTGCAAAAAGTATACTTTACAAAGAATACACTCTACAAATGTAAATACAGTTTTGGTTTGGTGATTGTTGGATACAATGGTCTTCCTTAAGCCTAAACACAGAAACAAAAGCTTGTATTATAACAGAAAGCCTAAGATGGGAAGTGATAAAATAGGTATTGAGTGGAGGGCTTTGTTAAAATTTAGCTCGTGTACTTGTAAAATTTCCATGTATTCATTAAACTATTATGTCATTCTTATTGTTAGAGCTTAGTTAGTTGACTAAAGTGTTAAGCTTTGTTTGTAGTACAAATTATAACCTTAACTCCTTTCAAAATGCAGTTGAAGGAATTTTGATCTGCCATAGTTATTTTAGTTTGTATGTCTTACCCGAGCATCTGTTGTACATTATGTGGATAAGTTAGTATTTGAGGGTTCAGCTGCAAGTTACTGGAGAGCTGTAAACTGCATCAGCTCCCATTTTTGTAAGGTGCATTTCTTAGGGTGAGGCTGCCTCTCAAGTAGAGTATCTCTTGCGTTTGTAAACCACCTGCTTGTGAAAATACAGATATGTTCAAATAATACTGAAAGCTTAACAAGTGGATTACATGTGTAAGCTCATGGTAATGCATATTGAAGCAAAAGTCATAACCTTTTGGTTTTTACAGTCACTGAAGTGTGATAGCCTCACGCCTTTGGCTAAGCCATGTACCAGCTGTAAAGGGACCTGTTTGAGTTTCAGGGTGGTCTTTGGGTGACATGAGTTTTATGTTTTGGGAACAGGCACAGAGGCTCTTGCATGTGATGTCAGGCTTGCCAGGTGGTGTGAGACATCTCTCATTGTGCTGCTGCTCAGACATGGATCCTTCCAAGTCCAGGGTGTAGCAAAATCCGTCTGGCACACACCATGGCTGTGGTCCTGGGTGCCTGCAACAGTGGAGCAGAATCAGAGAAGCAAAAATGTGGAGTGCAGGCATACCTGTGTACAGAAGTTCCTTGGAGACTGAGAATCCCAAAAGAACAGCTCAGATACTCTTTCCTTAGAGGACAAACAGAGACTGATGATGAATCCTGATTACAGACTGTTTGGTTACAAGATGTCATGAGGTGCATTTTAGCAGGGCTTTCTTATAGCCGTTTGAATAGATTTCAAGACTTTTAATTGCAGATGTATTAAAGTGGTTCTTTTTTCATTCTCAGTGACTGCAGATTCTGCCTGTCTTGTTTCAAAAGCTGCCAGTGTAGAAATTTTAGGAAATAATACATTATTTTTATAGATGCTGAAGTAGGATATCTTATGTAAAAGAGAAGGACTGGACAGTAAATACAGGACTTATGTCCAAGACACTTCCGGCAGAAATTTTGATTGCATCCCTTGCAACCTGGAAACGTGTCCAAATTTACTTTTTTGGTGATTGATTTTTAGCATATGCAGCATATTATGAAATATGTTTTGAGAAGAATGTGCTTGTAAGTGTTTTATAATCTTTTTTTTTTTTCCTGATCCTTACATTTTCTTTACCTTGTGTCAAGGAAAATATTTATTTCCTCATTTCAAGGAAAATGAACTGCCATCCCTTTCTCCTAATGGTCAACTGTCGCCCAGGCTGAGTTTGCATCTTTCCTAAGAAGTCAGATGTATTTTCAGATGGAATATTTTCCTAGAAGATACGTTCATTCCTCTTCCTGGCCTGTTACAGCTCTTCCAGTTTGAGCATTTCTTCAGTTTTAATTTCATTACTGCCGGTATGGCAGAGATTGAGCATTAGCTGGTGTTTTGTGTATGTGTAGCAATTCTTCTACCTCCATTTTAGGCCAATTGCATGAATCCCAAAAACTTTGACAATAATGTTTGGAAGAAATGGAAATCAGTTTGGTAACTGATTGGTGTGAATCTCATGGTACTGTAACAAGAATAAGCCCTAGTGGTAAACATTGCCTTTGTAATGTCTGTTCCCATGTAGGGTTGATTTCTTCTTGGGGTAAATTGTTGAAAGTATGGCTCTAAAGTGCAGAAATTTTGAATTTCTGAGTGACTAAGTAATGTTTGGCTTTCAAATTGCAAAAAGCCCCCATTTATTTTCCTGTGTTTTGGCAGCTAGTTGGGATACAGTTGAAGATGATGACTTTCAAGGTGTTTTTTATTCAGAAATATGTAAAGCTTTTCATGACATCGAGCTATTTAGAAAGTTAATTTTTAATAACAGAGGTGTAAGGTGGCTCTTAGCGGAGGATGTACTTGTTGTAAATAAGTTCTGAAAGAGGAGTTTTAGCTCTTTAGTAGCCTGTTTGGACCCAGGAGAGCCAGGCGAGTCACTTGCTAGGACAATAGCTCAGATGTCAGGAATAGGAATCGTATTTGATTGTTTTCTAGACAAGTCAGTGAGGTTTTTTTTGTTCCTAACTTTCTTCCTGTATTAGTTTACTTTGATTTATTTATTGAGAGTAATTACATAAGGTGCTGAGGAAGATTTACTTGCATTAATCTTTGCACAAAGGTGAATTTGAAGTTTGTCCTCTCTTATATGTCTCTTGCTTTTTCTGTCTGCCTTGCTACGTCTCTTGGTTTGCCTTTTGTGTTTTTACCAAAGCAGAGCTGGTTGAGCCTTGCCTTGTACAGAAAAATACGTTTCTGTGATGTTCAGGTAGTGACAAAGTTCACTTTCTTAGCTTTGTAGCACTCAGTCTCTAAAGGTCATCTGATCCGGTGTGTGTGATTGCTTCATTATGCTCTGTGATAAACTGCAAAATGCTGAGAGTGAGAAATGTGTGCATTTCTGACCTGCTGCCTTTAGCTCCTCAAAATGAATGTTGTTGTCTTCACTCACAAGCGCTGTAAATACAAGGAAGGGTTTGGTCAGAAGCATAGATGCTTTTAGCTGGGCAGATAGTATCAGGGCTTGTGCATAGCCCTGCGAGTGTCTGCAGCTCCTGGGGAGGCATTTGTTGTTTGAATAGAAGGAGCTGGACCGGGCGGCCGATGCCTGGAAGCGCAGCCTCCGCGCCAGCCCGGCCACAGTCTTGCAATTGTTCGGCCACACTGGAGGGAAGAGGAAAAAAAAAGGCATTCCAAGCAGTGCCAAATTTTCTTTGATATGTTAATCTTTTGATAACAGTTTGAAAAGCCCTTGGAGACTTTTTTTAGATTTTAGACAAAATAGTTCATTTGTCAGGACTTCCCTTGTAGATAGGGTCTCCGTTATTAAGAACTGCCTCGCTAACTCATGGTAACAAAAGCAAGTGCAGAGGACAGCTGCTGGACTGCTCGTTGGTAAGAGAAACTATTAGTTATCACAGGACTTGTTACAAAAATCTGAAAAGAATAAAGTAGGTAGCGCTTAAGATGCAAATGTGTAAGTTTACTCACATATTTTAAGCAGACAGATGATAAGAGCATAAGCAAAATTAATAACTCGATAATTTTTATGTGTATCCACACATGGACTTTATTAAAGAGTTCAGCTTTAAAAATTAATATTTTAATCTGAGAAATCTGGGGCTTAAATTACCCAGTGGTTGCAGGAGATAGCAAAAGTTTTCTTCTTTTGGAGCTGTAATTTTTCCAGACTTTAAAAATTTTATCTTGAAGCTATGAAACTGCTACTTATATTGAAAAATTGGAAGAATAAATAGACAGCAACAACATGTGTATTATTTAGTTTCTAAGGATAGTGCAATTGGGACAAATTTTGAAGGCAACAGAGGGAAGATTGTCTTTGCTTCCCACCCCAAAAATCAAACTCTAAGGGTAAAATTTGCACTGAAGTAGTTTACTAATTATGCCAGCTGTTAGAAAACTGACTTGAGGTAAGCCAGTAGTCCTTTGAAAGTGTGGCTTGCAGAAATCTGCAGGTGTACTGATGGAGACGTGCTCTGGTGCTTTTAGAACAATTTCCTTAATAAATACGCCATGACTTCACTTGCGCCTCTTATACTGTTGCTACAAATGTTTGTTACTTACAGATATTTTGGTACAATTGCTTGGTATCCTGGTTTCATCAGGATAGATGAACAAATAGGGAGTGATGTAGTAATTGAGAAAAAGTGCAGGATTTTCTTCATTGTGAGGGATGCATATGGTTTTAAGCTCTGTACACTCCTGTAATTTCTTCAGTGATCCAATTTGTGATTTATTTTAGCTCCAAAATAAATCTTATTCAGACTTAAGTATCAACTTAAGCCTGAAGCTGCAGGTGCTGCTGTCCGGCTCACAGCTGCACACTCTTCAGGACAGTAACAAAGTTGGAAATGCTGTCCAACATAATTTTTATATACTGTGTTTTGCAGAGTTGCAGATTTACTGTTTAAGCTTGTGACTCAAATGTATGCTCTTAAGAAGTACTTACGGTTCAGACACTGTTCAGCTGATCTCTAGATAATTTGTTAAATTTATACCTACATTGTTACAAAATGTTGCAAGAGATTTCATTCCCTTAATCTAAGTGGCAAACCGCCTTTTCTTTTACAGATATTTTTGATATTTGCTGCTCTGATATTCAGATATAATACAGATATAATATAATACAGATATTTTTGATATTTGCTGCTCTGATTTTGATATTCTACTGCTCTGTCTCTAGAATATGCTTAGCTATGCAATAGCAACTCAATAAGTAAAAATTAAGAGTGGAGTGATAGTAACTTTCAGCATTTCCATTGGTTGTAAGTCTTCTTTCTTTAAAAGGTTGCTATTTTCAATTTGTTAAAAGGGACAGAGGAATTCTCTGGCTGTTCACTCCAGGGCCAGAGAGAGGCTGAGTGGCAGCCTGAAATGTGCATCAGAGGCACATTATGTTTGGATATTCCTGTGTTTATATTGCTTATTGCAAGTGGATTTCCACCTGACTTCAATTTAAGTACTAGTAAAATGTCATACTCTCTCACTTGGTCTGAAAAGACCAAGGTTTATATTTAAATCTTCAATTAAAGGTTTAAAGTAGTGAAATGTTTAATTCCCTATCATATTATAGAAGGAAGGAAGTAAGTCTCAAATGCAGATTGCTAAAGTCTCTTCTGAATTGGTAAGGTTTGTTCAGTCTGACCCAGCAGCCTGAAGTCACCCAAGGAGGCAGCCCTGGGGAGTCCATGTGGTGGTGTTCAACCCCAGCTTTCAGCAGGGCAGAGGGAGACAAACCAAAGAACTTACCCATTTGAATTCTTGGTGACATGCTTGGGCTGATGGTGTATCAGAAGGGATGTGATAGGAGGGAGAGTGCAGTTCTTTGTTGTGGAATAGGAATAATTTTCATGACCCATCAACAGAGAAAATATTTCTATGATGCTTTTTTAATTTAGAGATTTGAATTAGAGTTTAATATGGAAAATTACCAGCAGTATGTGCCATGTTGAAAACGTGTGTTAGTTGAAGGTTGTTCAGTAAATGAGTCTGTATAAAATAATGCAGATGGAGCTACTGATGTGAGTCAGAAATAGCCTCCTAATTCTCCTCATGTATTCCCTGTCTGATTCTACCCAGCTGTTCAAAGAGCTTACTGAATCACAGGAATTAGTGGTAGTGCTGAAACTTCCTTTCATACTTCTTCAGACCCACAACTTGATGTTTCTTCCCATTGCCTGAATGAGGCAATTGCACTTCTCTCTCATAGTGCCATGGTGTCCCATAAGGTCCCTGTGCTGACATATTGGCCAAATGGAAATTTCAGTTGAGATCCATTGATCTGGAAGCTGTTTGCATTTTTTTTTCTGCCTGGTGCTTTCCTGTATCAAGTTCCTAATTGATATGTCCATCAGGGTTGGAGAGTTGCCTGCAGGACCCTTTTTGATGTTACTGTACATCAGAGTGGGGAAGTGTGTGCTTGTTTAAGACCAGACTAGTTCAAGTATGATTAACCTAATAATTCTTTCCTGCACCTGTGAACTCTATTAGGAGTATAATTCTGTAAATACACAGAACATTTTCTGGCTGCATGACTTCTTGATTGAAAATGTGATTTGTATGGTGTACATAAAGTTGTTTGATGTAATTAATTTAAAGATTGTCCTCAGGAGCTTTTTTAGCAGTCCTGTGTAGATTTAGGATAGATTTTAACTGGTTCTTTGTATTGTCTATATCTTTCCCAGGATAGCAAGCTCCTTAGTTAAGAAAAGTGGCAGTCTAAATGAAAGTGTGGTTTAGAACTTTAATTACTTGTGTGGCTTAATATCCAAATAAATCTTCAGTAAAATTATAGTATAGCAATAGAAAATTTTCAGCTTAACAAGGCAAGGGAGTATGAGCTGATGTTCCAATCAAAGGAGGCAGTTGTTGCCAAGTTAGCTTCCTTCCCTTCAGAACAAAATGCCAACTGTTTCAAGCACTCAATTTATGAAGTACTGAGCTTCTTCTCACCTGAGGCTCATCTTTGTGTTGTGATGCAGCTCTCTCATTTGAGTGTGTGTTTCTTCTGCTAGGACCTTATTCAGTAGTGGGAATAGATTTCTGAGGAAATCCAGTTTTGGGTAGCAAAAGAAACCTTTCCTGTTGGGTTCCTGTTTCACTTATTGGGTTAACTGGGAAGGAGATAATGGGTGGCAGAAAACACGTGTGGCTGTGATGCTGTAGATAAGCTGCAGGAGATGGGAGGAGGGAGCCTTTGAAGCTGGCATTGCTGGTGAATGTAAGTGCATGGATCCAGGGCTGGCTTTGAGAGGATCTGACTTGTAGTCTGGTGATTTTGTTTGTAAAAATGTTGGGGAGTTAATGACAGAGAAGATGGTAGTGATTGTAGTTATTGTGCTGCCTAATACTAATAACAGCCTGAAAAAGGATAATTAGAATAGCTGCTTGTGCTGTGACTTAATACTTGAGGACTGGTTATAAGCTGTGCTAGTAAGTGTTGTCTTCTGAGAGATTTATATATGTGCAGTAAATAAAATTGAAGGCTGTACCATGTCAGAGCAGAGAATTATAGTTAATCTATGTCTTGGCAGGTGAGCACTGGCTATTTAGTGATTTTAATTTATGGTGCTTATTTGTTCCTGTGCATTAATTATAAATTGTATACAATTGACATGTATATGAGTGCCCAAATGAAGGTTAGATGCAGTTTTAATTTCAAAAGTTTGGCTTTTTGACATGGTACTTTCGATTTTTCTTGCTTATGTGATGAGAAAAATTCTGATAAGCCTCACTGTATATAGCCATTGTTTGTAGCTCTCCTCTTTTGGAGTAGGGATCTACACTGCATTCATCTTGTAGACAGATTGTAGACAGATATTTTTTCCATGCCTTTTCTTGTTCATGAAAATTGTGATCATAATCTGTCCTCAAAGCACCTTTAAAGATCAGCAACTGTGAGAGATTTTGATGCAAATTGAATAGTAGAGGAATTGGAAAGAAGGGGAATGACTGACCAAAAAGTTTATCTTGATTTAGAAATAATGAACTGGGGTCTAAATGTTTTTGAGCAAGTATTTATTCTGCTCAGATGAGAAGTGTAGATCTCAGGGGTACCGTGCCTTTCCTCTTGAAGGATAGCCTGACTTCTGAAAGCATCTGATTGGAGCTATTACATACAGAGTGATACAAATGTGTAATATTAACCTACTTTTAAGCTTTTTTTTTTACAGGATTAATTTACATTTCCATTATGAAGCTTGTAGAATGTAGCCAAGTAAGATTGGTACAAGCTTCTTCCTCCTCTTTCAAAGCCTGATTTTTCTGCAGTATTTCACTTGTATTCATCTGAGGTTCAATCATAAAGCTTTATAGACCTCCTTAGATAGTTATTTATAGAAACTAGTAACAGTGCAAATTGTAGACAAATACTAATATTTTGTCAGTGTTGTGTTTTATATATGCACTTACTGAAAGTAACTTGAAACAACCTAAAACTTAGGTGTAAAATCATTAATGTTGCTTCCATTTTTGATTCTTGTCTTGTTGAAGGTCTTCCATATCTCAAGTTGAGAAGTTACATATCGTACTAAACATGGAGAAAGAAGAAAAGAAATATGTCAATAAAGCAGAGGAAGATGAGATGGTAATGAATTCTGTTAATATTTTTTATACAATGAAAGAAACACATTTGCAGGGTTTTCTGCTTAAAGGGGGCATATTACATCGGGAAGTGGATTGTCTCAGTTTGAATTAATTTAGCAATTTTATAAGATTATCCTTGGCAATATTTTTTGGTATTAAAAAATTAGTCTTGAGATAGGAAAGGTTTTTGTTAAGGTCAGTAGTCCAATAGATAGCACATTTTGGTGCTTAACATTTCTACTTTTACACATGAAAATGGAAACAAAATGAGTTGTGTTTTGGTTTTTTTTTATTATTACCATTATTTTATTGTTCTTTGGTTTCTTCCCTCCAAATCCTGGAGATTTTTTGTTGTATTTTAAAACGGGTTAATGCTTCATAATGTGATTCAAAGCAGTAAGCTTTGACAGGAAAGTCCTAGGAGATAATCTTTCAATTTCTAGCCCACTTGGGGTTCATAGGGATTTTTCTAGTTCATTTGATATATATATAGGGTTTTTTGTTTCCAAAAATGGTAGGTTTCTATGAACTGAAGTTCTTGTTCTTCCTTGTCCACACTGCTAGGAAAAGTAGTTCTTCACCATACAGCTCTATTACAGAAAGTAAGCAAATGCATCTTAGAACATGAGATGCTTATGACCTGATCACTAAAATTAATTTTTTTTTTGAGGAAGTAATTTTATTTTCTCCTAAAAAGAAGCATTAACTTCTCTCACCATCTTTCACTCTCCTGTTTTTATTGCTGAAGAGTGTTTTCAGGATAAGAGAGAATGAGCTTTATTTCTGCTGTTTGTCATTAGAGAAGGTGGCAAACCAAACTTTTGAAAAGTCTTTTCTTAGGAAAGGAGTTTAAACAATTTCTAACACTGTTTAATGAAAAGTAAAAAAAAAAAAATCCAAGAAGTTCATGTCCGTATGAACAATGGGTGGGACTCAATGGGAAACTTGGTTACCCTTTTACAGCAGGAAATATAATCTAATGATGTAATGTGAAACTCAGGAATGTAACACAGTGTCCAGTAAATCACTAAATTATTTTCTGTTCCTGGCTGTCATCAAGTTAACTTGGTGCTTAGACACTGAATACTTGGGGTATTTTTCATGGGAGAAGGATTTTTCTAACTGGTGCAAGTTACAGAACCTTTGAGTGTGGCTTGGAGTTTGTAAAGTAGCATTTCTTGTTAAATGGCAGGCAAAATAAGCAAAATTCTCAACTAGAAAGTGATGTTTGATATGTTATGGGACTTTTTTAGAATGTATAAAATTCAGCCTGCAGTAGTAATTCAAAATTGTGAATGCTAGCTAATCAAAAGCTTTATCATAAAATCAGCATTTGACAAAACCACATGCATTTACTCATAAATGTTCAGCTGACTTGTGCTATGTCATGGTCAAAAATGTTGTTGTTCGCTGAGAGTTAAGGCAGGTTGTGTTGCAACCTCAGTCCTTAGGGAGCAGTGCAGAGAGGAGACAGTCTTGCAATGAAATGTTTTACACAGTGTGGATAATCTGCCTGTCAGGCTTTTATTGATGTTTATATTTCTGACTAAGCAAAACAGTGTTCCTTTTTGCTTCCACTCCACCATGTATTTAGTGTTCCAAATCTTTGCTTCCCCCAGAAAGGGAAAAAGAGGAAATGGCTTTGAAATTTGATTTGCTTTAAATAATGCATATTATGAAAAATTAGTGTCAGCATCCCAGCCACAGTAATTAAGAGAGTCATCATTACTTGTTTTACTGCCATGCAGGAGATCTATGGCTATGATCTGTGCCGCTGGAAGTTGGTGCTAGTTACTGTAGGAGTGATCTGTTCTGGTGGCTTTCTCCTCCTCCTCCTCTACTGGATGCCCCAGTGGCGTGTGAAAGCAACGTGCAGAAGGACTGCGCTGAAGGACTGTGAGGTGGTTCTGCTGAGAACGACTGTAAGTGTGCAGGGGATGTGCTTCTCCCTGTTTGCAGTTCCTTCTGCTTGCCAGAGTACACCAATCCTTCCCTCGGCATGTAGACATGACTGTGCTTTACAGCAGTGCACAGTGGTGCTCCTGGGGATCGTGTGTGGCTTTGTGCCTCTGTGGGAAGGCTGGCAGCCGTTTGCAGTGGGCATAGGGAATAGTCTGTCTTACATACGGGAATGCTGCTGTCATCAAGAGTTTCAGAATAAATACCTTGTTCCTATAAGCTGAAACATGGTTTCCCCTCCCTTTTCAGCAAAGATACATTTGTTGAAGTAAGGTGAAACTGCTGACCCAAGTGCAAAAATATGCTTTTAGAATTGTGGAAAGAAAATTATTCTTAAGGTAGCTGATGTTAACATGGAGATATGTTCTGTAGTTTTGTATGGGCTCTGCTAATCTATGATCTGTGATTTTGCTACAGCTGTTGTTGTAAAATGCTGTTTAAATGCTCTTTCAGCTAACTCATTTTCCCCCCTCTTTTTAAGGATGAATTCAAGATATGGTTTTGTGCAAAGGTTCGAATTATGCCTTCCTTGGGAGCCAACCCTTTACAGAATCCAAACCCTATTGTGCACAAGGTTTCAAATGGCCATGCTGTTCATTTCTCTGAATCTGCTGCAGAAGAGAATAAAAACGATTCGAGAAAACATTTGCCTGTAAGTAAACTTGCAATGCTATGCTGGCTAATTCTCAAGTAGCTAAAGTACAATTGAGAATAAACACACAGAGTACAGTACATGTGAGCTGCTACTTTTGTTTGAAAGGCTAACTCATTCTTGAGTGGAACAGAAATCTCCTCAATAACAGGTTACTGGAAATTGTGGGAAGCTTGAAAGATTACGTAGAAAGAAAAGTATTCATTTTTCAGTGAAGCTTTTCTAAATTCAGTTTCTGTCACCTCTCAGAATAAAGTCAGTCAGAAGAGAGGTGTTAAGTGGTACCAGTTTGACATCTATGTTTTGTTGCCCTTACAGATTCGTTACTTCACGCATCACAGCGTGAAGTATTTTTGGAATGATTCAATTCAAAGTTTTGATGTTGTACGGTAAGAATACTTTTTTCTTACGTGTTGTGCTTCAAACTGTATTTTAAAAAAAATAAATTAGCGTGCCTAATAACTTGCTGAAAATTGGTGTTACTTTCTGACCAGCTGTTTTAGCTCATTGAGTCTTTGTTTGGACCATAGTGAAGGCAGGAAGATTTTAACTCGGTGTGAATTTGGAAGGTGTTTGTTTAATCTGCCTTTATCAAGTGTGATTTGTGTAGGGTGACAGGCTGCATGGTTCTGCAGGCTTTTTTGCCTGTTCTTGGAATGTTACTTCAGAATTAGAGCACCTGTTCATAGACAGTAGTACTTCTATAAACACTCAAAAACTTTGCTTATGATGGAATAAGTTAAGTTTTTTGTCTTGCTGAGCTAGACCCAAAAGGAGTATCTAGGAAGAAGGGGAATTCCCCGAATGCCTTTGTTGCTCATCTTTGTGTAGGTCTATTTTTACATTTTAGTGCAGTTGAGCTGGGTCTGATCCATCTTTTGTTACTCTTTAGTAACAAAAACACGTCTATTGCACTGATAAAAAATGTTTTTTAGTGGGCAGCACTAGCTTGTGATGCACTGCATTTTCTTTTATCCGGCAACACTGTTGCATGATGCTAGGGTTGAAGAAGAAAGTTTTTCTTTCTGTGATAAGGCCTTCTCATAGTACCACAAGTTAAATGAGCACAGGCCTCTCCATTTTTGGCAACTGCCCATTAAAACAATGTATTCAGATTACAAATAAAATCTTTTAGACTTTAATCAGTGTTCGCTGCATTGAACCATCATGTGGAGATTGCTTTTTTTTTTCCAAAAAAGTGTGTGCAAATAATATGGAAAGTTATCAGCAATGAAAACAATTTTAAGAAATTACTATAACACAAGCAATTACCGAACTGAGCAGTCCTCACCTGGGAGGGTGGAAATGTCTCAGTTCTGAAGAGTAAGTAATTAAAAGCTTTGTATGCATTTTTTGTGTTAAGCCTCCCATGAAATACAGTTGTGCAGGTAGTGACACTCATCATTTTGCATTGTAGGATCCTGTTTTTCATGCCTATAGTGCTCCTAATTTAAACTGTTCAAAGGGAATAGTTCCCACAGATGAGGTTAAGAAACTGTATTTGTATGTTAAGAACAGGTATTGGAAAAAAATCCTATGACTCCATGTGTTTAGAAAAAAATGTTCCTTAGCATTAAAGCAGTGACTTGAAACTTGGCATTTGAGGCTATTTGACTGTGCCTTTTGATGTTCTTGTGATAACTCAGCCAATTTATAAGCCCTGGGAAAATCTCAGATATGCCTGTGAAGTTATGTGAGCATTTATTCAATCACATTCTTGCTGATAAGCCAAACTTTCATTTGTTTGATGTATTAGCCACGACTGAGCCTGGCCACTTGTTTAGTCAGGTACAGTAGCTGAGCTGGACATGATTATTTAGCTATTGAATTATAAAGAGGAGAAAGAAGTGGATCTGAGACATACTGGATACTGTTTGAGCACCAAGTCACTTTTCCACAAGGTCAGATAAAAATGCCAGTTTGTTAAAACTTTCCTCTAAAGCATATGGTCATGTAGTGAAGTACTAGATACCATGTGCAAAATAATATCTGAGCTTGTGAATGATAAATATTCTGAAAAGACGTCTTGAAAAATTTTTCCTTCTCCAGTATATGTTTTCTTATTCTGCTCTTCAGTTTATATGTATAAACCAAAAATTGATATTACCTAATAACATGGTAGAGAATCAAGTTAATATTTATAAAGAGCCAGTCTGTGAGACAGAGATCTGTATAGGAAAACCCTTGAAGCAGGCAGCACGTTTGTAGTTGTGATCTAAGCACAGCACTGCATCATGAAGAGCATTCACTTTGGGCTGCTGCTTACGCAAGTACTCAGAGACAGAACAGTTTGATCACATCATGAAAGCCTTAGCACAACACAAAAGGGGGGCAAGTTAAGATTTCTTGAACAACTAATTCAGTTATGAGAGCTTGAGTTTCATATCATTGTTCTTTTTATATTACCATAATATTAAGATCACTGTTTTAAACACAGGAAATGCAAGTGTAATTGTTCTTGGACTAAGTCAGACTTGGTCACATAGCCAAAGAGGATGCAACTCTGACCTTGGATGTCTGTTTTGTTTTAGCTACTGTCAGCTGAATTTTTGAGTGGGTTGATGAGTGCTTTATATAATAAACTCTGCACACAGGGATTTTAATGGGAATTCAGTCTGTAGCAGTAGTGTAAAAAGCAGAGAACATTGTGCTAGAAGCTCTGTCTTTGCATGGACATTGCACACATAGGTATGCATATTTGCATATAGAGCACTTAAATTTAGGGCCCCTCCTTAAATCCACTGTTACATTTCTTTTCCTACAGGAAAAGAAAAGTTGTTCATGGTAGAGTGGGAGGAAAGACACAGATATTAACAGAGTTTTGTGTATTTTTTAATTTAAAATAGTCTTTTTAAAATCCTTGAACTTAAAAAGGTTTAGAGAAACCTGGTAAATCTAGGGCCAGGTTAACACATAATTTTCATCTTGTGTTCTTGTACAAGCAGTTGGAAACATGATCCTAGGCATTGCAGTAGTGAGGATATTTAAAGCTTTCCCTGTGTTCTAGAGAATGGAAGTAATTGTTGCTAAATACGCACAATAAAGAGTTGGGTTTTTTCTTTTTTTTCTACTGGGACAACTCTGGATTCTTTTTGACAGATAACTTAATAGATATCCAATATTAAAAAACATTAGTGTGGAATAACACTGGTTTTGTCATGATGTAGTGAAAGCCTTTTGGAAGGTGATGATATTTTCCTGTGCATCCAAAGTACGTCCACGAGAAAATGCCTGGATGTTGGGCAGCATACATCTGATTTACTGAGTTTGGTAGTTAACACAATCCCATAGCTGTAAACATAACGATGTTTTAGGTGTTTCTGCATATCTGTAGATTTCCTAAGGCACAGCATGTGGAGAAGTCCTGTGGAAATGAATCTTCTGGTGATAAGAAAAAACTGAAAATGTATGCATTTTTCCTAGTCATGGATAGCAATGATAGTAAGATGCTCTGAAGTAGCTGTGGCATAGATTTATTTAATAGATTGATTCATAATTATTTCTAAAAAAACTTCCATTACTACTTAGAGTCAAACAAAGATAATCTGAAGAAATGTTAATCCATATCGATTTCATACAATGTTTTATAAAACTTGCTGACTTTTTAGAAGCCTTTGAATATTAGTTACCCTAGTATTCTGCTTCATTTTTTAAGTGTCTCCATTTTGATTGGAATAGGTATGACTATCCTACAGAGTAAGATACATCAACAAGAAGATTGCTTTTAATGTGTCACTGGTATCTGCAGTTGTGACAAAACCAGCTAAGAACACATTAGTCCATAGATTTTGTTGTTTTATAAAACAGTGTATACCTCTTGGCAAAGACTTAGCTCTTTTGAGTCACTGAAGACTTAATTTTAAACATCAGATTTCTTAAATAACTCATTGACTTTCCCTTTATGTAGAGGTCTAGATGAATCTACCTTCTGCTCTGCAATTCATAACGAACACAGCACAGGACTGACAAAGGGAATGCATGATTACAGGTAATATTGCAGTAATATTTGAGGGAAGAATTGTTGAGGTTTCATTACCTGTGCTCAGTGTTACAAAGCCCAGAAGACAATTGAGTGATCAGTGTCTGATTTTTTTGCAAATGAGACCTTCATACAGGTTAAAATATGGGAGCATCTGCTTGCTTATCAATTCATCTTCTGGCAATTTGTGTCTTTTCCTAAAATAAAAGCCTTTCCCCTCAGATAATTTTAAGGGCTTTTTCGTGTCACTGTCATTTAATCAGCTCTGATCCCATCAGAGCTTGGATTCTTGCTCCCTCTTTCATGATTTGCCTTTCTTCCTTCTAAGAATAAAACTAAGATGCAGGACCTTGAAAACATTGTCTTACTGCAGGGTAAGAGTTAACACTGATTTAAGCTTAAGCTAATGAGAATCACATACTGGCTTTCAGAATGACATATTTAATAACATGGGACCTATACACAGTTTACAGAGAAATCTTGTTATGAGAGAATCTAAAAAATAAGGTACAGTTTAAATTGTAGTATAAAATAATTATCTTTGGATTGGAACATCTCACTAGGTAAAT
Organism: Urocynchramus pylzowi; assembly: GCA_013397555.1. NCBI lineage: Eukaryota > Metazoa > Chordata > Aves > Passeriformes > Fringillidae > Urocynchramus > Urocynchramus pylzowi. Next base: position 85,554 of record VZRH01005942.1, on the reverse strand, counting down.
GTTTTCTGAAAAGCACCTTTTGAAACTATGATAAATAAGAGAGACACAGATTTAGGGACATGTTATATATCAGATTAGCAGAATTACTTTGACATCAGTAAGACTCCTAAAAAAATCCTAACTTCTTTTTCTATTTTTCTTTTTTAATGCAGAAAAGCATTCTATGGAGTAAATGAAATTGCTGTGAAAGTGCCTTCCATTTTTAAGCTTCTGGTTAAGGAGGTAAAATATTTTCTTTAACAAATTAAAGAAAAAAGGTATATAATTGAAAGATGTTTCAAGTGCAATGACTATTGACTGTTGGAAACCTTCCCCTAGAGCCCCACATTGTAAAACAAAATCATATGGACAATTTTTTGAGCTCTCCAGGTCTCCTTAGAGCTAAAGATCAAAGAGGCATCAGCTTTAAGCTCTCCAGAGTTCACAGCCTGGTGCCTTAGTAAGGACATTAGAAAACATGTCAGAATTCTTTGAAAGGGTTAGCATCTTATTTATTTTTTGTAGTTAATTTAAAACATAAAATGACTCATGTTCTCCATGAGGAGGCCAGGGACTATATATTACAACATGTGCAGCAAATCAAATGTGGTGTTTTTGGATTTGTTCCGTTTTCCTTGTATCAGGTGGATTTGAATAACTGGTTTATTATCTTGTGCTATGAGAATGCACAGTAGAACTTTTGAACAAAGAAACTCTCCAACCTGATCTAAAGGAGTAAGAACTTGAGGTATCAGGGCATTTATTAAGAATCAATAGAAAATAACATCCAAATTGGTTTAAGAATTATAACTTGAGGTATATCAGATATTCCCATTACCTTGTTTTGAGGTGTTGGGGAAAATGCATGCAGTCTTCAAAATCTGTATTTGTGTATTATGTGAGTGAGAGCTGTGCTTTTGAGGGGCTGAGGAGGTAGTGAAAAAAAGGATCATTTTGGCAAATGGAACAAAAATTATGTATAAAGAACTGAAATTGTCTTCTCCCTGGAGGAGGATAATTTCAGCTTTGTTCTGATGGAGAACCCATGTGACCTTTTGTTGTAACTTGAATGTTCTGTCACTCTTCTAGGTTCTCAACCCTTTTTACATTTTCCAGTTGTTCAGTGTGATATTGTGGATCACTGATGAGTATCACTACTATGCATTAGCAATTGTGATTATGTCTGTAATATCCATTGTTAGCTCACTCTACACCATTAGAAAGGTAAGTTCAAAGAAAATGGATGCATCTTTTTGGCTTTTTACTCATTGCCTTATTTTGTTGTGAAATGGTCTACAAATCTTTAAGAATTTTTTTAAAGTTATACAGATAGAATATTGTTATGGATTTTCCCTCTTTGAGCTGAAAGAATTTGGATTTATAGTTTTCTTTGAGACCTTTGCAGACTTTGCACACTTATAAATCAATAGGTTGGCCTCATATAACAGAAACACTACCTTGCTTAAATAAAACCCAGACTTGAGTTTATCTACCAAGTTTTATTGACAGTAGTGATTCCATCTTGTGTTGTTTCCTTGTTTGAAAAAGCCCTACAGAACTGAGCACCAGTGAAGCATATGGATTGTTAAACTGGTGATTCAGTTTTCTCTGTAGACTTAGCTGATGGAAATCAAAGTAGTAATTATCCTTAAATTGCAATCTCTGAATTCAGACCAGAGACAAAAAAAAAAAACCCCAAACAACTTCTACCTTAATTCAAGTTCATATAACTACTGCAGCTGTTACTTTTGTATGTTAATGACCAAATTATTTTATAAGATTTTGCATGACAGTGTATGTTTGCTTCCAGAATGCTGTTAAAATAGGAGCCTGTACCGGTTGATGCACTCAAACTTTATTTGCCCATAAGTTTTCTAAACTATGTTCAAGAGAATGTTTTGAGTAGCATTTTGTTGTTAAAGAATGTTAGTAGAGAATCTCATCACTTCTACTGTGGAATGTGCATTTAGAAGATGACAAACTGTGCTTTTGAATAATGAATTTTTCTCTCCTTTGCAGCAATATGTTATGTTACATGACATGGTAGCAGCTCACAGCATTGTAAGGGTTTCTGTCTGCAGAGGAAACCAAGGTAAATTTCATAGGTGGCCTGGAAGGTTGAATTTAAATTGCTCATGAAATGTGAATGTAAAGTGGGTCTGCATCTGTTCTTTCTTTAATCAGCTTGAAATGCTTGCATTCCTTAGCAAAATTGCATGGAAAAGAAAGTTCAAAGTGGAATTTAAATAGTGTAATGTGTTCAGGGTTAACCTTCTAGATGGTATTTTCAGTGAGTGTCAGGTTTGTTCTAGATTAGGTACTTGTTCTATTGCTGTTTCTCATTCTCTACCATTCCACTTAAGTAATTGTCATTCTAGTTTCTTTCCTGACTTAAAGGTGTGCATGTGTTGGGTCTCCATTACAATTTATTACCCAACAAGGGCTGCAAGATGATTTCTTCCCCTCATTTGTATACCACAGCAGTTAAAGGTGTGGTATTCAAAAGGCAGTGATACATGATACTGTTTTTAAGGCATACATTTGTGTTTTAGTCATGTCTTTATACTGGTTATACTGTAGCTAATCATTAATATCTTTTGTGTAAGCTTGATTCTTTTCTCATGATGTGTTCTATCCATGTGCTCTGGAGTTTAATCTCTGGTGGAATTGGGGTTTATCAATGGCTTTTTCTGTATATTTTAAAAATCTCTTCATGCCATTAATTAAATGAAGTTATACTTCATTTTATTAATAGTCTTACTTCACCTTACTTCACCTGAATGTGAGGATTTTTATCAGGTTTTATAGGTGGTGGCTATTTTCAAATAAACTTGTTTGTGTTCTAATATTCAGAAATAGAAGAAATCCTTTCCACCGACCTTGTGCCTGGAGATACCATGTTGATTCCATCCAATGGGACAATTATGCCCTGTGATGCAGTACTGCTCAGTGGTACTTGCATTGTAAATGAAAGTATGCTAACAGGTAAAGTAAACGTGATACACAGTGCTGCATGGCTAAAAGTATTAGTTTATACCTGTGTGCATGCTCACTTGCAGTATGTTTTAGAAGAAGTGGGTATGTTTATTTTGTTGGAAATGTGTATGTTCCTACGATTAGATATGTTCTGAAGTACTTAGGTACTTGTGTCCTGCTTATCTGCAACAGCTGCCTAGTACTGCTTGGAAATGCCAAAAATGAGTGATTGTTTCTTGTTAAAAAAATTTCTTCTTGGTAGTTTGTCTTCCTGCCTCTTAACTTGATGTTCTCAGTGCAGATGGAGTTCAGAAGCCTGCTTCTTCAGAAAAATTTTGCCCAAACTTTTTAGCTTCTTCCAAAAATGAAGGTAGTGAGTAGAATGTTCTACTGTATTTAAAACCACTAATTATTATCTCAAGTTTTACCAGCATACGCTGAAATCAGGGATCTGATGTATTTAAAGGACAGCTTCAGTGACTTATTCCTAGGATAATCTGTCCAAATTGACAACCTTTAGAAAATTTTAGTTTGGAGAGTCTGTGTTCTATTGTGTTCAGTTTTTCTGAATATACTTGATCCTCTTGCTGCTGCTAGCAACTGATAAAAATTGATTGTAGCCCTAGCTTGAGTGCACTCGGTCACCAAAGGAGCTGAGAATAATTTTCTTCACCTTCTAGATTTTCTGAATTAAGATGGGGGTGATGCTTTTCAGCAAGAAAAGGAAGCTTTTTCTGCTTTTTTTTTTATTGAACTGTGTTTTACATCACAAACTGTGATTTGAAGTAAGGGGCACAGAAGCTCTATAAGGAATAGAGTTAAATAGTACTTGAGTAAGGGATCTGCTGAGCTGAGGGTAATAGGTGAGAGATACCTAATAACATGCTGAAAGAGAGATGACTTCCATGTCTGCCTGTGCTGGTGAAGTGAGATTGTATTATTCTACTGGTAGTTGTGAATGAAAAAAATGTCTGTTATTCTCTTACCTTGCTTAGAGACTTTCTTTCCTTTAAGGTGAAAGTGTTCCTGTCACAAAGATTAATCTGCCAAATCCTTCAGAATACCCCAAAGCAGTGGGAGATGAGATCTACAGCCCCGAAGTGCACAAGCGGCACACGCTGTTCTGTGGAACCAACGTCATCCAGACCCGGTTCTACACTGGAGAGTTGGTCAAAGCTCTGGTAGTGAGAACAGGTATTGATTGTTAAGTTTATCCCTTTTTAATGTACTACTTCTTCTTGCAGGTATGTGTCAACTGGCTGATACTGCTAAGCTTGGGTAAAGGAATGTACCCCCAATAGCTTGATTAAAGTATTAAAACAATAGTAAAACTAGATGATGGTCTGAAGATTAACAGTTGGCAAGCATGAAAGTGAATCAGTCTTCAGCATCAATTTAAAACTTACTTGAATGTGTTTTCATGTTCTTTAGAGTTTGTTTTTTTTTGTAGTGTGTTGGTTGAACTGCATGTGCCTCTTGGAAAAGGTTTGGGTGGATAGTGGGAAACAGCTGATTTTAGCAGAGTCATTCACAATGCAAAATGTTTTTCTTTACCAATAATTATTTCAAAGTACATAACATTTACTGAAAAAATGAGTTTGATTTATCTACAGAAATGCTAATTCATATGTTAGAGATCTGGTGTTAAATAATAGTCTATTATTAATTAAAAACCAAAGAAAACCAATTGCACAAGCTAGTACAATTGTGGGATTCTGATTTACTAAGATCATCTTAAGATTACCACAAAATAAATTAATGCAAGCTATAATCCAAGGTACAATAGATTTAGATAGAAGAAATTGGACTGCAGTGACTAGACTGCTACTTAAAGCAAGTTTTTCAACAAATAACTTCATCCTAATTAGCTGCTTCTTACTCTGGTGTATTCTTTTCACGTTCTGTTAGTCTGCTTTAGCAGTGAAAGTTCTGATTTTTTGTTTTACACTCTTTATTGAGGCTCCTATTAGTCTTTTCTTTCAAACAGACATTTTCCTTCCCTTGAACACATCTGCCCTTTAATAATATCCATCTCATCTTGTTTTGTTTCTTAAACAAATTTCATGTGCCCAGCTGGTGTGCATGTAGAGCAAGGTGACCCCAAACAGCAACAGAAATGAACTGCTGAAGGCATTTTGCTTCTGCTCTGCTGGAAGGATGATACTTTTTGTTTTGAAGTAGGATACTATGGTCTGTAACTCTTACAAGGAGCATTGCAATTGCTTCCAATGCTGAGTCTTACTGCTCTGACATCAGAAGTTGTGTTTGTAAAATGTTCTTTGCCCATGGCAGGTCCAAGTTAGTTCCTGTTGTAAAACAGGATGAGTTCAGCTCTGTGGGCTTTATTCAGGTTTTATGTATGGACAAATGTGGTTTTCCTGCTGTGGCTTTGTGTAGAGAAAAGCAAAGTGGTGCAAAATTCTCTGTTCTCCTGTCTGGTTCACAGGAACAGTTTTTAGGCAATAGGTAATTTCCCTCTCCACAGAACAGGATAGATGTCACAACACTTGCAGCTTCTTTCTCCTAAAATGTCTGATAGTAAGAACTAAAGTAATTCTCACACAGTGAGATACAAATCAAAATCCCTTTATATAAGGGAGGGAAATGCCACAAAATTGAAAATACTTAAAAATCTAGTTTTTAAAAGATCTAGAGAACAGAACTCAATATGTGTGCAAAGGCATGTAGTCCTAATCTTGTCATAAACCAGGATATAAGATTGATCTGCTGGGACTATACTCACAGTACTCTTCAAGTTAAGCCTTTAGCATGTTTGATGTTACAGCTGAAATACAGATAAAATGTATGCATTTCTTTACTCCTAAAACTCAGTTGATGGATGTCATTGTGGCTCCTATTTGTAATTGAAAAGAATTCGAAACTGGTTATTTTGCTTTAGAGAACAGAATTGTGCACTAAAGTTACTTGTATATTCAGTGTGTTCTAAAGACACCCCATGAGCTTTTCATTTATTGTTTTACCCTGATGTACTCTATCCTGTGTAGCTACAGAACCTTCTGCAAAACCATGGGGAAAAAAAATAGAATGTAGTTCTGATTTTTTTGTTGATGACTGTGTTGAATTACAGTGAATTACTTGAGTATTTAGCAATGTGTTACAAGCATTCATTGCTAAATACTCAAGTATATACAGACATGGTGAACTTCTCTGAGCAGGCCCATGGTTCATATTCTGCAGTAGCAGATTCAAAGCCTGGAGGCTTCATGGCTTTTCATCTTGTGATGAGTTCATCCGTTTCAAGAGTGATGCCATAGTTGCTCTGTTTTGGTAGAATCCTCTGTGCCGAATGTCAGGGTGCAGGGCTCAGCCTTTGCTGTGGTGGCTTGCAGACTGAGAAGCTGTCAGGGAGCTGTCACTAATGTCAGAAGACCTGGCATTGACATTGAGGTTGTAGTAATAGACTTTGAAGTCTAAGCAGATGAAAAATGTTTTGGGCACACAAAATTGGGCATTAATGTTGGCCTCTTTAAACATCAAGGCAAAAGTTCAAGGAGGGCCTTGGGATATCTGCTGGTTGTTCAACTGTAAGACCTTTAGAAGGATAGTCTCCTAGTTTAGCTGTCAAAATGCCATCAGGAGGTGCCTTCTCAGAAGATGATTCCCTGCACTGCGGTTTTTTCTGAATCTTTCATTCTGGCTCTCAAGGGACCTTAAGCAGACCTGCCATTTAAGTATTTAATGTTGGACTCTGAATATCTTAATTTTCTTTTTTGCAAGGACTGGCTTAATTAGGCAATAAATACACTCACTACCTCTGCACTGTGAGGGACAAAATGCAGTACAACAAACTCTGCCAGGCCAAACCATGTGAGGATTTGCTGCTGCTGCAGAGGAGGGGTTTGTTTGCATCAGCTGCATGTCCTTGCCATAGGAGAGAAGCCCTTAGTATGATGTGCACATACAAGCACCTTAATTACAGTATTGCAAAACATCTGCTGTGGATATTGAGAAACAGTTGTAATGAAATTAGTAGCTTAAGGGTTATATTGAGGTTTTTAATGTATTTTAATAGCTTTGCTTTTGTTTGTATTTTTAATAACTTGCTCCTTTTTTATTTCTAGGCTTTAGTACTGCTAAAGGACAGCTTGTTCGTTCCATACTGTATCCAAAGCCAACTGATTTTAAGCTCTACAGAGATGCCTATTTGTTTCTCCTGTCTCTGGTGGTGGTAGCAGGGTTTGGGTTTCTTTACACAATTGTCAATAGCATCTTAAATGAGGTATGTTTTCATTTCTGGTCCAGAACTGCCTTATTTTAGAAAAGGGGTGACCATGACTTCCATCACACTTCAGATGATGAGAAATTATTTGATTTAAAGTGAAAATTTTTTTGCTCTATTTTATACTAATGAAATGAGACAAGTTTACTGAGAATAAAATTCAGCACAGAAGCAGAATTTGAATATCTTCCAGAGAAATTTGAGTTTACCTTGGTTTCTCTTGACCCAATTACTAGATTTTTATCTTCGTTATATGTAAGATTATCATCTGACATATACAGTTGGAAGAAATAGGATACAGCCCCTCTAAAACATGCTGCAGGGAAAAAAATCCTTATCAAAGAATAACCTGATGACTATTAAGTTTTTTGGTTTGTTTTTTTCCTCTCAAAAAATTTTGCATTATTCAGCTAATGTTTTAAAGTAATATATTTCCAGGGGGAAAAGTACAAATTTGAAGTTATGAGTTGTGGATAATTCAGGACTGGAATATTGTGGTTGCTAATGGTGGGTGAAGATTGTGCTGAATTTCTGGGCAGTCCAGGACACACTGTACTGAGGAAAACAATGTGTGGGTTTTGTTCTTGGTAGCACGTCAGTGGGATAGTGAATCTGCAAGCAGTGAGTTCTTGGTCATTAACTGTGACCTCTATTGCAGGTTCCAGCTCGTACCATCATCATTGAGTCTCTTGACATTATCACTATCACGGTGCCTCCAGCACTCCCTGCTGCTATGACTGCTGGCATCGTTTATGCACAAAGAAGGTTGAAAAAAATTGGCATCTTCTGCATCAGCCCACAAAGGATAAATATTTGTGGCCAGCTGAATCTTGTGTGCTTTGATAAGGTTAGGTGAATTTTGAAACCTTGCTCTATCTGGAGAAGCATTGTCTTAGAAAAGGGAGTTTGTATAGACAGAAAGGGAAAACTCATTATTTTTCATGTAAGTTAGATGATTTGTGATCTGTTAGCTTCCAGGTATTCAGTGTTTACCATCTGTTAACTCTCTTAATTTAATCTTCTCTAAAGAGTTGTAATTGAGCTGCTTTCTTATCTCAAGACTCCCGAGTCCCAACTTACTACTGGCACATCAGAAATGTGAGAGTTGAGGCTTACTAAGAACTTTATTTAGCACACAAGCTTCTGAAAAACTCAAGTGTGAAGTCAGACTTTTTCTCCTTTTCATTTGTTTCAATGAAAAGCAGAAGTCAGACTTTTTCTCCTTTTTATTTGTTTCAATAAAAAGCCGAGCGAGTGTATTTTGTTATTATTTGTTAACCAAACATGAGTGAAAGACAGTAATGCTGCTAGCCAGAATTCTTTGCTTTTGGCTATTTCCTATATAAAATTTATTTTCCTCCTTAGATTTTTATCTCAAATAATAAGTATAACACTGACTGTATTATTTAAACTGTAAGTACATATCAGTTACTGTTTTAACTATGTACGATAGTACTAATGGTTTAGTACCATTTAGTACCATTTCCATTGTCCCCAGTCCCTGCATATTGAGATGATGTGCTATCATCTTTGGATTTTAAGGGTCTGTTTCATTTGTCCTGTCTCCAGAGAGGAGCATGACTGCTTTGAATGTTTTTGAAAGTTATTTAACAGGTTTGGAATTTAATTACTAGCAAAAATCAAGGAAGATCCTGTATTTTCTGCCCCGAAATCTTGATTTGTATGTGAAAACAAAAGAAAATACATTGTTCAAGTGTAATTTGCTTAAATAGCTGTTAATTTTTGCTTTGCTGGAAGATAATTTGTTTCTGAAGGCTTTTTCTTCATGCCATGCCCCTTGGTCTCTTTTGCAGACTGGCACACTTACTGAGGATGGCTTGGATCTTTGGGGAATTCAGCGGGTGGAAAATGCTCGGTAAGGATGAACTCAGGGCTGATAGCAAATATGATACTCGTACTGTACTGTCACAGCTTCAGCAGAATAGAATAGAGAATTCAGTGTGAGCTCATATATGTTTACATTTCTGTAATGCACTGTAGGAATGCCACTTAAGCTGTGGTTTAGGTGTAGTGGAAGTTGCAACTCCACAGTGAAGCTGAAGTAGAATTTTATTTGTTAGAGTCTGAGACCTCATCATGGTCATACTGCAAAACTGTTGCAGATACTGTTGCATGCTTCTTTAATCCTGTCCTCCTAAGTGATGACTAAGGGCTGCTAAAATGAATTAGTTTAGCTAATTAAATACTAAGTGATAAGAGTGCTTTGTGTGAGAGATCAAACTAGACAGGGAAGGAATGAACACTTGAGTGTTTGAAGGAGGAAAAAGTTGTGATAGCTTCTGAAGATTTCCAGCCCAGAGTCTCAATTTGTTTTCTGTGATGTATGAAAATACAAGTGAAGGGACTTGTGCAGTCAATTTTCTTCTGTTAATCTAAACAAACCTTTTGAAGTGGCTCATAATAAATAATTATAGTGCTAAGTATATTATTACTTCATTGTTTCAGTTTCCTTTTGCCGGAAGAGAAGGCTTGCAGTGAGAGCTTGCTGAAGTCAGAGTTTGTTGCTTGCATGGCAACTTGTCATTCCCTTACAAAAATTGAAGGGGTGCTTTCTGGGGATCCACTTGATTTGAAGATGTTTGAAGCAATAGGATGGGTAAGTGCCTTTTTTCCCCTGAATATTGCATTATGAGCACGTCAAAGTTAATGAATCTATAAATTAGTTGAATTTTTTTTAATACAGATTTTAGAAGAAGCAACTGAAGAAGAAACAGCCCTTCATAATCGAATCATGCCAACAGTGGTTCGACCTTCAAAACAGCTTTCCCCAGAATCCAAGCAAGCAACAGATCAAGAAATGGTATAAAAACTCAAAACAATTTATATGAGTTAAAGAAGCACATTTGACTATATGCTGAGGTTCTGCCTGATAAAATTGAAATGGGATCAGAACTGTGAGGGTTTTGATGGCAAAGATACAACAAATATGTTTAAACCATTGTTGAAGGTAGTGATTCAGTATGTGCCCCTTTCAAGGTGAGCAAACTGAGCGTCAGCATTATTGCCTTTACAGATTGCTTATGAAGTACAGTAATGCTTTTTGAGCTTATTCCTTTTAATATTGGTATGTTACCAAATTCTTACGTTTTAATGAAATGTTTAAGGTGTGCTCACCTTGCAGTTTCAGTTAAAACAATCATTTGTTAATGTCACTGTGTGGCGTGGAATTCTTGCCACTCTTGTACCTTAGAGATAATATTAAGTGCTGAGTGAAAAAATGAAATATACTTAGCAAATGTAAAAGTTTCTTCTAGCTGTATTTTGAAATATTTTTAAATATTTCACAAAGGGAAATTTTAAGCATGTGAGTGTATATCCAGATTATCACAGAGTAGGGTAATGGGAAGGTATAACAAGTCAGTACATTTGTATGAGTTGTATTTTGTAGTAGATAGAGCTGTCTTTCTTTTGTTCAGAGCTCAGTGTACGTGCACAGCAGTAATTTCTGTGCAGTAGTTGACATCTGAACATTCTTGAAACTTACTACATTATTTTTTGAAGAGATATACTTAATAATCGTGGCCTCATTCTGAAACAGCATAGTACTTTAGTCATTTACAAAGACTAAACAGACAGTTTGGACTGTGAAAGGTCTTAGAAATTCTAATCAAGAAATCAAGCTCTACAGTTCTACTGTGTCTCACTTAAAGTAAAGGACACTACACAGATGCTGTATATTTATATTCAGCTTTTATGAAATCCATTGAAAATACAATATGACTTAATACCAAGAATGCTGTGCAGTTCCATTTACTGATTTGTGTTGAAATAGTTTGTAGCTGAAGAAATACTTAAAATTGATAAATTGATATTTAGAGTGGCTGTATTTTTTTTTTTCAGGAATTATTTGAGCTGTCGGTAAGTATACTTTTTCATTTGGCACATACCTATTTTTCTTAAGATGCATGTGGATGTAACCCTTTTGTTCCTCCCTTCCTGTCTGACACAGACTGGGTATGAAATTGGAATCGTGCGCCAGTTTCCATTTTCCTCAGTGTTGCAGCGCATGTGTGTAATAGCCAGGGTTCTAGGGGAAAAGAGAATGGATGCTTACATGAAAGGTGCCCCAGAAGTGATTGCCAGCTTGTGTAAGCAGGAAACAGGTAAAGGAACAAGTTGGTTTTATTTCTTCTATAGCTCAGCTGAAGTATGAATATTTTAATAACTCAAAACTTGACTGTTTTAAAGTTCCTGTTGACTTTGAGCGTGTCCTGGAAGAATACACTAAGCAGGGCTTCCGAGTTATTGCTCTTGCTCACAGAAAACTGGAGTCTAAGCTTACGTGGCACAAAGTCCAGACTATTAGCAGGTAAAAGTAACTTCACTTTTTAATAAGTAACAGACTTTAAAAGCTGCATGCTTTGAATTAATAATGTAATGTGTATTTTTGTTTAAATCAATTACTACTCTTTTTTAGCCTTTTTCTCTCTTGGCATACATAGTTCTGTACATCCTTTAGTTGTGCCCTGGATACACAAGATAAGGAAGTTTTTTTCTGCAATGAAGTGAATTCAGAGGATTAGCTTTAAGCTGAAAATGAGCTGGAATATTATTTTCATGATGTCTAATTTGCATTATTGTGGCAGAAAGCCTCATCTGATTTCTCTACTTGCACATACTTATATAATCTCTTTTTATTAAGGATAATGGCAAGTAGTGGAAATCCTCCTGTGCATGTTTGATGCGGTTTCTTTGTCTCCTAAAGGCAGCATGTTCATTTTCTCATTGCAGAGGTTTGAAAGGTAGAAAGGTTTCTTCCTTCAAAGAGTAGTACCTCCTGTGAATTATTTTTCAGCTGAGCCTAATTTTGTGGATAACGTCGTCTTTCCCACAGTGTTTAAATGTGTAGCACAGCTATACAAATGTCAGCTTACTCTGGGTTTTTTTTGTATTTGGCAAAGCAGAGAAATGAGTTTTCCAGTTTCAGGTGTGAAAGTTTATAATAGCAGTAGAATACCCAAGACCTGTAAATACATTAGCTTTTTAATGTAAACCAAAGGGAATTAATTTCTCTGCCTGATTAGCTAGTGCCTATTATTCTTACATGCCTTTGTAACAGTGTGGTAGCTTTTATGTTAAGGTTCAGCTAAATTGGAAAATAGAGATGTGCACTCTAAACATATCTTAATATTTGGCCTGTGAATGCAGTTTGTTTCAGAGCAGGTTTTCTAGCTATAACCTATTTGAGACTGTACTTTCCTTTAGAAAGCATTCTCGTGGAAGAAACTGAAAATTGTGCTTGAGAGGAAACAACATTTTCTCACACTGGTTTTCAAATAAAACAAGGGAAATAAGTATGAATTATTGTGATGATATCTTTCACATCACTTTTTATGAAGCAAATTAATTCATGGTTAAAAGAACACATTCCTCTTCGATAAGCAGAAAATCAGGCTTTTGAAGCTACATCTAATAATTGTAAATCCTAAAATCTTCTTTTCCTTGTCTCTTTTTCATCAGAGATGCTATTGAAAGCAACATGGATTTTATGGGGTTAATTATAATGCAAAACAAGTTAAAGCAAGAAACCCCTGCTGTACTTGAAGATTTGCATAAAGCCAACATTCGCACTGTCATGGTTACAGGTTAGCATGTAAACATTCATACTCAAAGATCCAGCTCTCTTTGGTCTTGTTTTAATTCTGTGTATGAAGTCAAGTTTTAGTGTCAGTGGGTTTACACTGTGTTTATAGCAACAGGGAAGTTTAGAAACTTGTGAAAGTATTCAGACTCCAATTTTTTTCTTTTTGGGTGCGTGTTGCTTTGGTAAGTCAGAGAAACCAGCAGAGTCTTTAATTCCACTTTGTAGTTTCTTCTCCCTAGCTCCAAGTATAAGCTACTTGATACTGAATTGGAGGATGAAAGCCCTTAAAAGTCTTCCAAATCAGGCAAAGTGGAAGTTCTAGTCTAATTTTATGACTGAATTTGCTTTGAGCAGGAGGTTATACTGGATGTCCTGAGGGTCCCTACCATTTTGATTTATACTATGAAAAGTCACTTTGTATTGGATTTTTTCTGGGAGAATGACTTTAGGTCTTTCTAAGCATTCTAGATGTCTGTGCTCAGTGTGTTTCATACAATATGTGTTTGCTTTTAAATCACAGGTGTTGTGATTTTGGAATGTTTTGCTAGGCTAACAATACAGCTCTGTGTTTGCATGTTCTGTGACTGTGTAAAAAGCAGTATTTTAGGTGGCTGCCTGTTTTCTGCCTGATTTTCCATATACTAAGATTTGGTCAATAAGAGATCTTTATAGCTCCAAGGAGCAGACAAAATTTCTAGAGGAGGGGTTTTACCTGGGGGTTTGAATGTTGTCTGTGAGCTTGGTTTGCTCTGAGGTTGGCACTGGTATTTGGGGCAGTCCTCCTCATGGTTCCGTACAGGCTTTGTTAGCTTTTCTCTTACAGGGAATATCAATGTATGATCTTGATGCTTTTCTGACTGAGACCCTTTTAAATGCAATTATTTAACAGGGGATAACATGTTAACTGCTATCTCTGTGGCCAGAGACTGTGGAATGATTCTACCTCAGGATAAGGTCATTATTGCTGAAGCACTACCTCCAAAGGATGGGCAGGCTGCCAGGATCAACTGGCATTATGCAGATACCCTCGCAAAATGCACTAGTTCATCACCAGCCATAAACTCAGAGGTAATATGACCATATTATTCATATATATTAGAATGAAAGCAGTTAGTTTTACTGGTCTTTTTATGTTATTCCATTAAATAGTAAATCTGCTGTTAAGTGTCAGTTCAGAATTGATATCCTGGTTAACTTTCAGATCCTCAAATACCAAAGACTAGTAAAGCAGCCGGGGGAGGTAGTTTTTCAGCTGTGATATGACATTTGACATTTCACTTGACAGGGTTTTTTTCCCAACATTTCAATCTGTCAAAACTTCTCTAGCTGCTTGTAGTTGAAACATAGAACTACATTTTCTTAGTAAGATGTGTTTTTATTGTGTGAGGTTATTTTCAAGTGACATTCTTATAAACCTAGTCTTGTGTGGGATCGCTAGGAATACCCCTCTGAGTATTAGCTTGAAATGTCAAGGTATCTGTGTAAATCCATTACAGCTAGAGTATTAAACTACTTTTGATAGGATATTCCAGTTAAATTGGTCCATGAAAGCCTTGAGGATCTCCAGATGACAAAATACCATTTTGCAATGAATGGGAAGTCATTTGCAGTGATTTTGGAGCATTTTCAGGACCTGGTACCCAAGGTGAGCATTTTACTTGAGTATGGGCACTTTCAATGGTGAAGAGACTTTGCCCTGTGAGCATTAAGAACTCTCCTGTCTTGCAGCTCGTGCTACATGGCACTGTGTTCGCTCGCATGGCACCTGATCAGAAAACTCAGCTGGTGGAAGCTTTACAAAATGTAGAGTAAGTATTTGCTTAAGCATAGAAAGTGAGAGGGTTCAATGTGTTTGTGTGATAGGAGACAAAAATTATGCATGCTGCCAGCTGTTTTGCCTAAAGAAAAATGCTGGGCTGATAGAACTCCTTGTCTTGATAGATCAGTCTATTAACTGATCTAATAGAATGAGAGTAGTACCATCTGCTGGCTAGTTGGGAAAGTTTCAGACTTTTCATGAAGTTTTAAATGAGGAATATGTGCATAAACTGACTAACATGTTTTATAAATGCAGTTGCTTGGTTTATGAAACAAACCCATCAAATGTCTTCTGCATATTACAGAAGTATTATCAGGATGTCTTCTGTTCACATTGGTCAATGTGTGACTTGCAGTGACACTTGTTGGTGTCAGGCCTTACAGCTCTACAAAGTACTGCAGAAGTGTCATTGCCTAAAGCAAAGATTGTTTAGACCACATTGGGATGATAGAGAGCTAATTAACCATTATTGCTTTGATTGACCTGTCATTGTCGTGTTCCTTTTCTGTCTACTTCCTTTATATGTATAAAAGCAACAGTAATTGATTTCAGCATTAATGATCACCTGTTGTTATGCAAACCCTGAATAACTCAAAGTAATACAGAGGTAATTAATGAAATAAGCTAAATGGACCATGGTTGGAGAATGGTCCAGAATGCTGATGTCTGTTTGTTTTTCATAGTTACTATGTGGGCATGTGTGGAGATGGAGCAAATGACTGTGGGGTAAGTATATTTTTATTTTCCATACAGAACCATTCAGTTAAATTGTACAGCTGAAGGCAAGTTCTAAAATGGTCTCTATTTCAATGTTATCTGGCAGGCACTGAAGAGGGCACACGGTGGTATATCTCTGTCTGAACTTGAGGCTTCTGTGGCATCACCCTTCACTTCCAGGACACCCAGTATTTCCTGTGTGCCAAAGCTGATCAGGTAATGCCATTGACTGTGGGCTTAAATATGTCTGTGTAACTCATTTTGCATGCTCCATTTTAGCATATATTTGATGCTGCAGGAAACCAGTGTGAATTACAGAACAATACATACATTTTAGTGATTCTGTTTCTTTACTGAAAGTACTTTGAGCAAAATCTTGCCATAGCATGATTTACTATTTTGTTGTAAAATCCTTTGTCCATGTAAAGTTAATTTTTCAAAGCATGACCAAGCTTCTAAACATTAGTCTTTAATTTTGTCTTAGTCACTGCTAGTTTCCATAAAGGCTGTGAGTAATTGCAAGCAGTAAAAATCTTGAGATAATTACTCAGCACCATACAAAATAGAAGACAAATTCTCTAAGTAGTGTTTGACCAATTTTTTGACTCTAGAGTTGTAAGTTGGGTAATGATTTTGGATAAAGGTGAGCCAAAGAAGAATCTAGAGGTCTGTGGGGAACTAATAAAACATTTGTGAAGTCAGCAGCTCTGTGGCTGTGTGTTTGTTCAGTCTATGGAGTAAACTAATGCTTCATAGATGCTTGTGTAAAAACACTTTCATTTTAAAACCTCTGTTGAAAAACCACATGAAGTCCAAAGAGGACTGAAGTTAGGTGGTGGCTGAGTTCAGAAGACATGCCCACAACTTGATATTGGGGGAAGTGTACCATTCTGACTCCTGTTTCTCTCGTGTCTGTAGCCTAATGACCCTTCAAGGGTTTGCTGGTGTGTTTAAATGCAGCTAACATTTTGGTAGGCAGAACTTAACTGCTTGCACAGAAAGCTTTGTAGTTACATGATTGCATCTGTTTTGACAGGGAAGGCCGTGCTGCTTTAGTAACTTCCTTCTGTGTGTTTAAATTCATGGCATTATACAGCATCATCCAGTACATCACTGTTACTTTGCTGTATTCTGTAAGTATTCTGTAAACACCTATGCAGTGTCAGCATAATTCAGAGATTTGAAAGTTGATAGATATTTAATACAAATTATTGCAAGTCCCTTTGAGTACAACATATGCATTCAAAAATACATTTTGACTGAAAGTGTTGTTAGTATTTTGAGGGTTTTTTTTCATATTAACTGTACAAAATACATGGTAGTATCTGTTCAGAAAAGGCAATAACCAATGGCTGTGAAAAGAAAGTCTCTACAATGGGAAGACCAAATAAGCATATAAACAAAGCAAAAATACAGGTTTAAATTATTTAAAAACTTCCAGCATTTTGAAATAGCCTAAATTATTTTAAAGGGCAATGCCTTCATTTTATGTTAGAATTTAAAGAAACTGGAAGTACTGATTTGGGTGGGTGGGGGGTAGCAAAACAGAATATTTCCTGTTAATATGATTGGTTTCACATTAGTGGCATGTGATAGAAATCCTATGTTTTAATTTGTATTCTGAGCAAGTTAAAGGTGCAGAGTACTAAAGGACCTTTGAGGTGGAAATTTGACAGCTGTATGAGTACATAGTAAGGCTGTGGTGTTTAAAGAACTGTAGGTATGAGCTGTTATTGCATTGGTATGTAAGATTCAATAATATCATTTTGATTGCAAACAAATTTCAATTACAAATAGCTTGTCCATCTTGAAAAGGAAATTGTTTCATACTGTGATACTTCAGGAATTGTTCTGTGCATTGTATTCAGGACTCCTGCAGGTAAAGGAGGCCAGTTTGACAGGACACTGTCTTGTTTATAGAACGAAATTCAAAGAATTAATGCTGTAAAAGTGTCAGTATAAACTTTTTGTGGTGTGAAGAAGTTACCAATGTTTATTTGTTGTTTCTCTCCAGATTCTGAGCAATTTGGGAGATTTCCAGTTTCTCTTCATTGATTTGGCAATCATTTTGGTGGTTGTCTTCACTAGTAAGTACTGTACTGAATTGCCATTGTGGCTTCTGTGAACCACTTTTTGCTTGGTCAGATTTTCTTTAATACCTAGTTACATGTGGTTTTGTGAAAACACAGTGACATACAGTGAAGATGTTATGACTATTACATCTATGTATTAAGAAACCCAGACCACCACTGTGTACTGAATTAGATTGATCTGAAATTTGTGGAATGTTCTCAAACAAGGAGCAGGCTGTAGGCACTATCTTGGGGAACTAAGTCTTCACAGTACAGGAAGCCAGTTTTGAAATCAAAACGGGAGTTATTGCAATATCATCTTGCTCAAATGTTTTGATTTCTTGCATTCTTACTTTAAACTTCTGTCCACAAAATGTTACACTCGAATATTGCCTAGTGAAACATTCGATTTCACACACAAGTCTAGCATTCAATTCACTGGCTAGCAGTAGAATTCCATTTTCAAATTTACTAAAAACATCTTAATTGAAGCAATGGCAGTCCAAAAATGAGGAGGCAAGCAGTAAGTCCTTGTGCCAGACAAAGGGAATTTGGCCAGACACCACTGATTCCTTAAGTCTGATGGCTGCTGCTGTCCCCTGCTACGCTGTGCTGCTGGGGAGCCAGCCTGTAGAAGGCACTGTGGTGTTGTTCTAGGGCTCTATGGTCTTTCCAAAGTGGTTTCACATTTGCAGTTCTGAACTAAATTTTAAAGTGATGTCATGAGCAAGCCATTCTAATCCCACAGAATGTGAACAGGATAACTCTTGAAAACCATAATGATGCAATGTGTCATTTGTTTTTCTTTCTCCCTGCAGTGAGTCTGAACCCTGCTTGGACAGAGCTTGTTGCACGAAGGCCTCCATCAGGTCTTATCTCAGGTCCACTTCTGTGTTCCGTGTTGTCTCAGATCATCATCTGCCTTGCTTTCCAAACCTTGGGGTTCTTTTGGGTCAAACAGCAGTCCTGGTATGAGCCTTGGACACCAGACTCTGAGTAAGTGTTTCAGTGGCTCTGTGTAGGATACAGTAGTGAAAAAGTGGAAAACTATAGGCAATGAGGCTCTTTTCTTTCTTGACACCCCTGTGGGGAGTCATTTTATTTGAAAAAAAGTCATTTTTATTTGAAAATAAAGCTTCTGTATTGCAGCTTGTTAGTCTGCTGATTTTTTGGGAAAAGCATACTAATATATGGGAGCTACCCACTGGCTGAAAAGCAAAACTGGGTCAGTGTCAGATGGCTTGGTCTAATGACTCTTCAGCTTTGGGACAGTTGAGGTAGAAATTTGAAATTTATGATTCAGATCTATTTTATCTCTTTCATATTATAAATCTTTGCTTTCCTGTTAGTTACAGTAAATCAAATTCACATTTTTGAAAATGTAGAGGTGTTTTAGTTCTATTTTTTTAGATTGCAGTATTTCCTTACCTGTCTATGAAGTCTGTCTATGATGATAGTTTTTAAACAGTTTATGTAGAAAGTTTACAAACTAGCAGCATAAAAGAACTTGAAGCTCTGAATTCACAAAAATCGCTACCTCCCTGCCACGGTTTTGAGTTATTTCTTACTACCTGTAATATGTTCTCAAGTTTAAGCTTTTTTACTACTATAGCAATTTGTTCTGTCATTATTTTTGTAAATAAGTGGGCCCTATTTGCCTCTTCTCCTTAACTCAGTGTTCAATGTTTTTGTGTTGTAGTGCATGTAATCTGTTGGACACCCAGAACACCAGCTCTGCACGCCATGGGAATGAGACTATTCATGATGAACATTACATTAAAAATTATGAAAACACAACTTTGTTTTTTATATCCAGCTTTCAGTACCTCATAGTGGCAATTGTCTTTTCTAAAGGAAAGCCCTTTAGACAACCATGCTACAAAAATTGTAAGTCCTTTCTTAGTATATACAGTTCCAAATAAAACTCCCAAGTGCCTGTGCACTTGTTGACAATTCTGTTGTGGCACTTCAGAAGCAGTGTTATTGCTAGGAGATCATAGTGTAGTTATCCTCTCATAATCACAGCTGGAAATAAGGAAATATTAAACTGTATGGAGAAATTTGTGTTAGCAGTTGCTTAATTTGTAGACGTATATATGTATGTATGTTTCAACTCCACAAGTGAGCCAGTGAGCAGGAGTCAGGCTTTCTCTCTCTTTATGGCTATAAGCACAACTAGTATTGCCCCAATTTGCCTGGAAGGGGTTTAGGGGGAGAAGAGAAGTTGTTTCCAGGCAGTAATGAATTCATGATACATACTAAAACTGTCTAAAACTCTTGATTGTGAGATGGTCCAATTAAAATATTTTTTTCTTCTTTTACAGTTCTGTTTGTTTTATCTGTTATAGTTCTTTATGTCTTCATTTTTTTCATCATGTTGCATCCTGTTGAACCTATCGACGCATTTCTTGAGGTGAGTCAGCGGGTCTGTGGGTGTGTCAGCTTCCTCGGGCTGCCTTTGGGGCAAGCATGAGCCCTGCAGAGCTTTAGCTTCACATCACTGGGTGGGGAAGGGAGGATTTATTGTGCTGAGTCTGTTTTGGATGTGTGTTTACTTCACATGTGTGTTTCTAACCTCTGGCAACTTGTTTCCACAGCTTGTGTGTGTGCCACCGGAGTGGCGCCTAAGAATTGTCATCATCGTTATTCTAAATGCAGTTGTATCTGTGCTGACAGAGGTAAGAAATCCACATGGAAAAAATGCTTCTAAGTGTTTCTTTTTTCAGGGTGCCTGTTTGTCTTTTATTTAGGTCACTCTTCACAGCATGCCAGTATGAGTGGCTGCTGTTTTCTTGTTAAGTGTGTATTTCTACAAATGTCCTTGTAAGCTAGATTTAAGGTGTTAAGACTTTCTGTGACTAAAGTGTAATTTTAAAATCTTTTTTATTAAAATATGGGGGTGGGGAGGAAGTTAAAAGACTTAATAATTCAACTATTTCGTATTAAAATACTCCATTTTTGTTTTCTGTGTTACTTCAGATTAACAGCATACTAGAGAACTATCTAAATTCCTTAGGGGAGCCTCCCTTCCTTCATTTGGATCATACACATAGCTTATTGTTCAGAATTATGCAGGTCTGTGTAATGCAGGTCTGTCTGATATGATCAAAGTCCAAAAGTAGAGATGTTCAAAAAAAGCAAATCTGCTTTTTCCATCACTGAGCTTGTCTGAAGTCAGTCACTCTGGATGTTGACCTCTTCTGCTATAATTCCAGGGTTCATGTGTGCAGAAACATGCCCTACCTTTCATCCAGGTGCCTTGTTTTTGTTTCCAAGAATCAAAGTTGGACAGATAAATCTTCCAGAAGAAGTCTGGATTCACAGTCAGTTATTTATTCCTGTGGTTGGTTTTCCTCCCTGTTAACTGACGTGTGATTTCCAACCTGAGTATGTTTGGGTTTTGGTTGCAGTCATGAGTCACTTTTTTCCTGCAAGATGAAAAGGCCTTCCAACATTATCTAGTGCACACTACAATTATCTGTTTTTACTGTATAACATTTTCTACAGCTTAGAGTATTTCTACTAGGAAATACTCCAATCAGTATTTCCATTACAATGTGAGGGATTGCTATCAATGTAACCAGCATAATACTTGCTTGGATCGTATAATTGTGGTCTTCAAAGAGTACTACAGCATTAATCTTCTGTCCAATTGACATGTTTTTTCCCTTTATAGATGACCTACTAAAAATTAACTCAAACAAAGGGTTTTTTTCAGATCCTTGAATCATAATTACCGAGGTTTTGTGTTTAAAATGTTGTTCCAAATAGAATTTGCAAAATACCCTCTTATGTTGCTGCCCATTGGAACATGTTTTTGTGTTTTCACATGGCAGGCAACAACTTGTCTTTTCCAAAACGTGTCAGTAGATACTAATTTTCTTGGCCTCTTGTCTTGTTGTTAACAAGTTTATCCTCTGTTAAAGCTGCTGTGCCTTTCTTACATTGTCCTGTATGTACTCTAGCTCTTCTGTGATTTTCCTTTATGGCTTTGAATTCTTTCGTTTTTTTGTGTTAGTGAATGCTTAATAGTTTGGGGTTTTTTGGCTTTGTTTTATTTTTGAAAAGTCAAATTTATGTATTTTGTGTCTTTACCACTGAAACAGAACAGTTATTCTGAAGCTTCAGAATCATCGCTTTTTTTGTCTTCTGATAAAACAAACCTCCTGGACAGAAATACTTTATTCAATTTCAGTTTTCAGTCCAGTGATAAAGATTACTGAGAGAAATAAATTTACCATCTGCTTGAAAATTACTTTGTTCTGCAGATGATCTTGTAACTTTTATAGAATCTGGTGTTGGTTCTGTTCTGGATGTGTAAGGGCTCCAGTAGGAACCCATGTATCACCACGTGGCTCTTGAGAACAAATGGTTCTCCTCTGGTTTAAATATGTGTTCATCAAGTTCCACTTCTGAGCCTTGTTGGTTGTCACATCAGCCTGAAAACTTGTGAATTTCTACTAAACATCACCTAAGCAATATAATTACCTGCAGACTATGATCTTTCACCCAGTATTTCAAACCTCATCCCACTCTTTTTTCTATGGAGATCTTTGTACTCTTCAGTTATTTAACTTCCATTACCAAAACTGCAGGGGTGATTTGACACATTTCTTCTAAACAGCATTCCCTATTTATCTTGTTGCCTGTACTTTGGCAATAAAATAGAAGTACCTACTTCTTTGCACTGATTGTGTGGGCTGTTATGCGTTGTCTTAAACCAAGTTTCTCCCACTTTGTAAGTGTAATTTTAATGCTTTGTTATGGCAGATGTGTTGTTTTACTGTACAGCAGCTGTCCCAACAGAACTGTTGTGTAGCAATCCTCAAATCCCAAACCTTGTTTTACAACACACACTTCACCTTCCATAACTTGAGCCCACCTCTTGAACTGCATTTGCCCAATTCCAGCAGTGTTAGTCTATACTCTCTAAAGCTTTGTCATGTGATGCCAGCTCCTTGGGTCCAGTGTGTTGTGTAGAAATCCCAGGCTATTTCTTTCCTTCACTTCAAGTATAGCTCATTGTCTTTCTCTCTTTGTGTGCCTGGCTGGATTTTCTTCTCCCTCCACTTTTCACTACCGACCTGTGCCACAGGTCACATTCTGAATATCTGGGAGAGGCCACTGGTGGCAGCTCCTTCCATCTTTCAACAAGGTACCCTGTATTTCACCTGGAGTTTGTTCTGCTGAGAGCTATCCCTCAGGAACTGCCAGTTTAAGTGTCTCATAATTAGGAGATAAGTGAGGAATGGGATCTTCCTTAGTCACACTTGCCAGTGTGACACTTTTGTGTCACGCTATGATCATATGTAGTTTTGTCATTGTTTCTACAACAGGAATAGTTTCTGACTGTGGTTGTTTTCTGAAATGCCCTGAAAAGCTTTTGCTCCTTCCATGTGGGTGCCAGACTAGGTTCACAAAGCATGCAGATTCTTTCTACCATATGATAGAAAATATTGCACAACAAAGGCAAATCCTAGCAGCTGTTCCTCCTCACCCCTGATGCCTGGTATAGACATGCTTAAACCAGACTGGCTTCAAAAATGAACATCTAACAAGCTGAAGATTTGTTGGCCGAATGCTTTATAAAAGCACTATCAAATTCTGGTATATTATGAAATCATAAGCATTATAAAAATCTGTTACACAAGTCTGACTAATCAGCTCCCCATTTTCAATGGCAGCAGTTAGTCAGATGTTAGAAATGGAATCTGTCCAAGGATCAGGATTGTAGGCTCGAGGCCATGGAAGGTACAGGTTCACACCTGTGTTGTCAGATTTGCTCAAAGCTCCTGAGTCCGCCCATGCAGCTGTATGAGAAAAACCAGATGTGCACAACATACTATTCAAGTTCTGCTCTCTTTTAAAAACATGGAATTACACATACCAAATTCCTTTATTCCTGCTGGTGGTCCAGCTTTGCCACCCCACTGCTACTTTTCTGAGAATGTCCCTGGTTTAAAACAGACTATGTGAAAAGGATAGCTCCAAGATGGTTTATGGGGAAACTGCTCTAAGCACTCATGTCTTCATGTGGTGCTGCACAGGTTTTTAGAGTACTGAAATACATGTGTATGTATGTTTTTTACCCATATTGATGGATGCAGATTTGTTGATTTTAGAGTACATATTCATATTCTTAAATTTTGTGTGAGCACTTTAAGAATGAATGAAAATGTTTATCACAAAAGTACAGACAAGTAGCATAAACTCTCTGTTTTGCTTGCCACTGAATTAGTTATGCCTAACACACTGTGTCAGGTTTTATTTGTAATGTGCATACTAACAACAAATGATCATTAGTTTCTTTAACTCTTCCCACTCACTGTAATGTCTCACAGAATGTCCTCCTTGATATGATCCTTTGGAAGGTTGTGTTCAATCGAGACAAACAAGGAGAATCTCGCCTCACCATACCCCAGCCGCCTCAGGTTGGAGACGAGTATTTTGCTGTCATCATTTGAGTGCATGTGGATTAATTTGGTTTTATCTCTTATCTATAAGTGTCTGTTGCCTTATCTTTATCTTAAGTCTGCTTAAATTAGATTTCTGTAATTGGAATATTGAAATCAAAGGCTTCTGGGTTTATATTTTTTTCTGTATTGCCACTTAAAGAGTTTAGTGTGTGTGCAAGAGCTGTGAAACAAACCTAGAGTATTGCTTTAAGATTTTTCTCTCTTCACCTTTAGTTTCCACATTAGCAAATTTTATTTGTGGTATCAGAAGTTAGCATGCTAGGACTGGGAACATCTTGGTTTGCTTAGAAGCAATTAAAATAAATTAATTCTAGGTCCATGTCTGAGAGCAGTAATTTTCAGCATGTACAAATCAAACAAAACAAGATGGCAAATGAAAATACACTATTACTGCTTCAGATGGTTTAGGACACTGAAAGGTTTTCCAGGTGCCCATGAATTTTGGTCTGGTCTGCCCCTCTGCTGTTAATACATGAAGGAAATCTATGTGAATTCTGTAAAAACCAGCTTTACTTTAAGCCTGTTGGCTTATTACTTTTGGCTGACTGTACATTTGTGCTTGCTAGAATTACAGTGGTTTATTTCTCAGCACTAAATTTTATTAAATGTATTCATTTCAGATTTGCATTTGTCCTTTTGAGGCTGTTGTAGAACAAATTGTTTTGTGGTCACTGAAGAATGGAAACTGTGCTCAAGGCTCACATTTGCTTCAGTTCACCAATTGATAGACATTTAGAGCATGATGAAAACTATAAAATATATTACCATTAAAATGTCAGCCCTGCAGACTATAGGTGCTCTCTGAGACATGAGAGGGATTTAGTCTCAAGAATGAGGAATGGTGTTCCTCCTCCCTAGCTAATTAAATTACATGCATTTAAGACTGGGAGAGGAAACATAGGAAGGAAGTCTTAAGTTTAGTAATTTGTGTCTTTTTTAATAGGTATTAATACATGCAGTATTTAGATTTCACATGCCACAAGTTAAATTCTGCTACTTTTGTCTGACTGGCTGCCTTCAGTTTAACAATACACATCTTAAAAAGTGTTTTGGGATTTTTGGAATTAGCTTTTTCTACACCAGGCTTTTATTCTCCAACAGTAAAATAATTTATTGTTCCCTGTTCTATTTGTGATTATTGAAGTGATTATAAAATAGGCGTAAAAACTGTTGGTGGTCTTAGATGCTACAACAATGTGAAATACTTGGTTTTTTCTTAATGTTTTTTGAATGTCATTGCTACCATAGTATAGAAGAGATGACACAGCAGAAGAGTTTCTGTACCACAGGTCCAATCTAATGTGGTAATGAAATAGTAAATGAAAAGCTGAAATAAGTTTTTCTTCTAGTGATTTACTGTATTGTTATTGACTTTTTTTTGTTGTTGTTATGGTAATCCAGTTTTCAAATTTGTTCACTTCTGCAGGAGGCTGGGGACCGCTATGGAGTCTGTTTCCTTTCTTCCCTGTTTGGTTGTAGAGAGAAGACGCCGAAAGCCAAGTATATGCACCTAGCTCAGGAACTGCTGGTTGATCCAGAATGGCCACCAAAACCCAGGACAACAACAGAAGCAAAAGTACCATCCCAAGAAAATGGTTCATATCAAATCATCACTGTAACATAGCAGTGGATCTTGGTGGCATGTATCTTTAGTAGTATTCAGAAGAATGTAATTTTAAGGCTTTATTTGAAACTGCAGTGTGCTAAATGTCAAATTCTAATGCAGATATTTCCAACTGTCTTGTCTCTCTGAATACAAAATTCAGAGCCAGGCATCTTATGGCTATACATTTTAAAAATGTAAGTTACCTTAGGCAGAACAAAAATGATTGTGTTTCCTTCCACCTTCTTTCAGATTTCATTGTTCCTAAATGAGATGCATTTGAAGGTTTAAACTGCAGGGCAGTTAAAACAGGTTCACATTATTTGCCTGGAGTATCTTAATAGTTGTTCTAACCTGCTTATCTGGGCATGTGTTCATGTAAACCCTATGATGTGATGGTTTCATGGCTGTACTAGAGGTGCATAATAACCTTGTCATAGTTTGGGGTTTTTTTTGTGTCTGTCTTTTTGGTTGTTTGGGGTCATTTTGTTTGTTTAGTTGGTTTTTATTTGACTGTTGAAAAGTTTTGTGCCTCAGAACGGTTCTAAAGTTTGTGTGTGTACCTCTAAGTTTGTCCCTATTAGTAAGGAGTGTTTCCAGGTGTAATGTTTGGGTTCAAAGTTCAATTCTTTAGTCTGCCACAGCAGGAATTAGGAATGCTGTAGAAGCAATATGCTCTGTCCTTTAGAAATAAGCACATTGCTTTCATGTGGATTCTTGACTTCTCTTCTAGCTAACCTTAGGTGGCCTCCAGGGGAGGAGCCATTTGGCTACACTCTAAAGTTTTTGGAGAAAGAAGGATGGAGAATCTAAACACTTTGTTCTATGTCATGTTTTATTACATTCAGCTATGCATTTCTCCATAGATGGACCTTGCTTTTTCCAGCAGAAGGGTTGGATTATCCCTTTGTGGACCATGTTTTATTTGTAAATCTAAAGATAATTTCCCTATATATCTTGAAGTAGTAAGGCCAGAGTTACTGCTGCAAGGAATATGGGAGTGGGAGGGAGGTGCTGTCACATGCCCACACGTGGGATTTGTGCACGTTAAGAGCACAGGCATTTCAAAGGGTCTGCCGGTGTCTTAAGCGCTACATGTAGCTGAACGAAGCAAAATTAAGAGAAAATTGAGCTAAAATCTGTCTTGCTGCAAAACTGTAAGGCTTATGCAGATCTTATTTATTAAGGAAAAAAAAATGGAAAAAATAAAAGCTTGTATCACCACTAATGCTGCTTAAGCACTAGGGGTAGCCATACATCATTTTGCCATAAGGCAGTATCAGAACACAAGACCACTAGAAAAATAGGTCTACAAAGAAGTAGAGGCAGTCAGCACTTTGACTTGCAAGGCTTAAAACTTTTTTGTTGTTTTTTTGTTTTTGTTTGTTTTTTTTTAAACTAGAAATTACTTATCTCGAAACCATTGTCAACTTTGTAAATGCTTGGAAAAGTCTTCCTTTGTGTCTTTGGGAAGATGATTAATATTGAGTCTTGATCAGTCTATTTTTTACTGGGGCAACTAACTGGTCCAGACACCTCCAAGCTTTGGGAGGAGATCTGGGGTCTGAGGAAGTCATGATTCTGTAGAGATCCTTTAGAGAAGGAAGTGGGGTCCTTTAGAGTAGTTGTGGAATGAGGGCCCCAGACTCACTGGCTGGCTGGGATTGTTTTGAAGTGTGTATATTCTGATGATGGAATTTTGATGTTAGGGATTTTTTTTCTTTTTTTTTTTTCCTTTTTTTTTTTTCCCTTTGTAATTTTTTTTTTCTTTCTGGGTTGTCTTGTTTTGTTTTCTTCTTTTAAATTCCTGTGGAGACAATTCCATTCCAGCCTTGTTTTAATAAGCAGAATTTTTCAAATCAGGCTTAATTCCCTTGTGCTGTTCTGTAAGACAGTATGGACAGTGTGCCCTGCTGCTCATAGAATCATTAAGGTTGGAAAAGACCTTCAAAATCATCAACCATTAACCATGTTAATGTCAATCATGTTGTGGTTTCTGCAGTGTTGAATATACTGTGCCAACAGGGAATTTAAAAGTGGTGCTAAATGGTTTGGAAGACCTTTTCCTAGAACTTGGTCACTGAAGTTATTGCTCCTCCTAAACATATGCATATGGTGTCCTATCTTCCAGTCCAGCTGTCAACTCTTTTCCTGATTTCTGTTGTTGTTGTTGTTTGTTTTCGAGGAGTGGAGCAGGGGGAAAGGGGGAAGTGGTTTTCTTAGCATTCATTCAACAGAGCAATGTTCTTATTATCCTGGCTTCATAAGGTCATAAACATTGAACAACATTGGTGGCTTTTAAAGGGTCTACAAACATTGGATACATTAATTAGTCATGAACCTGAGTCAGTTGGCTAATTTCTGCCGATGTTGATTTTAAAAAACCTTTGTAGCATGGAATAACTGCTGAAGAATAATTCTTAGCTGCGTAAGTAGTATTCAAATCTAAAAAAAATAATATTTTAGTTGAAAAATATTGTGAAGCTATGCATCTTGGACCTGGGAGCTGTGACTTATCCTTAAACGCATAAGCTTCTGCTTTCCATTTCATTGACCATTTTAGATTTGCTGTTTCATGAGAACTGAAAGGAAATATTTGTGTCTTTCCCTTTTATACGCTTTTGCTTAATACTTTCCTAGACTGATAATTTCTCTCGGCTTATTTGGTTTCTGAAGCTAGTTTTTCAGTCTTATTCTAGTTTATTAGACTTACCTAGAAAGTGAGGAGGAAAACAGCACATTAAGGTGGGCTTGGCTTGGGAGAACATTTTAGGGAACTCTTACTAAAACAGAAGTTGCCAAGTGTCTCCACTTAACTGAGTGACTAATGGCTCATGAGCGTAGTAAACTTGAATGTTTTGCAAATGGGAGCTTGTTTCCTCCAGGTCTGCGTTCAGGGTTGGTAAATGTTCCTGAGGTTGCATGCTTGAGCTCTGACGCTTAGTCAAGAATAATAAATCAGCTTTTCTGAGAATCCGTCTTGTTATTGCAAGTTCAGCCACAAAATAAGCTTTTGCATTTTCTGCAATTATTGGGATTTATGCCTTCCTGCCCAAGAGCTGAATTTGACCACCTATAATTTTTCTCATTTTGAGCAGTTTAGTTTTTCTGGTTTTCAGAAATGCAGCAAACTAGATCTGCACTAGTGTATTCAGTTTCTGTTTTGAAGTAAGATGAAATTAATTTTGTAGTGAAAAAAAATCTCTTTCAGTGTTCATCTTGGAAATCTAAATTCAGGTGAACAGACCAAGTTAGTGAGCTCCACTAGATACTGGGTAGACATTTTCTTCCTGCTGTATATTTTGGCCTTATGTTGAGGAGTTTGATTTATTATTAAATTATTTGTGTATGCAGACTTCAATCTGTACGTATTTTATTTTGATGTATTAGGATTTGTAAATATTACTGATTTTTAAATATTATTTATGCACATACTTAAAGGACTGGTCTATCCAGAAAAGCAGTTGCTAAATAATAAATGTTACTTTTTAGAAACAAATTACAAGATCATGAAATTGTATATCCCTCAGGGTTATTTTTAAAGTTTTTTTTCCTTCCTTTCCCTTCAGAGTCAATTAGCAGTAACTCTAGTTTCATGTACTATAGAACTAAATCTACTGTAAAAAGAAAATGCTGCAAATAATGCTTGAATAGAAGCGGCTGAAAAAACCCACAGAACTGACTGTCCATATTCATCATAACTTTAAATTGGAAACTCTTACTGTTGCACTTTTTAAAAAAGTTGTTGGATTTTTAATTCTATTTATTTTTTTCTTTCTTCATGAAGGTTGTGCTGAACAGTCATCCCAAATCGGGTAAATAATCCTGTACTGTATATGTGTATATGCAGTATAATACTAAGCGGATGTGGAGTCCTTTTTATGCTGCAAATTTTTAATGCTTCTGTTGGTCATCACAAAATGAGAGAGCTCAAGTCCTGTAGGATTTCTCCCATGAAATTCTGAATTGTAAACTTAGGGTTTTGTATGTCTAAGGGAAAGCTGTGGGTTTTTGACAATTTTTAGAGTCTTGAATATGTTGATTTTATATACAGTAAAGCTTCAGGTTTTTAAAACTATTTTCAACAAACTGCAGCTTGTTTAATAATTATGTGAACCAGAAACTACTTAGTTTGTCATTAATTCCTCAAGCCTAACACAGATTAAAATGTTCATCATTACAGCACTCTCTAGAAGCTCAGCTTCTTTTTATTTTTAAATCTGAAATGATACTACATCTTTGTATTTAAAATATGTATTGCTGCTCTAGAATGGTACCCTGTTGTCAAGAGGCATACATAAATAACTGTACAATAGAATTGTAAATAGACTTGTAAATCATTTTTGTGACTGAAGCTCTTTGAAAATAAAATTAAAATGAACGGATATTTTAACTCTTCTCATTAGTTTCATGAAATTGTTTTAATTATTCTTTATAGAATTAGATGCAAAGCTTGTTGAAGAACACAGACTTACTCCCTCTGATGTCATGGAATGTTGTTCAGTGCCTCTATTTCTGCAGATGGGGTGGGAAGGGTGCTGCTGTGTTCTGCAGGGGGATCACACTGGCTACAGCTTTTCCTGGTGGCTTATGAGAGCCATTCTAAAGCCTTGTACATGTGATAGCAGCTTGTTTCCACCTTTGGTTATTCAGATGTTCCTTCTGTTTGGACATGTGGGAGGCATGATCTGACCTGTCACCATTGTCACAGTCATCTTCAGAAAAATTGTGGAAATGAAGACATCTTTTCTGTCCTGTGGCTCTCCTTCCATTGAAACAGTCATTGGCAGAGCACATTATTTTACACTTGAAGACAAGATACTTAAAATACCTTTTTATTTAATAAATTCAATTTCAAGCTTCTATTTTTTTTTTCAATTTCAATTTTTTTTTTCAATTTCAAATTTCAATTTCAAGCTTCTGTTTTTACAACTTAGCTTTTCTCTTTCAGAATCTTACAGGTTTTAGGTTTTGTTGGCCTGCCACTCCAGAAGACTCTGAGGAAAAACAGAAACTAAATGTGTCAACCTTGGAATGCTTAGCCAAAGCATTAAGTAAAAATCCCCTTCATTCCTTACTGAAATTGCTTTGACTCCAATCCTGCAAAAAATTAAAAGTCAGAGCAGCTTTGTGAAGGTAGGAGCACTTGCTTTAAAGTGGATGTGTCCATTCCTTCAAAATCTATTTAGCAGACCGGTGACAAATTTGACATTTCTGATTACATCTCACATTGAAATTAGATTTCTGACTTTACTCAGATTTGCTTTGGATGGCTGAAGCACATACTCCAATATCACTGCCAAAGAAGCTACTAGTGAGCTTTCTGCTGTTGGGTGTGTGACTTAGAACTTTCTCCTGTTATGTGTGTGGCTTCAAGCCCTACTTTTGGAGCTACATACGACCTGTGGAAGTTGGTTGCTTGAACAATTGTAGGCAAAAATCTGCTCTGAAGCTTTAAATGTTGTTTGGCCTTTGGTCTGTCTCAGTATCTGGGCAAATACGGGTGGAAGTGTTATCTAGAGGATGCGTTTTGCTGTTTTACTTCCCATTTAAAGTGCACTGTCATGGTGAAGCCTGATTGCCTGCTCTGCTCCTAGTAAGTTCCTTTAAAAAGCAGATAAGTTTCTAAGGTACAGCTCAAAATTCCTTTGTCATGCTTGTATGAGTTTAGGAACTTGCAAGACAGTAAAAGAGGTAAGCACCAGTGTAAGCAATACATGTTCTCAGTGTTCTGTAAGTTCAAAAGTGATTTGAGACTTCTGATATAGTAACTGTATTAATGTATTGCCTCTGGCATCCTTTTGTAGTTTTGAGAAACATTTTGTGGGGGGTGGGGGAGTTGAAAGGGAAAGAGGCTGTAGACCAGACTTTGGTAAATGACCAGTCAGGCTGGTGCCTTTTCTGGAATGCCAGGTGTCTCATGTGAGGGTTTGAGAAAATTTTAATGCATGGGAATGTATAATTGCCATCTTTATTGTGGGTATTACTGTATTCTGTACTGTTAAAATCTTTAAATGTTTTTCTAAAAAATACTGTTAGCAGCTCTAGATGTTTGAGACCCATAGGCTTTTCCAGTTCTTGTGACACCACTTATAGCCTTCATATCTTGCAAAGAATTTCTACCATTTTGCTGTTTGTTTGTCAAAACTAGTGCTTTCTAGCATTTCTGAGCATCTAACCATGTCTTCTTGTATACTCTTGCTATAAGACCAGGAAAACAGTCATCACGAACCTACAGTCTAGTGTTAGTCTGTTTCTGGTTTTACAGAGTGGCCTGTAGTCATACCTTCCAAGGAACCTGCATTTGCAGTTTCTAGCATAACAAGTTGGGGGTTTTTCCATCCATTTGGTTCAAGTCAGGGCTTGAAACAGAAATTTCTTAATGCATTTCTGGATGGAGGGTTCTGCTTGTGGGGATAGGTAGGATCAGGGACAGGCTGAGTTACAAATTTATTAAGGTAAAAGCATCACTGGCTTATGACAGAGAGTTTTGGGGTGGGCAGGATTACTAGGAGGGTGAGGTTCTCTGCAAGTTTCTTGTTCGACATGTGAAAGACCTTTGGAAGAGTGAAATCTTGTGCTATTTTTTATTGATGCATATGTCTCATTCAGTGAGTTGTGAAAAGCCCACTGAGATCTTGCTTTGTGGCACCGTGTTGCTGGTTGTTGATAGCACTAAATGCCATGTCCTTCCCTTCCTGAGGGAGAGTTAGAGATTTTACCAGACTTCAGTAAACCTGAATAAAATCTTAATTTTTTTTTTAAAGCACTCCCTTTTGCTCTTTTGGTGGGTTTGTTTTTGTTTTTTGGTTTTTTTTTAAATGCAGTAGCTGGTTTGGACATGCAGCTGGTTTGGGTCCATTGTTGTATGTTCTTGTCAGCAGTTCAGATGCCTGAGAAGCTCTGCTGTCCTTTCTGATTTCTCTTTAAGAGAAATGGGTTGTACCCAACAGTCTGTCTGTGGGATTGGTATGGGAGAGCTTCATCCTTGTCCCTGAAAAAGAGTATGTGGGGATGGAGCCCTCCTCTCCCACCATGTTCCTGGTGCAGAGGACTGACATTGTGTCAGCTATCCCAGTTACATCTGTGGAAGTTTTGTAGCTATTCCAGTGGTCCCAGCTGCTGCTTATCCTGCTGCTCAGCCAGTGCTTGACATCCAGGTTTCTGATACACTTGAACTTGTTGATTTCATTGAGGAAGTATTTCTAGACTGTGGGTTTCTGTTTGACTTGCTCTTTTAAATATTACCATTTATACCTACAATGATTGCTTTCCTGTTTGTTTGGAAATGTATGCAACTTTGTGGTGTGTTTCATGCAGATGGACCTTTATTGCTACAGCTTCCATCTAATTTCGTGCACTTCTTTCCTCTCATTTCACTGTACTTTTAATTCCAGTGCTGATAGCTTGGCATTGTGTTAAGCTGTTGAAATGAAGCTTGTTGGTTATCAGAGGCTCACTACTGTCCTGTGCCATATGGGGTCTTCTGTGTTATTTCAGGCTGTGTCAAAAATAGCCTGTTCCTTCTTGTGTGTTCCTGGGCTGTTCCAAGAAGCCATCACTTGAAAATGCTGAGACAGGATTGAACTGGATGGTGCTGTTTTGCTTTTCACCACTTAAAAGTACAGGACAACCTTTTTACCTCCATTGTCTGTTTTTGCAGGCTAAACTTTATTTTTAAACCTCAGATAACTTACAATGGAAAAACACAGTGAGTGCAGGACCTTTTGATAATTTTTGAAAATATTTTTGGCATGTAATTTAGTATAATATACTAAACCTTGTCTAGTGGAAGATGTCCCTGTCACATGGAAAGAGATGTTCCTTAAAGTCCCTTCCAACCCAAACCCTTCTGTGATTCTGTAATGCTTTTCTGTTCAAATAAATACATGTCTTTTGACTACTTAAGTGTTTCATAATGATTTTTGTCTGCTTTTATTATGGTTAATTGGTACAAATACAAACAAGGAATACTTGATTTACAAAAGTTAATTTATCTGTACTTTTCAGTGTAAGCTGAGCACTTCAGAAATATTGGCAGTCAACAATAAGAGATTTTGAAGTTTGCTTTCAAGGCAAGGGAAATTTTGCACATTTTTGCAGGTATATGATATAATCACACATCTTTGTGAGCTACTAAGTTACCTATGATCAAATCCTGATTCTCTCTTATCTCTTGTAACAGCTAATGTTTCTGGCACTTCAACAAGGATGTTGGTGTTCCGTTTGTCAGTGATGATCAAGCTTTTCTTCCAGTTGGATGCATCTCTTTGTCCTGAGAAGTGTGACTGCTCTTCAAAAAATGCAATTTATTGCTCTGGCCCCCACATAAAAGACCTGGAATTGTTAAATCTGCCTTGCAACATGACAGAAATTCACGTAACAAATGCTAACATATCATACTTGCAGGATGTTTTTGCAAGGATGGCGGAACTGCAGCATCTCATCCTGTCTTCAAACAACATCGCTCTGGTTTCACCAATGGCTTTTAAAGGCCTGGGAAGGCTAAAAGTCCTCAAACTGCTAGATAATAAGCTGGTTGAACTTCCCTCAGAAGCATTTGATGACATGGTGCAGCTTCAGCAATTGATCATTGAAAGTAACAGGTTGAAATCTATTGAGGAAAATCTGTTTGACAAACTGGCTAGTTTGCAGGAGCTTTACTTGAACAAAAACCATCTAACAGCACTTCCCAGTGGCGTGATGAAGAAACTTGCCAAACTCAGAGTACTGAACTTGTCAAGAAATTACTTAGCAGCACTGCCTAGAAATATATTTAGTGAATTAGGCAGGCTTGAGAGGCTGATGCTGTACATTAATAGGCTGTCTTCAATAGAGTCTGGTATGTTTGATAGCCTGAAGGAGCTGCAGGAGCTTTTCCTGCATTCCAATAATATCCATTCCATTGCCCCTGATGCATTTCATTGTCTTCGTAAACTAAGAACCCTGACTCTCTCCAGAAACAGGCTTCAGGTTTTGCCTTCTGGGCTGTTTTTGCACTTGCATGACCTGTCTAAACTGACCTTGTACAGGAACCCACTGAAGTCTCTTCCAGAAGTGCTGTTTGGAGAGATGAGGCTTCTTGGTAGCCTATGGCTGTATCACACAAAGCTCTCAACAATACCAGATTTTGTGTTCAGTAACTTGACAAATTTAGAGCTTCTTGTGCTGAGTTTTAACCCAGAGCTTACGGTTCTTCCTAGGAATGTATTCAGTGGCCTGAATGAACTGCGGGGCCTTTCTCTCCATACAAGTAATATTTCCAGTTTGCCAGAGGGAATCTTTCTGAGCCTTCAGAAACTGCAGAACATTTCCCTCTTTGATACAAGGCTTGAGGTTCTTCCTAGAAACCTCTTTCATAATCTGAAGCACCTCCAGAAAGTTTACCTGAATAGTACTAACCTGCAGTCTCTTCCTGCAGACTTCTTTACTGCTTTACCTGAGCTGGAAGAAGTTGTCCTTGACGACAACCCTTGGAAATGCGATTGCCAAATTCTTGGTTTCAGAGAATGGCTCCAAAAGAGCACAGCAATAGTTAAAAATGTGCCATCTCTGATGTGCCACAGCCCAATGGCACTGCAGAATATTTCTCTTGTGTCTCTAAGCATTGATGACCCAGAGTGCCTGCCAACCACAGCTATGACATGTCAGACATTCAGCTCAACTTATTCCCAGACTTTGACGTCTCCTGTGACGGAGCACTTCACATCATCCTGGGAGACTGCTGTAACAGTGCTGTCCAACATGGAAATCACCAGCACACCCACATCACTTCCTCCTGCAACTCCAGGTTTTACCTACTCCCATGTTGAAGATGTTGGACAACCTGGGCTACATTTCTCAGATGTTCCAGTCCAAACTTCTCCCAGCATCATAGCACGAACTAACAGTGTCAGAGGGACAGATTTACCTACTCTTGTCTGGTGGGATGAGTTTCCAGCCCACAGAAGTGCTAAACCCTATTTTAATACCAGAGTTACTTATTGCCAGCTATTCTTGTGCGTTCACAGTTTGATTTTAACACTCCAGACTGTAGTCATTGTGCTCAGTCTGTATGTGATGGGCAACACCAGGCAACTCTTGCACTCCAGAAATATTCCTGCTCAGCCTGTAGTTCTGATAAGAATATTAAGAAGATAGAGAAATATAGTCTAAGAAAGAACTGGAAGTGTTACTTTGGATGCTTTTTGAACATTTGAGTAGTTAATACTCGATTCAGATCTGGATTACAGATCTTCATAGCAAAAACCATAAGGACCTTGTCTTTATAACATAATGGAAATGAGTTTTATGCACCTGGCAGCATTTGCCAAGAGAGGCTGTAATCACTGGAAATTGCTACAGCACTTAGTGCATGAACCCAGAGGGCAAGATGGAAGTACTGTGGTCACCTCTACACATGTGCTGTGGGTTTCCTGCCTTGGAGTGCTGCCCTGTCTCCTGCCAGAGGCTGCTGCCTGCTGAGTGTTCACTGCTCAGATGGAGTGCCACCAATGTAGGAACCCTTACATAGGAACATGGCTTCAACTGTGCTTTAGAGATCACCCAAAGTACTCTGATAATATTATTTCCTCTACTGCCTGCAATCTTTTGTCTCCTTACTGAGAAAACAAATGGTCTTTTTGGGAGGAGATGCTGGGAAGGGGATCTGTGCAGAATGGTGTGGTGCGAGTGTCTTAACTTCTGCTTTCTGTCCTCAGCCCCTTTCCAGGACGTGGCACGAGGAAGGGGTACCAATTACAGCTAACAGCAGAGGAAGATGCTGAGCTAGGAAGTAGAATCTTGATGTATTTTATTGTTTGATTGGAAGTTTTCTGGAAACTTTGTAAAGTTCCTACAACTGAATTTTAAGTAAACACTTTCATCCTTAAGCTTTGGTAAGTGGTCTGAAAAAAACAAGGTGTTCTGGCTGCATGATGCAGGGGATCTTGAAACCAGCGTACCAGGCGGATGCCCAGGACTGAGGAGGGGCTCCACAGGGGTGAATTGGTTTGAGAGCTGATCTCGACTGAGCTGGGAGAGAAAAGAATGGTCTCTCCTGGGCTTGGCAAGCAAAACAGCAGCATGCAGCTGAGGGGCCTGCCTGAACTGAGGGCCACGAAGTGTCACCTCCATTTTGAAGCTGGCTGGGGAACGTACACAACTTCATTAACTTGGAGTGTTCAGCCCCATTTTCAGTCTCACTATTTTTTGTCTTATTACATACTGCTATTCCCTGACTTGCAGTCCTTTCAGCTGTTGATGAGCAAAAGTAACTACTAGGCAATAGTGTGGGTTTTGGTCTTTATACTAACATTTTATTAATATTTTGAATTGTATGAATATTTTAGTTCATAGGTATGCTCATGGCTGTCAGACTGGCTGTGCTTTAGTAGCTCTTGGATTTAACTATTGACTTTTATCTACATTGTGGGACTTAGTTTGCTCTTAAAATCTCTGATGTGCTTAAAAACCTCTGGGTGTGGGTCCCTGGCTCCTTGGGCCAGAGAGCCTCTACTCCAGGAGTAATTCTGTAACCTTAGTGACTTTCTCACTATTAGGGACTTTCCTGGATGGCCTTTAAATGCATGACAAACTTGAGGTGAGCAAATTTTGCATTTCCTGCAGGTTTATGGTTGGTTCCCTGCGGTGTGTTACTCTAGGCAGTGAGAATAAACTGTGACTGCTTTGTTTCAGGGTGCTCTGCTGCTGGGCCTAAATTCCTCTTCCAGGCTTTGAAAAGAGAGAATGTGCTTCTATAGTGTTAAATGATCATTGTCTCGTTGGTGAGGTTTAAAAAAATTTAGCAAACCTGGCTAAATGGGAGTTAGAGACATCTCTAAAGAAGCAGAAATGCAAGTCATTGCAAGTGGTGCAAAGCAAGCTGTGACTGGAATCATAAACAGATGCTCCAGAATATTTGCTGCAATATAATTGAGAGAAGCACAAAACCAACAGTGAGCTTTCTCAGTGGTGGTTCTGGGTGGTTGCATGTAGTGTTTAAGAAGAGAGAGTTGTTGCAAATTTAGGTCCTTGGTTGGACAGCTGTAATAGCCACTTAGTGCTGCGCCAGCTCCGGCGCTGTCGCACAGTGCCACGCAGGCATCTGCTCGCAGCAGGCAGCTCAGTATAAGCAGGACTAGTGAGGAAATTCTGGTTTTGAGTTCTACCAACCATGCTGGTGATCATTACCTCAGTGAAGGAAGTGTGCTCTGGGCGCCTGGATGCACAGTGTCTGATTTCTAAGGAAAAGCACCTGTTTGCCCATGGTATGGGTACGACACCTTGCTGTCCAACGCGAGGGCAGCAGGGCAGCACCAGCTGCCGCCTTTCTGAGCCCTCCTCTGGCTGCCCTGGGCCTGCAGTGGAGCCAGCTGGGCCCCCAGGCTGCTCCTTGGCTCCTGGTGCAGTCGCTGAGCTCCAGCTCTGGCACGTGGGGGCTCTGGCACAGAGCTGTATACAGTCAAGTGCTAGGAGGAGGATGATTCCTCTTCCCGGGATGATTCCTCTTCACATGCTGTCATCGGGCTTTCCCCACGCTTGAGCCAGACCAGACGGGGGAAGTGAAGTCATCAGACAACAAAAGGCTGGAGCAATGAGCCTGGGGTGATTTACTAACTTTCCTCTGAGGTGTACTGTTTTGAGCTGCCTCTGATTCATTGTTTCTTGCCCAGTGGAGCTCAGCCCTTCCTGAAAAACTCCCTGGCCTGAGAAGTCCAAGGATATCCTTGTGTATACCCCATTTCTGTTTTTGCTGGAGAAGGGATAGTTGTCCAGGTCAGCACGATGCAGCTGTAGCAGCAGGAAGGCAGCAGGCTGGTCCCCAGACCCTCTGTGGGCAGCCCTGCCTCACTGCTGCCTCAAAGCACCATTCCCTTGTGTGCAAGGATTTTCTTGGTCCCTGCAGCCCACACTTGCATCATCTACTGCTCATCCTTTGCCACCAGGCTGGAAGGGAGCACAGAGCTGGAAGAAACTGGAGGTACCTAATTCCTGATCCAGTGGGTCCCTGATATTGGAGAAGAGGTGAATGCAAAGCACATCAGCATACAGTGGCTGAAGGGCTTGGTTCCACTCTCTTGGCTCCTGATGGGGGTGCAGAGTCATGGTTAACAGCCCTGCACGTTATCCAGACCTCCAAGGCAAGGACCTGCTTCCAGGACCTGGGAGTGCTTGGGTACCTCACCACCAGGCCAGCTGTGCCAGCCCAGTCATAGCTCATTCTGTCCCTTCAAATGCTTACTGTTGTAGCAGTTGCTCCTGTTCTCTCTGTTTAGGAAATCCTGGAGCAGTGGGAGCTCTGACCTACCCTGTGCCAAGCCATGGGACAATTCATTGTGTTTCCAGCTTGATGTCACCACAAATGCCATTCTCCTTTGCTTGTTGGGATTTGAATCCAGAGAGTCCCCAAAGCACAGGTTGCTGAGAGCAGAACTGAACAAACTGCTGCCTCAAACACTGGCAGCTCTGCCTGTTTCACAGCCACTGCAGCAAGCACTTCCAAGCCACCAGCACACACATCCTTTCCTTGTGTCCCTGGTGCCCTGGTCCTTTCCATCCCACCACCTCTGCCCCATGAGACCAGGAACTGCAGGAGGGCCCTTGTCACTGCTTGCAGAGGGCAATGAGCTTGGGCAGCGAGCTTGGGCAGCTGCCTGTGAATGCAGTTCAGTCCTCCAATGCACAGCAGCAAGATCAGAGCCTGCACCTCACATCTTCTGTGTCCTGATGTCAAAGAGAAGCAGGGTGATGGCAGATGTGCTTGGAGCAGGCCCCCAGCAGTGCTCTGTGGTTCAGGAGTGCATGCAGCTGCTGGCTGCGAGGCAGGAGCCCTGGGAGCCTCTGCCTGACATTAGGGAGCAGTGGCTGTGTCTCCTCTAGGCCTCCAAGCAGCAGGGCTTGCCTAGGGCTGCTGATTTGGCAGCCCTGATACGGGAGCAGTTCCTAGGGATGTCAGAAGAGCTGGGAGGAGATGCAGCCCAAGGCACATTCCCACTGGGCAAGGCCATGAGAGTTTACAGACTCACGGAGAGCACAAGGCCTGAAGCTCCTGCTTTGTCCCAGCTAGGGAGCGGCAAACTAGGGAGGTGTTATGCCTCCATTTTTGTAGCCAAAATCTGGGTTTATATTCACCTGTGGGTGTTTATGGGTGGATAAGCCCTGGTATAGTCTCTTACTTGGGCTAAGGGGGGTGAGTCCCACTCCACTACAGGGTGGGAGCTTCTGTTCCAGCAGCACCGGGACCCATCCACCGCTGGGCTCAGCCCTTGTGCAATTGCTGCTGTAGGACCAGCATGCCAGACTTCCAGCTGTGCCTTTGTGTCTCTCTGCATGGAAAAAGCTGAGGGCAGAGAGCCAGTGATGGCTGGCAGCAGCTCTGCAGTCTGCTGTTCACTCCTCTGCTGGCTTCTCCTGGGAAGAAATGAGGCCCCCTTCCCCCTTCGTGTGCTGGAAGAGGTCCCTGGGGCACTTCGTGGTGCCAGAGGTAGCTTTACAGAGATGGAGCCGATCCAGGAAACATTTCTCAGTGTGTGAGCCCCTTGCCATCGCCTCCCGCTCCAGCTGGTCCTTCCCCCCTTTCCCAGCGCACGTCGGACGAGCTCTTTCCGCTTCGGATTATCCCTGCGGGCGGAGTTGGCCGCGGCCCCGCATTCCTTCCAGCCTAGCGCTGCCCTGAGCCCGGGCCAAGCCCTGCGTGCTGCTGCTATCGCTCGGGCCAGCCCTGAGCCTGGAGGAGACGGTTCTGCTGGTGGGGTGAGCCCCACTGGAGCCTGAGATCCTAAATGCCATTTTGCTTGAGCTCCAGAGGGCTGTGGTGGGCCTGGGGCTGGTGCTTGGATGGAGGTCAGCACGATGGCCGTCCCTGCTAACCATCCTCAATGGGCCAAAGCTGCTGCTGCTCCCTCCCGAAGTTCCCCCTTTGCATAAGCACTTTCCCAGGGAGGGCTGGGCATGTCCCCATCCCTTGGGGCAGATGATGGCATGAGCAGTGAGGCAGCCCTGGCCCTGCATTCCTCAAGCAAGGAGGGGAAATGTCACTATGGCTGCATCACTGGCCCTATGGAGGACTCCATTTGGATTAGGGTGGGCCCGTGGTGAGGCAGGGGCTGCTGGTGCTTCTCTAAGGGTGGAGGTGGCCCCAGCACCAGCCCCTGAGGGACTAATGCCCCTTCCTTCACCCCTCAGCTGTGGTGTGAACCACAGTGGGTCCTGCTGCAGGGCTCAGGCCCAGAGGTGTTTGCCTGTGCTGGAGCACGGGGAGGACTCCCTCTGTGGCCCCTAGCCCAGCCCTCCACCCTGCTCCTCCTCTGCAGCCGTGCTTGGCCTGGTGCCTGGGAGCAGCTGGTCTCTGTGCACCAGGGGCCACCGGGGTGGGGGTCACAGCAGGGTGGGCACTTTGCAGCAGTGCAGAGTAACTGGGGGGGTCCCAGCACTGCACTGCAGGCCGTGGGGAGAGCCCATCCTGCCCAGGCTGCCAGTTCGGGCAGGAGCTGGAGGTGTGCAGGAGCAGGGGCTGAGGGGGGAGCTGCGTCTGCATGGCGTGGGTGAGCACGCTCAGCTGCTTGGCAGATGAACAATGTGCTCTCCCAGCCAAGCCCACAAGCTGCTAATTTTAGCGATTACATGAATTTTTCCAAGCAGTCTCGAGTCCCTTGGTGATTCAGAGCCACTCAGCTTTGCTGCATCCACCACCCTGGCCGTGGGGATGTGCTGGAGGTGTGCCAGCATGGACAGACAGACACGGGACTGTCCTGCTGTCCTGTAGCAAGGCAGACAGCTCCAGCAATAAGTGACGCTGCTGTTCTGGGGCTCCATCGTCTCCTTGAAGGTGCAGGGATACAACAGTGATTCCACACTGCCCAGGGCTTGGTCAGGGGGCTGCAGCCTCTGGCTGCTGCAGCTGAAGGTGGGAAAGGTCCACCAGGCAATGCTGAACCTGGGGCTTTCCTGCAGCACGAGACCCACTCCATCCAGCACCCTGTGAGTTCCTGGCTACGTGGAACAGCCTCTCCCTGCAAAATGCTAATCTCACCCTCAATCACATCCGTTTGCTGTCTCAGGAGCTGCCTCTCCCCTCCAGATGTGTGGGGTGGGTTCAGGCTGCTGTCCCAGGCTCTCACACCCCCTGTTCCTCTCCCTTGTAAGTAGCCTGGGGCAACCTCCCATGTGCTCACCTCCGGGAGTGGCTGCAGAAGTGGCTCACAGGCGTGTGCCATTTGTTACTCAGCCCTGCTTTATTTTTGGCAATGTCGAGAAAACAATCATCTTTTCCAGCCGGAAGCCAGAGGCAGTTTCCTGAGGCCTGGGCAGAGGCAGGCGGGTTTTTGTCAGGGCTGTTACCTGGACTGCTCTGAAACTTTGCACCATGGGAGGGACCATAATCTGATGACCCCCCCCGTGTTGGGGCAGGGTGTTTGAGGTACCCATCACTGCATCCCTGCCGGCCCAGGGGCAGCACTGCTTGGAAGGAGGCGAGTCTGACATTCCTTGGATGAGCTGGGCTTGGGGCAGTGGTTTATTGGAAGTGCAGATTGGTTTCTGTGTTGCCTCACTGAAAAGCTGTGAGCTTCTGGATGAGTCAGAGCGGGCAGAAGCCCAGCAGCACTGGCAGTGGGCAGACAGAGCCACGATAAGGCTGTGATAAGGCTGTGAGAGCCCTGCTCTCATGCCAAGGCTGCAGGGAGCAGGCAGCTCCCAAGCCCTGTACCTGACCTCCGGCTGCAGTGCTGTCACAGAAGTGGGGGATTGTTTTGGGAAGTGTGGTTCTGGGAAACTGCTGTGTCACTAGAGTGTGAACTAGAGCACTTGGTGGATGGTGTTTTCAAAATGCCCATTCTCTGTGCCCAAATGCCTGGGTGTTGCCCCAGAGCAGGAAGGAAGCCTGGCCAGGGGTAGTTTCAGCCTCTGCACTCACTTTCTAGCCAGAGGGGTCCGTGGCCATCCAGCGTGTGCTATGGCAGATGGGCCTCGCATGCGAAGTGACATCGTGGCGGCCGTGGCCTCCAGCTGAGGTCCCACTCCCTACCATGTTCCCACGATCCCTGTCTCCTTCCTTTGAGACTGTCTGGGAACTCGGCTCTCCGTCCCTGCAGTTTGCTGTTTGTCCTGGTCTGGTCCCCTCTGAGCAGGGCAGCTGTCCCCTCCAGTGCCCTGCACGCTCCCAGCCCTCACAGCATGACACATTTCCTCCCCTTCTCCGGCAGCAGCCCCACGCTGCTCCCTCCTGAACAGCTCCTCAGTGCCGCCGGAACCTGAGCAGAGGTTGCTGCAAGCGGCGGAGGCACGGGTGGGGTGAGAGGATTAGAGGCAGGCAGGGAAGTTCCAGCTGCCCTGTGCTTAGCAAGGGACTGCAGTGGCTCTCCAGGAAGCCCAAAGGGGCCACGTGCGCTGACTCTCCTCAGCTGCTTCCTCCCGAATATCCGAATATCCGTTCCCGGCAGCTGCTGGACTGGGACTGCCCGGAGGAGGTGGGCGAGGTGGGGAGAGCTGGGCTGGGTGATGGGACCCAAGGGCACCCCAGTGCACCCATGTGTGCTGGAGGGTTAGGGGAAGGGTGGCAGCAGGTGCTCCTGAAACAAGTCGATGGATGCTTTCCAAACGTCCCTGGGTACCAGGCTCCATCACCTGTGTGTCAGGACTGCTGAGGGGGCAGAGCAGGGGCAGCCACTGGGAGACAGCTGTTGTGCTGCTCTGGGGTTCCAGGGATGCCTGCAGTGGGGGTTCCTCGGTGCCAAGGTGTTCCTCATGGCTTCTGAGCAATGCTCTGGCTTACTGAGGCTCTCTGAAGCAGCCTGGCCCGTGGCTGGCACCCACACAGCTGCTGACCCTGGCACAGTTCTCGCTTCCTGGCAGTGCTGGTTGTGGTGCCCACAGGACAGAGCCCACAGTGGGTGCTCGTGGGTTTGTGGCCCCTCGGCATCTGTGGCTGTGGGGGGAATGAGAGCTGTGACCTGGGCAGGGTCAGTGTGCCAGGGGTCTCTCTGCACTGGTGGCCCTGGGCTGGGGCACAGCCAGAGGTCCTGTGACACTTACAGGAGCCATAGACAGGGAAACAAGAGCTGTGCCTGTGCCAAGGAAGTGCCATGGAGCAGCCCTGGTGTGAACTCGTGCAGGGAAGGACAGGGTTGTGCCCAGGGGTCTGGCTTTGCTTATCTGCCCCAATGGGTCAGTGGCTGTGTCCCACTGGGGAGCAGGGGGACTCCAAGGGCCAGGCTGCTGCCTGGGCACTGGCTGACATGGGCAGCATGTTCACAGGGCCCTCTGCTTGCCTTCTGACAAGAGCACTGGGGTTCAGGAGGGGGAAACCCAAAACTCATCCTTGAAATGCTTGCTCTGCTGAGGAAATAGGAGTTGGAAGCAGCTCTGCTCCAGCGCTTTCCCTAACCCCGCCACTGCCCCTGTGCTGATTCATTGATTTGGACGGGTTATATACTGGGAGGGGAAGAATGAACCACACTCTGCTCTCTTGCCAGCACGGAGCTGTGCTCGCTCGGTGCTCGTGGCTGCAGGACACTCGGGTAAGTCTCCTTCTCCTACTGCCCCTCTGAGGATTGCCACGGACTCCAGGGACTCCCAGGGCAGCTCTGAGGGTTGGTGGTGGAGTGGTGGGATCTGCACGTTCAGCACCTTTTTATTTGATGGAGATGTTTATCTTGCAAGGGTTCTCCAAAAAAGTGAGACCACTTGGATGCTGTGGGAGCTGAAAGAGTTACATAGGCAATGTATCCCAGAGAATGATCAACAGAGAAAATTAAAGGGGAAAAAGTAATATTTTGTGGGGGGCTGATGTTAGGAGCAGTGGGATGCTGAGGGGCTGAGCAGCAAAGAATGTTCAGCCTCTTGGTCTGTAAGATTTTTATCCCTAGAAGAAAAAGAGATATCAATTGTTTCCAGCTGCCTTTCCTGAAGGTTGCTCCAGTGTGTGTGCTCTCAGTGCTGCCTTACCAGGGAGTGACATGAGCAGAGCTTTTGATGTGCCGAGCTTTTGGGGAAGTTTATAAATGTCTTACTATAAACATAGCT
This sequence comes from Urocynchramus pylzowi, assembly GCA_013397555.1. Taxonomy (NCBI): domain Eukaryota; kingdom Metazoa; phylum Chordata; class Aves; order Passeriformes; family Fringillidae; genus Urocynchramus; species Urocynchramus pylzowi. The sequence continues at coordinate 41,065 of VZRH01005942.1, read as the reverse complement.
GTTCTTGGATGCAGATTGTTTCCATATGGGAAACATAAACTATGCTGGCTTGTGGAAGGTTCCTCCCTCCCTGCCTGAGAGCAAGAGTGTTCCCTGTGGGGAGGGCAGGGAGAAGGGCAGGGGCTGTGCCCCAATACTCTGGGTGCCAGCTGGGGCACTGTGGCCAGACCCCTGTGCTGCCTGAGTCGCCTGTCTGGCTGAGCTGTGCTCAGAGCTGGAGCTGCAGGTTTTCTCCCTCCCTTGTGCCACATGAAGCTTTTAATGGGGGGCTGCTCCATGCCAGCCTGGCACAAGGCTGCTGCTTTAATCTAAATTTAGGGAGCAAGGAAGCTCACAGGCCAGAGGAGAGAGGAGAGGGTGTGCATGGCATCTGTGCTCGTGGGGTAATGGAGAGCTTTGCTGGGCACCAGCCCTGGGACCAGCCTGCATGCACGTGCCCTCATCAGACACCCCACTCATGGCAAAAACAGGCCAGGCTGAGACCTCGCTAGGGATGGGGGAACACAGGGCCAGCCTGTACCCAGCCTGTGCTGGGGAGCTGGCAAGGGTCCTGTTGACCCAGGCTCCTGCAGGACTGGGCTAAAGCATCCCTAGGCACTGCTCTTGGAGTGCAACAGGAGCTCAGAGCTCAGAGGTGGGTGTGCTGGGGCAGTGCTGGGACCCTCTGCAGGTGCCACGAGCCAGCTCTGGTGAAGGTCTGGGCTCTTTAGTGGTGCTGGGAGGCCAGTGCTGCTGGCAGCAGCTCACCACACTCTGTAAAACAGGAAACCACACTCCTGCCTGCCAGAAGAGCCAAGGGAGCTGGGACGCCAGGGATGCCACTAATAGCTGTGGTATGGCAGCCAGGCACTGTGGCCTCCAGCTCTGTCTTGCTGTGAGCTCCTGCCTGGGCTGAGTCAAGCCCTGCCTGCCCCAAGCCTTCCTTGTCTGCCCTTTTCTGCCTTGTTGCCATACTGGGAGCAGGATGGCCACAGCCTCAATGGCTTTTTCCAGGGGCAAAGCAGCACCCATCCCTTGCAGTGGCCCTGGGAGCTGGGAAATTGCAGGGGTTGAACGCCCCTCTTTTGTTTTTTCTGCAGGCCCAATGGAGCAGGGAGGCTGGCAGCGGTGGCTGCTGCTGCTGGTGGGCATCCAGCTGGCCAGTAGCCAGTGCCCAGAGCAGTGCCAGTGTGTCCGTAGTGCCCAGGTGGAGTGCTTTGGTGCAGCCATCACCACGGTCCCCAGCCCCATCCCTGCCAACGCCATGACCCTGCAGATCATCAACACGCGCATCGCCGAGCTGGGCGACGCCGCCTTCGGCAACGCCTCCCTGCTGATCGGGCTGCGCGTGGAGAAGAACATCCTGTCACACATCAGCCCCGGGGCCTTCCAGAACCTGCCCGACCTGCGCTACCTCAGCCTGGCCAGCAACAAGCTGCAGGAGCTCCCTGTGCAGGTCTTTGAGCCTCTGGACAAGCTGGAGTCTCTGCTCCTCTCCAGCAACCAGATCCTCCAGGTCGAGCCTTCCCACTTCGCCCATCTGAGCAACCTCAAGGAGCTGCAGCTGCACGGGAACAACCTGAAGGAGCTGCAGGAGGGGGTGTTTGACCAGCTGACCAGCCTCACCAAGCTCAACCTGGCCAGGAACAACATCGACCGCCTGCCGCCCCGGGCCTTCGAGCGGCTGGCGCGGCTGCAGGTGCTGCGGCTCTACGAGAACCGGCTCCGGCACATCCCGGTGGGCACCTTTGATGGGCTGCCGGAGCTGCAGGAGCTGGGGCTGCACCAGAACCAGCTGGAGACGCTGTCCCCGGAGCTCTTTGTGCACAACACCAACCTGCAGAAGCTCTACCTGTCCAACAACTTCCTCACCGCTCTGCCGAGCGGCGTCTTCTTGCCCCTGCACGCTCTTGCCAAGATCACCCTGCACGTCAACCGCCTGCGGGACATCTCCCCCAGTGCCTTTGGGCCCACGCCCAACCTGCAGGAGCTCTGGCTTTACGAGAATGAGCTTTCCACCCTCCCCACTGCCGTCTTCAGCAACCTCACCCAGCTGCAGCTCCTGGTTCTCAGCAAGAACCGGCTGCGGTCGGTGGCACCGGGGGCTTTCCAGGGCTTGGGGGAGCTGCTGGAGCTGTCGCTGCACTCCAATGCCCTGCGCCGCCTGGATGCCCGGGCACTGGAGGGAATGCCCAAGCTGCAGAACATCTCTCTGCACCACAACCAGCTGCAGGCACTGCCACGGGGCCTCTTCAGGGCCACCCCTGGGCTGCGGCACCTGCAGCTGCACTCCAATGCCCTGGAGTACCTGCCTGCCGGCATCTTCTCCCCGCTGACTGCCCTGCGAGAGGTGAGGCTGCACAACAACTCCTGGCACTGTGACAAGGGCATCCTGCCCCTGCAGGGCTGGCTGGAGGAGAACCCTCACAAGGTGGGTGAGATACCCCCGCTGTGTGCCCAGCCTCCCGCCCTGCAGGGCAGCCCCATTGCCGGGCTGCCACAAGACCAGTTCCTCGACCCCCAGCCCCCCACTGCTGCTCCTCATCCCAGCACCCTGCTCCCTGCTGACACCTCTGAGGCAGCATCAGATGATGCCTCAGCAGCAGAAGATGCCTCGATGGAGCCCCCCACGGGGCTGCCAGCCTCCCCACAGGAGGATGAGGAGGAGAAGAAGGAGGAGGAAGAGAGGGGGCAGTGGGGGCTGACACGCCTGCAGAGTGGGGTGGTGGTGGCAGTCATAGTGCTGGTGTGCGTGGCCCTGCTGGCTGCTCTGGTGGCACTGGTGGTCTATGGCTGTAGGAAGAAGAGCCATGTTGTGCTTATGAGGATGAAGGCTCCGAATGAAGCTTGAGTATCTGGCAGACCCTGAGGGCAGAGGTGCTTGTGGGGTCGAAGGACATGATAGTGGCTCTGCATTAGCTGCCCTTTGTTGACTGGGACGGGCCAACATCACCGTGTGCGCTGTGTGTACCACTGTCCTGCTCTGCTCTGCCCTGCCCCTGCTCTGCAGCAGGGCCTCCCCACCGAGTGACCTCCCATGGCTGCCCACTACCCCCAGCCCTTCCTGCCTCCAGTGCAGCCTCTGTGCTCATTCCCTGCCCGGGTCCAGCAGCTGGGATGCAGAGAGGAACTCCTCGAGCCAGGAGCCACAGCCTGGTCATGATGGTGCTGTACCCCAAATAGCAGGACTTCCCCATCCTTCACCTTGCTTCATTCCCTGCAGTGCTGCTGCCCTCATGCTGCCTGCTGCCCTCACCCCTGCCCAGCCCCTCTTCCCCACCTTCTGCCCCCACCATGCCTCCCCCCTTGCCCAGGCCTGGGCAGGCAGTGTGGGCCACCATGCTGGGCCAGGAGCCGAGCGAGCACCTTCGCCCCGGGGGAGCTGCGTGTCCTCTGCTGCTCCATCACTCACTGCTGCCTGGGCAGGGCTCCCCGCAGGGCTGCGGTGCTGCCAGGCTGGCACACCCTGAGTGTCTCAGCTGCGTCCCAGTTGCCCTCCCTGCCTGCAGGCAGGGCAGGCCAGAGCACAGCCAGCACCTTCCCCTGCTCCCCGCATCTGCCTGCTTCCCTCATGCACCTCCAGCCAGGAGAGCCACGGGACACTGTGCTGGCATTGGGGATGGGCAGGAGCAGCCCCCCAGCTCTCACTGCACGCTGGTGCTGACCCTGCTGTGGCTGTGCCCCTGCCTGCAGTGCCCTGCCTCAGCCCCACAGGGTGCCAGGGGCTTGCACTGTGAGGGTAGAGGAGTGGGACAATGGGTGTGAAGTGTCTGCAGGGGCTGGGAGACGCTCCTGTGCTTGTGCTCCTGGACTGCTGGAGCATGTTTGGGCTGCTTCTGCTGCACTCTATTCCTGGTCCTCATTTCCTTAACACCCTCCACCAGCTAGTGAGCAACCCGGTCCTGCTCTGCTTGACAAAGCTTCTTCATCCTCTTCTTACTCCCTTGAGTGCCCTCCTGTGTGTGCCCAGTGCCCCTGCTGGGTGGCAGCCCTTGCCCAGGGGGGATGCTGGCAGCACAGAGTGCTGGCTGCTCTGCAGTTTGCAAATGGGTGCCAGGCCATCCCCCCTGTACCCAGCTGCCTTCTCCAGCTGTAGCACGACCGTGGGGGGGGTTCAGCTCACCTCCACGTGTGCTGCAGTGGCACCAGGCTGCCTGAGGACTGCTGCTGTGGGGCAGGGTGCATGTTTGGTGTGCACCCTGCAGTGCTGGCTGCTCACAGCACCTCAGCAGCCAGTGCTGGTTCAAGCAGCTCCACGCTGGTGCATGTGATGGGTCACCCCTCTGGGCCGAGTCCTGCGTGGTAACAGGAGACTCATGACTGTGTCACGGGGCTGTTGGGTGCTGATGTGTGACCTTCTCATTAAAGTGCCACTGTCCACTCCAAGTGCCAAGAGCTGTTTATTCACTCCTTTATGGTGGGCAGCAGGGGAATGGCCCAGCAGGGACAGGGGCTGCACTTGATTTCCACTCCTCAGAGATTTTTACAGCACTGAGGAAAAGCCTGTATGAGTTGGTGAGGCTGGGAGGGGGTTAGTGGGCTCTGTTTGCAGAGCCCTTGCTGGTCCCTGCACTCCAGCCTGGGATGATGGACCAAGGAGGGCTAAGCCATACAACAGCCGTGGGTGGGCTTTTGGAGAGGGAGCTGAGACCTCAGCAAGCTTCTCCATGGAGACACTGACTGTGTCTCCTGCACAGTCCACTGCCAGGGTGGTGGGGAGCTTGCTTGGCTCCCTTCAGAGCTGGCTGCCACTGTGTTGTGTCAGCTGTGTTTTAACATGTGTCACCATCTGCTCCATGAGACTGACTGAGTGCAGTGAAGTATCCCTCCTCCTGCCCCTGGGGGTGTCTCCATGGCTGCTGCCAGCCCAGCCTGTGCCAACACAGGCTCTTGCAATGCAGCTTTCATGGTAGTGTGTGCTGCTCCTCGGGGCAGGTTGAAACTCCTAGGCAGTTCAGCTGATCCATGGCTCCCTCGCTATCCCACTGCTGGCTGGGATGCAAAACCCCTGGTGACCACCATGATGGCCCCACAGTGGTCCCCTCCCCAAAGAATCATAAGGTTGGAAAAGACCTCTAACCTCATCTACTACCTTCATCTGCCTTGCTAAGCTGCACCTGGTCGCTTCTCTCATGGCAGAGATATTTTGAGCACCGATTCCCAGTGAGGTTTAATAAAATTCTGGGGCTCTCTTAGGGGGATTCTGGAAGCAAGTATGCTGACCTTGGTGTGGGACTGGAGCCACCTGTGACAGCAGCACCCTGCCACCATCCCTGCAGCAGTGGATGTCCGGGGCCAGAACCCCACTTCCTTGCCAGGATGCTCACAGGCAGCTGCCTCTGGCCTCACCTCCAGCCCCTCGGAGGCCGGGTTCTTTTTCAAAGTGCTCCAAGGACACGAGTTGTTGTTGTTGTTGTTGTTGTTGCCGATAAGCAGTGAGGGGCAGCTCCGCCCCAGCAGGAACAGCTTGTCCCTGCCTCCGGCTGCCTTCCCATCCGCCCCAGAAAAACAGTCCCATCCCAGCAAGCAGCATCCCCGCAAATCTGCCTCGGGTTCGCCGACCGTCCCCGTGATGCCACACTTGGTGAGTGGTGCCCACACTGCTTGGGTAGTTTGGGGCCCTGGGACGGGTGGGAGCCTCTGTTGGCTCTGGTGAGCACAAGAGAGGGGGAGGAAAGGAAATGCCCAGCCCAGTGCTGCTCTCGAGTGCCCGTGTAGGTCCAGGAGAGCTCCACCGATGCGGGGTGTCTGTAGGTGGGCCTTGCTCTGGGGTGGGCAATATCCCCCACCATGAGGCAGCACTGGCATCTATCCCAAGTAGGGAGGGACTGGCAGAGGTCTGGAGGCCACCACCTCAAAAAGTGCTTCTGTGGGCTGGCAATAGGCGTTTGGTCAGGCTGAATATCCCTCCAGCAGGTTGATACTGCTCTGATTCCTTGTGGAAAAAAAAGTACCCGACAGGCAATTAGAAATACAAGTGGTAGAGCCCACAGCTATTGCCACTGAGCTCAGAGCAGCCCTGCAGGGTTGTCCCCATCACTCAGTGTGTACAGCACAGCCCCGTGTTTCCCATATTCTCCTGCCCCAGAACCTGGCTTTGTGCCTGTGGAGACATCTGATGAGGGTACAGGTTTCCCCCAAGACCTCCACAGACCCACACAGGTCCCACCTCAGCTGCTGCTCTGCAGGATGTGGCTGCCCGCCACCTTTGGTGAGGGTGGCATCACCCTGGTTGTCACAGGATGGGCTGGGACACAGAGTAAAAACCCTGGGGACACATCTGGGAGGGAAGTGCTCCCTGTTCCTGCAAGGGGAGTGCTGGGGAGGTGCTGGCAGTAGGGGCTGGATGGATCCCCATGGCCAGGGCAGCTGCCTATGCTGGTGGTGTCTCAGAGGTTGGTCCTGCTGCATTTCTGGCTGCAGAAGCCCTTTCCCCTGCCTGTGGGTGCATGGGGTAAGGCTTGGTTCCTTCTCCAGTGCAGGCTGGTGATCTATGTGCTGCTGGGGCTGGGGTCCCTGCTGGTGGGGGCACTGTCCCCATCCTGCCCCCCTGCCTGCCAGTGCTATGACACCTCCAAAGTCTTCTGCTCAAATGAAAGGATGCGGGAGATCCCGGAGGGCCTGCCAGGAAGTGCCACCCACCTCTTCTTCGTGGAGACAGCTCTGAGCAGCATCCACAGCGGGGACTTGGGCTCCAGCACCACGCTCACCAAGCTGGTCTTCATCAATAACAACATCCAGGAGCTGGAGGCCGGCGCCTTTCAGGGGCTGCCCAGCCTCACTGAGCTGGAGGTGTCAGGTAACCCCTTGCCAGCTGTCAGCCTCGGGATGCTGGCAGGGTTGACCAGCCTCAGCAAGCTCTCCCTCAGTGCCAACGCCATCCGCACCCTGCAGCCGGGGCTCTTCACTGCCTCCTGCCGCCTGCAGGACCTGAGCTTGTCAGGGAACAGGATCGAGGCACTGCCCCCCGGCATCTTCCGCCCACTCCGGCGGCTCCAGGCCCTGGACCTGTCACAGAATGCTCTGGCTGAGCTGCCGGATGGGCTGCTGGCCCCACTTGTCACTCTTCGTGTCCTCAAGCTCAGTGACAACCTGCTGGCACGGGTGCCTCCTGGTGCTTTCAGGGCACTTGGCCAGCTGACTGAGCTCCACCTGGATGGCAACCGGCTGGAGGAGCTGCCCTCCGGCCTCTTCTCCAGGCTGGGGGCGCTGCGGCGGCTGCAGCTGCAGCACAACGCCCTGGGCAGCCTGGCCCCTGACACCTTCACAGGTCTCCTCAACCTCACTGTCCTCAGCCTGGAGGGCAACAGCCTGGCCACCGTGCCTGCCGTCCTGTTCACTGGCACCCCCGGCCTCCTCCACCTCTCGCTGGCTCGCAACCAGCTGGAGACACTGCCCCAGGAGCTCCTTGCTAACCTGTCACTGCTGGAAACCCTGGAGCTCTCGCACAATGCCATAGATTACCTGCCCGCTGCGGTTTTCCAGGGGCTGACAGGGCTGACAGAGCTCGGGCTGAGCCACAACAACCTCTCCAGACTGCCGGCGAGGCTGCTGGCTGGGCTGCCCCTCCTCACCGCCCTGGTGCTGGACCACAACCGCCTGGCCCGCCTGCCCCCGGGGCTCTTCGACGCCAACGATGACCTGGTGCGTGTGGGGCTGGCCGACACCCCCTGGGTCTGTGACTGCCACCTCTCCTACCTCCTGCTCTGGCTCCAGAGCTTTGCCGAGCCCCTCATCCACGGCCAAGCCTTCTGTGCCAATCCAGCTGCTCTCCAGGGCCGGTCCCTGCTGGAAGTCTCCCGCGGGCAGCTGGAGTGCCCAGGCGCGCACGGTGTGCCCCCAGGGGCAGGCTGGGACACAGATGCTCCGGGGCTGTGCACCTACACCAACCCCGAGGGCACCGTAAGCGTGGCCTGCAATGCCACGACGTGCCAGCAGCTCAGCCTTCGCCTCCCTCCTCCCGGGCAGGAGCGGGGCTGGGGGCCAGCGTACCGGCGAGCCTGGGTGCTGCGCTCCCGCTGCGGCTCGCTGCAGGTCAGTGTCCTTGTCACAGCACAGAGCGGCAACCAGGCCACACCACCAGGTGTCCCCAGGGTGCCCTAAGGCTTGGGCAGGCGTTTGCTTCTGCTCTGGCAACCTCTGAGCCAGCCTGGGAAGCAAACAGCTCTCCGTCTCGCTCCGCTACCGCTGCCATGGTCCCCAGCTGTCCCCGAGCTCTCCGCAACAGCTGGCCTGGTGCTGTTTATCCTCTCAGCTATGTGTTTCCTGTGTATTTCAAATATAATTAAAATTTATCTATTATTTCTGTGCTGCTGGTTCCCATGACAGAGAGAGGAATCATTCTGTTCCCCCCACCACTGTCTGTGTGTCTGGGAGAGACAGTGAAGGTCGACGTGGTACACTGGGATCTTGTCAGGAGCTGTGCATGGTGTGGCACACTGCAGGGGGTGAGGAGGTGCCACTCTGGCATTCCCACGGTGTGCTCGTGTCTTCCCGCTGCAGCCACTTTCCCCTGGCACTGCAGAGGGAAGAGAGGCCCAGCTGCAGCCTGGCAAAACCTGAGGACACGGATTTGTGTTGTCCAAGGGAGGTGTGGGCGAGTGCTGCTGATTGCCCAGCAGGGGCATGAGCTGCCTGGCTGCAGGGTGAGCTCCAGCCCAGGTGTGCACAGGCAGGTCACACCCCTACCCTGTCAGGGCTTGGTCTGCAGGTCTGCAGCCTGAAAATGGAAAGTGGCAAGGTTCACGTCAATGAGAGGAAGAGCTTTGCTGTGAGGGTGAGTGGAACAGGTTGCCCAGCGAGGCCATAGAGTCTCCTTCTCTGAATATACTCAAAACCCATGTGAACAGAGCCATGGGTACCCAAGAAACCCTACTTCAGCAGGGAGGGTGGACTAGATGACTTCCCCTGGTCCCTTCCAACCTCTCCCATCCTGGGATTCTGATTCTGTGAGCTGCGGAGACGAGGCACAAAGTCCCAGCAGTGCTGCCCACCCGGGGGGTGACAGGTAAGGTGTGTGCTCCCCTGGGAGGGCGAGGTGGGTGTAAGCACACAGGTGTCTGTGTGTGTCCGTGTGAGTGTCCCTGTGTCTGTGCATGTCAGCGTGGGTCTGTGGGTGTCCCCGTGTCTGTGAGTGTCCCTGAGTGTCTGTGGGTGTCCCCGTGTCTGTGGGTGTCCCCGTGTCTGTCTGTCCGTGCATGCCGGTGCGGCGGTGCTGCGGCACCATCTCGTGGCCATCGGGACCGGGGGAGCCCCGGGGGGGACATGGATGTGTACGACGTGGACGTTGGAAAGGGGTAAGGCTGTTGAAAATGTGCAGCAGTTTGTTTTAACTTTGCCAAGAAAAGTGCAATGAAACCCAGCAAGCAGAAGCTGAGTTTTTACAGGATCAGGAGAAAATGGAAGAAGTTGAAATGCAATCAGTGCAATTACCCATTGGGAAGCAATGGATATCCTCTCAGTTTGTCTTTGCCACAGGATGCCCTGCACTGGCCAGGGGCTCTGGGTGTCACCGTGGGAGGGCCTTTGGCTTGCACTGGGGTGCAGCACACAACACAAGGTGTGCAGCTGTGGGGCTGTGGGGCTGAGCACAGAACCCGAGCGTTGTTGTATCTGTCGAGCCACAAATGTTTCACTGTTTATAAGCATTAAGAAATGGCTTCACAACTGCACTTTTAGTTACATAAGGCAAATCCTGAGGAATGAAACAGCTGTCTGTTGTGTCAATGGGGGTGGTGTTTGTGAAACTGGTGAGTTACCCTGCTGGAGATACGGGACCACAGAGACCATTGCCTGCAGACAGGCTGGCCTGGAGATCTTCAGCTTTCCCTGGATGTGACAAGTCAAGTGGTGCCAGCAGATAACGCCTGGGGAGTACGTGACTGTGTGACTGTGTCCCCTCCAAGGGGTTCCTGCCATGGCCTCCTGCACTGGGGGCACAGCTCCTCTGCAGGCTCCCCGGCTGTCCCTTATCTCCCCACACAGACCTGTGTCCTGACCTCACGTGAAACTGAGCCCCGTGCCTGGGACGTGGATAAAGAGCTGGCCAGGTGATGAGACCCCCATGCAGTGTCCTCAGCTCCGCTGGCTGAACTCGTTTGCAAGTGCTCAGCCAAGTAAGTGATGCAAAATGCTTCTTTTTTGCTCTTTAAAATGTGCTGGGAGGGGCGGTGTGGAGGGCTGTTGGTCGTTTCCTTGCAGCAAGAAGCAGGGGAGGCTTCAGTGCCATGAGCTGGGACCATCTCTCCATGACTGCCTGGCTGGAGTGGGGGACAAGCACGGGACCACAGTGAGGGTTTTAAAAGGGCTTTGGGGTTCAAAACTGTCTATTTTCACCCTCACATACTCAGATGTTTCCACATTTCACCCACTGCACTGCCCCTGCAGCAGAAGTGAAGCAGGCACTTCTACAGCCACAGCCCCTGCTCTTCCACCTGGGGAGAGGATGGGCAGGGATCAGCAGTGGCTTCTGCCCTGGGAGCCCTGGAGGGCAGCCTGCACTACCAATGTCACCTCCCATGCATTTCTCTTCAAACCCAGTGGCTTTCAGTGTCCTGTATTTGCTGCTGTCTCAAAATTCTTTAAAAAAATCAACAACTTTTCATAGCAGATTTACTTCCCAGACTAAGTTTTTTTTGCATGGCCAGCTTTGATGGTCACTCAAGAAGAAACTCATACCTCTTTTCTCTGCTCCCACCCAGTGCTGTGAAATAAAAAGTTGGAAATATGGTCCCAGTGAGGTGCTTATGGCAGTTAAACCCCAGTTAATGTGTTGCTGAGTGTTTCCAAATGTTTCCATGGAAGAAGTGGGCTTTACTAGTAGGTGCGCATCAGTGATTTCACTTCCTACCTGCACTGTCAGAGCCCCAAATGTTAGGTGTTAAATCATTCATCTGTGGACATGCCAAGGTTTTAATGAGCCTTGCTGTAAAACTTGGTTGCTGTTCACAGGTTAACTATTTCTGTCTGTCAGAGCTGCATGATGAAGGCCAAAATATGGTACAATTAGCAAGAATCCTGAAAAAGAGGTGCTTAGAAACCATGTATTAACTCAGCCCCCTGAACTGAAAGAAGCAGCAATGAAATAGCAAGTCTACCCAGCACAGAGTGGAAATTCTAAGCACACAAGGTCCTCTGGTCTTGGCTGGCTCCTGGGAGCCTTGCTGATCCCTCATTAGCAAGTGCAGGGCTGACTGCTTCTGTTGTTGCATGAACGGGCTGTTGCCCTGCTGGCTAACTGGACCCACTGGGGCAGCACTAATGGGCAGCAGCACTTTGCCTTCCTCACCCAGGCAGACTGAGCCTACAGTCCAAACATGTGAGAAGGGCCAGAGAACAGACTGTCCAGCCCTTATCCCATGAGCTGGCTTGCTTTCCCTCTCCATCCCTTGGTACCAACAGCAGTGAACTCACGTAAATGCCGTGTGTGTTTGCTTGTCCAGTCTCACTTTCTCATGAAATGAGTCATGGTATGTGAAGAGAAGAGTCCTGAGAGCTGAACAACAGTGTGGTAACACAGTTCATGAGCTGTGGACAGAGATTTCTTGTTCTTCATAACTGATTTTTGAAACTTTTTTTTCCAGGACAATGTATCAGCATTTCCTTTTCCTTTTCGTCCTGTCCTTCAATCCCCACAAATGCCAAGATCAAATCCTGGGTGAAGATCCATATGAAATGCCCAAAGACTACCAGGAGGTCTACAGAGGGACAAAAAATGATGTCAAAGAGATCCCAAAGACTGCAAAGCCCTTTGTTTCTGAGATGATCTTTGTGCAAACCAGCATCACTTCTATAAGTAAAGGTGCCTTCAGGTACATGCCCAACCTGATCAAGATTTTGTTCATTGGCAACAAGATCAAGACTGTTGAACCTGGAGCCTTTGATAATTTGGACAAGTTGAGGGACTTGGACATCTCTGGTGCCTCATTAGAAAAACTATCTGTGGGCACTTTCCAAAACCTCCCAAGTTTACAGAGGCTGGAGCTGAGAGACAGCCAGCTCAGATCCATCCCCAAAGGCCTGTTTGATGGGCTGGAAAGTTTGGGAGAGCTCTCCCTGCACATCAATGCAATCCCTTCTCTTCCAGAAGGCATTTTTGATTCTCTTGTCAATCTAACTTTTTTGGACCTGTCTAGAAACAGGATCACAACTCTTCCTGTGAATGCCTTTAGCAAGCTCACCCAGCTGCAAGTCCTCCGGCTGTATGAGAATGAGCTGCAGGACCTCCCAGAGGGGCTGCTAGACAGTCAGATGGAGCTGCTGGAGCTCAGCCTCCAGAGGAACAGGCTCAGGACACTGCCACCCATGCTTCTGAGGAGCCTGCCTCACCTGGAGAAACTCCTCTTGGACAACAACCTCATCAGGGCTCTCCCACCTCAAGGCTTTTTTGGTTTAAACAAACTGAAGTTGCTGACTCTGGGCTCAAACCATATTATGGAGCTCCCCTGCTGCCTTTTTGACACCATGCCACACTTGCGGGAGCTGGATCTGGGCAGGAACAGTTTGGCCACACTTCCAGAGGGCATCTTTGTCAACCTCACATCCCTTGGCAAACTCATCTTGTCCCACAACCAGCTATCAGCCCTGCCAAGAGGGCTCTTCACTGGGCTCAGCAAGCTCTTGGACCTCCAGCTGGACACAAATCAGCTCTCTGCTCTGGATGAAGAGGTCTTTGCTTCTCTCCCAAATCTGAAAACCCTCAACCTTCGAAAGAACCAGCTGGAGAGTGTTCCCCAAGGGCTCCTAGACCCTCTGAAGAAGCTCAGCTCGGTGTACCTGAGTGGTAACCCGTGGAGATGTGACTGCAACCTCTGCTACCTGCATCGCTGGATCCTGGGCAACAGGGAGAAGGTCAAATTGTCCACCCAAGTCTTCTGCAAGAGCCCACCCCACCTGGCAGGGCAAGCAGTAACATTGCTGAGGGACGAACACCTGATTTGCCCAGGTACTCTGCCATTTAACTCCACACTGTCACAAAGGACATCAGCATTCCTGTCACATGGAGCCATGTCCACAGCAGCACCAACCATGCTGTCATTGGCATCCTTTCCCATCAGGACACTGCCAACCACTCTTTCACCTGTGGTCACCTCTACTGTGTTGCCAACCATGCCAGTGGAGGCTGCCTTCACCACTCTGTCACCAACCAAGCCATCTGAGGTCTTTGTCACCCTCCCACCACCAGCTGTGCTGCAGAAGGCCTTCAGCACCAGCCCATCAACAACCAAGACCTCCACCACCAAACCATCAATAACCAGTGTGCCAAAGTCTGTCATCACCACCCCATCACCAGCTGTGCTGCCAGACACCTCCATCACCACCCCACAACCAGCTGTGCTGCCAGACACCTCCATCACCACCCCACCACCAGCTGTACTGCCAGACACCTCCATCACCACCCCATCACCAGCTGTGCTGCCAGACACCTCCATCACCACCCCATCACCAGCTGTGCTGCCAGACACCTCCATTACCACCCCATCACCAGCTGTGCTGCCAGACACCTCCATCACCACCCCACCACCAGCTGTACTGCCAGACACCTCCATCACCACCCCATCAGCAACCACTGTGCCCAGGTCCTTCATCACCACACCATCACCAAAAGCCTTCACCAGCAGCTCATCACCAGCTGTGCTGCCAGACACCTCCATTACCACCTGCTCACCGACTGTGCTGCCAAAGGCCTCCACTGCCACACCATCAACATCAGCTGAGGTGCCCAAGGCTTCCACCACCACCCCATCATCAGCTGTTTCATCTTCAGCCATCGTAAGGCTACAGTCTCCTGGGGCCACCCACCCAGAACCTGTGCCACCCTCTCCAGCTTCTGCCACCACACAGGTGCCACCAAGCTCACTGGCAGCCACCACAAGACAGGATCCTCCTGCTCTCTCAGTGCCCAGGGAGAGGCCAGCCACCACCCCACAGGGAGCACCCATCACCCCCCCTGTCTCAGCTTCCTCCGTAGCCCTCTGGCCATTGCCCAGGACTGCTGCTCTGGGCACAGTCCCGCTGGCCTCACATGCTCCTGCACCAGGCAGGGAATGGGGCTATTCCACCACGTGTGACATGTCCACAGCTGGTGCCCAGCCCACCCCCACAGCTCCCCAAGAGACTCCTGCCCCGGCAGGCACCGTCCTGCTGCCATCGCCTCCCATGCCCACACTATCAGACAGCCCGAGCCCCTCTCCAGCCTCCCCACCCCTGACCCCCAGCAGTCATCGTGCCTGGGGCTCGTCCCTACGGACCGGCCCCTGGCAGTGCCAGGTGTCCCTGGCCTTGGGGCTGGCCGTGCTGGCACTGCAGGCAGCCTGCACACTGCTGGGGGGGGTGGTCGCCTTTCTCCTTCACCAGGACACCCGCCACCACCCCGGGCCACCCGTGAGGCTGCTGAGCCTTCAGGCTCTGGCTGCTCCGGGGACCCCTGAGCCAGCCCTGGCACCACCTTGAGCTTTGCTGCCCCTGTATGACCTGGGTAGTGCCAGTTGTCCTCCTTTGGGGTTTGCAGCCGTGCTGGCCGCAGGGTGCTCTGTCCCTGGGATGGGGGTCCCGGCACCCAGGCCGATCCCAGTGTAGGGGGTCCCAGCAGCCAGGCTGTTTTGGGATGACTCCTGGCGATGCTGGGAGCCTGCAAGCCCGTGAGCGGTGTCCCTGCGTGACGGCCCTTCTGCCTAGGGACACTAGATGGCATCCCGACACAGGCAGTGGTCGCCACCGCCTGACCGCGGCCACCGAAACGCCGCAGCCTCTGTTCTGGGAACCCCGCCGCACCGCGGACATGGCCGAGGGTCAGGAGCCCCCACCCGGATCTCCTCCCATCCCTGGAAGGTGCTTGCAGTTCTTGGAGAAAGATATCACAAGGCTTCCTGCCCCGCACCCTGTCTTCTTCCCTGTGCCACGTGTCAGGAGGTGTCAGCGTCTGTACCACCGTCACACACAGACGTCTTCCCCTCTCCCTCTCCCTTTCCTCCTCCCCGATATTAAAGCCTCCCCTGCATGTCTGATGGGGTGCTGAGAAGACTGTTTTCATCCTGGGCCTCTCCTTATCGTGACCTGCTGTGGGGGATTCCTGTTGTTGCTGGAGTGTGGGGCCCCCAGTCAGAGCTGGGGTACGAGCAGGGCTGACCCTCCACAGGCAGTGACACTGTGAGACAACAGATGAGCTTTTCTTCCCACTCTTAAATCCCATGTCCTCCAAAACCCCTTTGTGGTGTTGCCTGCCCAGCCCCTCTGGAAGACTGATGTTTCAGCATGGCTGGCCATGTGCTTCTTTACCATAACCTCACCTGGTGCTGAGCCCTGGCTGCAGGATGGGAACAGGTCTCCAGGGAAACTTGGAGGAAGGGTTGATGAGAGCCTTCACCTCCTCAGTCATGGGCTCCTGCCAGGTCTAGGGAAGTGCCAAACTTTAACAAAAGTGGCTGTTCCTCGGTGGTTTCTGCCATCACAGAAGGTGTTGAAACCTTTCCTGGGGAGCTTTATTCCAGAAGAATTTGAGCACAAGTGTTGTTCCCTGGATTTGGGTCTCTAGGTACCTTTTTTTGCTCTAGGTTCAGCATTGATTTTGCCCTGTGCAAGGTAAGCTGCTCCCAAATTTGACCACAGTTTCTACAGGGCTGCAGGTGTCTGTCTGCAACTCCTTGCCATTGCTGCTGGCGCCTGCTCCGTCTTGTCCTGCCTTTGGGTGGCCTTCCCAAATTATGTGGCATAGGGGCTACCTGGCTTGGAGGTGTCCCAGGGAAAGAGTCCCTGAAAAGCAATAGTCTGGATGTGTGTTTCACAAGGAAAAGTGGGAAAGCAACTCAGAAACCTCCTGGCCATTGAGCCCTGAGCACCCCAGTTCTCCCTGCAGGGGAGGGGGAAAGGGCTTTGTGCTGGAGTGCGTGCCTGCAGCTATGCATTAGGGACCTGTGTATACATCCTTGCTAAGAACCTGTGCAGTGTTACAGGCCCTTCAGCTACTCCTTGAAGTCCTGCTGACGGCTGTGAAATACGGGAGGCGAGCGTGGGGCAGCACATCTGGGCGGGATGGAGCGAGCGGCTCCGGGGCCAGGGCTGGCACAGCAGGTAATGAGATACAGATGAGGGGGAGGGAGTGTTTTTTCTGGCAATCCAGATGGACTCAGCTTAATACTTGATTTAGAGGGTTTGAAAGCGGGGCCTGGCTGCTGGGGAACAGACCCCGAGCACTTCCCGAGGTGATGAGGGGGGGTCTCTGCTGGCTTTTCAGATATTTAATGGCCCAGCGCAGTCTAAACAGGGAAGTACTTCGGGGTGAGATTAGCACAACATAATCACATCTTAAAAGGTCTTCAGAGACACAAGGCACGTCCGCTCTCATATTAATTACTGGTTATTAATAAAGCAGGGTCAGGCACGAGGTGTTCGCTCCGGAGCGTGCTGGTTCCCCCTTTGCAGGGCAGTGCCGTGTCCAAAAGCAGCACAAAGCCCTGCAGCCTCCACCTGTGCCCATCCGGCTCTGGAAGCCAAATGGCCAACATTCCTACAGCTGCTTTTAAAACTAATTTGCCCCATAATACCCCGAAAGGGCCATATCTTTCTAAGTGCCCAGAACACCTCTAAGTGCTTCAGAGTGCTGTAAAATAATAACAGCCAAGGGTGTTCTCAGCACGGGAATTTGCTGCTATGATCGATTTGTAATTTGCAATGAAGATACAGCGTGCGTGTTCCCGGGGCCAGGCTGGTGCAGCTGGCTCTCAGGCAAGACTCTGCTCCCTCCACCACTTTAGGGCCAGTCCTTGGAGGGTTACAGCTGGGCTGGGCTGGGAGGAATTAGCAGCTGTTCCCATTTGCCCCTGTTGGGCCAGCAGTGTACTCCAGGAGGGAAGGAGCTTAGAGGGATGCAGGGTGTCCTGGGAGTGATGTGCCTGAGCAGCCCTTGGGGCAGCTCCCTGGGGTTTCCCGCTTGCTAAGCAAGAGAGCACATGGAGATGGGGCAGAGCAGGGGGATCTGCTCCAGGGAGATCAGTGTTTGCTGCTTCAGGGCTACAGCTCACTGCAATGAAGGTGCATGGCTGAGGCAGTGCTGAGGCAGTGCTGGGGAGTGCAGGGTCCCCAGCACACCCTCTCCACTCTGCTGTGGGCAGCACAGGCATCCCTTTGCAGGACACCACTGCACTGGGGAGTGGTTGATAGTTTTTAATCTCAGAATTTCTCTAGTTTCCCTGAACTCAGGTAAGATTTTAGCATTCACAGCACCATGTGCTGAGGACTGCCCAGGATTGCCTGTGCACTGAACAAGCCATCACCTTTTCTCTTCACTCTTGCTGCTCCTTTCACAGGGTGCCCCTGGTTCTCGCTTTGCAAATAAAGAAGTTGAGCATCCCCGTGTGGCATCTCCAGTCTGCTCGTGGCACTCTACACCTCTTCCCAGTTGCTGTGACTGCCTGAGTCCCTCACAGCCTCAGGTGACCAACTGTTAGAAGCAGAGACAGGACACCATATGTGTGTGTCCTTGAGTGGCCCTGGGACCAGGGGTCTCCAGCATGGCCTGGGAGTCCTGCAGCTGCTGCTGGCTTTCTTCCTGCCCTGTGCAGATGAGAAGTGGTTCCCACTGCACTGTCACTCGTGCTGCAGCACTGACTGTAGCCCTCTGCATGTCAGCCCTGCCAGGAGCCACCCATGCTGCGGGTGTGGTGGCCTGTCCCTGCCACCTGCCTCAGTTCCCTTTCCTGCCCCTGGGGCACCCCATGGGCAGGAAGGGGGCTCACAAGCAAAACTCTTTATTGTGGTTCATGGGAAGGGGGGCAATGAACACCTGCATGAGGGGATTTGCACAATAACCCATGCGAGGAGCAAGCCTGGGCCTCTGGTGGGCAAGTCTCACTGCTGGCTTGTGATGGGAACCTGTCCCAGCTCGTGGCCATGCTGCCACAGCTTCCTCCCTGCATGCCTGCCTCGTGTGCTGGTCCCAGACATGTGCCAAGCTGTGCTGCAGCAGTCTCTCAAAAGCTGCTGGTGTGGTTTGAGAGGCATGGGGAGCTGGGGGCTGACTTGTCTGTGTGCTGTGGGCAGAGCAAGAAGGAGCTGGTTTGACACCTGTTCCTGTAGGAGCATGGAGGTGCTGGAAATGCCACTGGAGAGGTGGGATGGGCAACATAGGACCTGCAGGTTGAGGACATGAGCTGGGACAGCTCCTGGCAGAGGGAGCAGCTGCTGGGATCGGCCTCAGGTCTGGCTGCACAGGCATGTGCAGCACTCATTCATCCCCTATTGCAGCCAGCAGAGATGGCCTGTGGGCTGCCAGTCATTGCTTAGTGTGCTGCTGTGCCTCCTCGATGCTGGTGATGGTTTTGAACTCCTCTGTGTGTCCTCTGGATGGTTTGTCCCCCCCTCTCCATCCTTCAGCATCCCTCTCCACACCACTCACAGTACCCATCCAGCCATGTCAGGCTGCCTCTTGCAAGGAGCCCTGTGAGAACACAGGGCAAGAGCTGAACTGGGATATTCCTGCATTTGCTTTGCCCTTGGCATCTCACAGCCCCACTGCAGCAGGGACCTGACCTCCCCAGGGGCAGATGGGGCAGCAAGAGGACACACAGATTAGGGACGAGGCTCAAGCAGCTGGGGGGCTGACACCCCTGGCATTCTCATCCTGTCTGCCTCATGCCTTGGGCTGTCCAGGCTTTCATCCAGAGTTTGGGCAGGGCATGAGAGCAAGGGCAAGAAAAACAAGCTGGTGCATCCTCCCTTGGGCAGTGAGAGAGCCTGGAGGGGCGGAAGCTCCTGTTTGTTTAAGGTGCAAACAAGTGCTGTTAATCTGCTGCCTGTTTGTATTTCTTTAGAGCCCCTGAGTGTGGGGGGAGCGGAGATGGGGTCTCCCCTTTGTGCGGGGGCAGGGTCAGGCTATTGGAAGTGGAGGTGAGAAAACACAGAGGGGCAGCTGGAACCTGCTTTGGGAGGGAAAGATTTTTTTCGGCTATTTATGATAATTAGTGGGAAACGTTCCTCAAGCGTTTCAGATGATTCTGTAATGAAGTTGGGTCGAATGTTTCCGCTTTGTTCCCCTGGAACCATTAAAAATCCCCCTTCTTTGGCTGCCTTAATGCAATGCTGAAAAGGCACAATGGCATAAAAGTGGCTCTGGGCAGGGCGGCACGCCTCCCACCCTGCCAGATAGAGCCCTTCAGAGCCCAGATTTTCTGGGTTATAAACCCCAGCACTTGTAATGGTCATGCAGGAGCTGCTGTGGATCCTGTGCCCAGGGCTCCTTCATATCCCTCATGCTGGTCAGTGTGTGTGAGCACCACTGAGCTTGGTGTGCTTGGGGGCAATGGCCAGCACAAACACAGCAGAGTGGCAAAGGGCAGGAACAGCCAGAGATGCCATCACTCCACTGTTACAGAAAAGCTACTTTCTTCCCATGGTTGTGCTGGGAATCTGCTGGGGTGGAATGTTGCACTGGGAGAGGACCAGTCTCCATTCAGGGGAAAATGGGGGGTCCAGCCCAAAGGAAAGTCCTTCTGATTCTAGGCCAGATCCTGCCCTGCCTGCTGAGCCAGGCAGCACCCAGGCACCAGAGCAGAGCAAGGGGCCTGAAATCCAGCCAGGACCCTCCAGGTGAATCATTAGCAGCCTGCAAGAGCTGGCTCAGTCTCCTCTTGCTTTTAGCAGTGGAAGGCTTTCCAGCGTATGTGATGAAAAGAAAATCCACCTGCCTGATCTCACACATCTATCAGCACTATTTCCCCAGGGATGATGTGTAAAGCTAATGGGAGCTCTCCTGCTATGGCTGTGATAAAAAGAGAAAATGGCAAGAGCTTTTAGCATACTGGTGGGGGCTGAATGGGATGGATTTTGGCCTCCCCATCAATATTCTCATGTGGACTCCTGTCAAGTTCAGTGTCCTAGGCTGAGCACGGGGCTGCAGCAGGCAGGGGGGAGCTGCTCCCCTCCTGTTCCTCTTTTGGCTGGGCAAGGACAGCTGGGGAGTGCTTGGGCACCCAGTTTGGGCACCTAGCTTTGGCACAGTCCTGCAGCTCAGCGGGGCAGGAGGGAGCCATGCCTGTTGGTCAGGCACCTTCCCTCCCCAGTCACAGGCAGTGTCTTTCAGACAGTGACTGCTAACTGGGACCACATCACCCTTAATGCCCACCCCCTGCCCCATGGCTGGAGCCAACATGCCCCACTAAGGTACTAAACGATCTGGTTGTGGAGGAGAGGTTAAGGAATAGGAGCACGGCTGCCCTGGAGCTGTCCCATCCCTCTGCCTTGCCTGCCCCTGCCATAATCAAACAGTCATATCAGTCCCTTCACTCCTTTCAATGGGGGAAAATTTGCAAACAAATTCCTGCCAGCAGGACTTTTGAGCTCTCCTGCATGGTGGGATAAAGATACCTGTCACCTCTGCCCTGTCCCCAACACCAGCTCATGCTGGGAGCACGGCTGGGGAGCTCCGTGCTCTCCACAGGGCTGGTGACTCCAGGCAGTGTGGGAATGGGCTGGGAGGGCTCTCAGGAAGAGCAGAAGGGCTTTAGTTTTCCTTGAGATAATGCATGGCCCGCAGTGATGGGGTGACACAATGAGCCCTGCTGTGAATTAGCTGGAGTCCTTACCTCGGGTTTCTCTTACGGCAGGTCCTGAAGCACCACTTGAGCTGTGATGCCTTTGCCAGTTCCCATGTCCGTACCACCAACCTTTTTTGTGGAAAAATCTCAAGATACACAGTAAAGTTTCTGTGGGAGCTGAGGGAGAGGTACTGGCACTGAGATGAGTATTTGGATGGTGTATGTCTGCAGGCAAGGGTAACAGGTCCTGGGTTAGCTGCAGTGCGTTCGGGCTCGGGGATGGGGATTTCAGTGCAGGTTGCTGCCTGCACCATGCTTTGAGCCTCCACACACAAATGGCTCTCTTGGCAAAGTTTGCAGTGGGAAACCAGCTATCTCAGTGTATAGAAGTGATGATATGAAACCTTTTGGAATGTGGCAAGCCCGTGGCTTCCTGAGCACACCACAGCTCTGGCCAAGACTCTGGCAAGCGCGTTCGACGGACCAGGCACCTCTGGTACCACCCTGCCAGCACGTCTCCACCCCTTCCCTCTGCTCCCCCCCTCGGTCTGGCGATTGCTTTCCAACGAATTATTTACATAAGTTCTCAGCAGAGGCTGGAGACAAAACCTCAGGTACGGAGCAGCAGCATGCTCCTGACCTTTCCCACCGCCGGACAAACGGAGGCAGCAGCACGAGGCGGGCACACAAAGGCGCTGCGCCGGCCAGAGCGCTGACCCCGCTGTGCCACAGCTACCTGCTGCTCTCCACAATGGCCCCGCGGCCCCAGCCGGCCTGCCGGGCCGATGAAAAAGGGCCCGAGATAATAATGAGCCTGACTACCACTGCTCTCTTCAGAGAACTGAGTCAACTCCTTGGGAAGAAAGGAAAAAAAAAAAAAAAAAAAGGGGGAAAAAAAAAAAAAAAAAANNNGGAGTCAACCCCTGGGAAAAAAAGAAAAAAAAAAAAAAAAAAGAAGCGAAAAAAAAAAAAAAAAGAAAAACCCCTCTTGGATAATAAAGAAGTAACAAATGAAGACTGAAAGCCTATAGAAGGCGTCTTAACCCAGTGAAGAAAAAAAATGTCAACATCTGTGGAGCTGTCTGCAAAAACAGACCAAACCCCTAATGAATACCCTCTAGAAAAGACATTCACTCGAGGAAAGGCAAAAGGCTACATTTTTCTATGGAGGTATAAAGATTTTGATGAATCTGCCCTTTCCCTTTCCAGTGCAGTTGAACCAAGCACTAATGTTCATCTTCAGCTGTATTAAAGAGTGTGGAGGGGGGCAGAGGGGGGAAGAGTCTTGATCTGAAAGCTTATGGGGAGGGTGGATTTAGGGAGCCTGGATAGACGTCTGAGCACTAAAGCAAGGAAGAAAAGCAACAGGCATTAGAGAAAATACTGTTTAACAAGAGTTTCCTTAGTCAACCCATTTGAGCAGAGATTGGTGCGCCATAAACGTAATCCTCTTAGTGCTGACTTAAACGTGTTTGTACAAAACAGGGAAATATAATATGAATGTAATAGTCTCGTTTGCTAAAATGCTTAATAAAAAGACAAAAGTCCTTTATTTTAATCTTCAGATCCGGTGTGGGCTTGGGGCACAGCAGATGTTTTCTCAGAAATCTGTTTGAAAAAAAGAGAAAGAAATAGAGAATATGGTTGTGTCCCGGCTGGCTGTGACACACGGCACCTCAGCAGCTTCCTGGGTTGGTCTCTGGGGAAGGCAGCCCTTGCCTAAGGAGCCCCCAGGCTCTCCAGAGTGCAAGGGGAACCACTGGGGGTTGAACCTAAAAACACTTGGTGGGGAGCGCTTGGTAAGGCAAGTTTCACGCGAGGGGACACGGGCAATTTTCTTTGCTGTGTCCAGAAGCTTTGCTGGGGGAAGCAGAGCTAAGGAGTAGTCCCCAACTGGAAATGTTGCAGAAAAAGTCAGACTCAGACCCAGCCAGAGTTGTTGTGGAGGGACAATAACAGCTGTCCTCAGGTGCATCCCACCTTGTGCTACGGATGCAGTGGGAAAAGCGATGGGTGGAGTTGTTGTAATCACCATCCTAGCACCTACATTAATCACAGATGAATTTGAAAGACATGAACAAAATGTTGTTTTTTCTCCTTTTTTTTTTTTCCTGTTCTACAAAATAGTCATAGAAAATGCAAAAATGAAATGGCAATATGTGGGTTTGATTTGGTTGATAAACATCTATTTAACATTTGCCAGTATGACTGTACAGCATCAACACTAACTGGAAGCCAGGAACCAGTAACATATTGTGTTTTCCCACACAGATATCAACTTGCCCCAGGAAACTATGGTTCCCTCTTGGGCCTCTGGGTGGGTGCTGGTGGTTGCTGCTTGGTGGCTTACAGGACTTGGGTCAAATCTTGAATCAATGCCAGGGTTTGTGCCACAGGTTTTGTTCATGCCACAATGCCCATGTGATGCCACCTCCTGGAGATGAAGGAGTGAGATGAGGACAGGGCTGCTTGCTTTCTGCTGCAGCAAATGTCAGTGCAAACTAGGTAAAACTTGTTTCCTGAAGAAAATTTCTACTCTAATAAGAAAATAAATGCCCCGTCTGTTTTGGAAGCACATCAGATGTTTTCTGGTATGGTCCTCAATGTGTACAGCGAATGCAAGGCATTTTCTGTGGAGAGCAGATATTTTCCACAATAACAACATATTTTTGTTTTAAAAAAAATCATCCGTTCTCCCAATTAAGAAGAAAGAAAAAAAGGCTTTGAAAGCAGATCGTTTCTGAGTGCCAGGGTCCTGTGCTTGGGCACTGCAGCAGTGAGCAGGGATGGAGCACAGCATTGGAGGGGAGCCTGGGAGTGGGAGGGTGAGGTGGGCTGGTACCTGTGCCTGGCTCCTGATTGTGGGTATGTGCAGAGGTTTGGTGCCCTGGGGTTCAGGTCCCTGGCATCAACCATCACCCTGTCACTTGTCACCAGGTGGGGAGTAGGACAGGTTCTGTGTTTCCCACCAGGCACCTGCTTGGGAAGGTCTGCCAGGGCCACCAGGACAGGTGGCAGCACCAGGGATAAAACGGGGGCATTTGGAGCCAGACTAGTGGGAACGTGCTTGTAGTGCAGTTTGTCCAGGTCTGTGCTGCCAGATGGTGATGGCTGGTAAGCTCTGGTGCTGGTCTTGAAAAATGAGTCCTGGTTTAGGTGTGAATGGGTGAAAAAAGACTTAAACCAGCCAACCTGCTGCCTGCAGAGCATGGATACATTTTTGATAATGGGAAAATAGGAAATGTGTTAATTGTTAGGGTCCACTATCACTTTTTTTTTGAAGGCTGCTTCTGTGACTAAGGGAAAATTAAACATGGGTATATTAAACTAAGGGAAAATTAAACTAAGGGAAAATTAAACACAGGGCAAGGAAACTCTTGGTGCTCAGGGCTGCTCCTTCTGGCAACAGTGCCCTTGCTCTGCTCCGGGCAGCAAACCCCATGTGTCACATCTTCCCAGGTGCCACGGGAGGCAGAGGAAGTGCTGGAGCAAGGCAGGGCAAAGTCCATCAAAACAGAGCCAAGGAGCCAGCAGTCACTTGCTGTTTCCCTGTCACCCCTCGCACCCGGGTCTGAACTTGCCAGGCGGAGGGCAGGGTGCGCAGGGGGGCCGAGCACTGGGTCTGGGGCAGATAAATGCAAAGGGCTGAAAAGCACAGCAGCCCTGGGGGCAGGGGCGGCATACCCTTGGTGCCGCCCCCTGCTTCCTCCCACGTCTGCTTTGTTTCTGTATTATCCCACCGGTGACAGCAGAGCCTCCAAACCCTGCTCCGTTTCCTTCCGGCACACCTGGTTCCCCAGCCTCATGGGCTAAAGGCACATCTCTTCACCAGCAACGTCGTTACTGTAACGGGAACAACGCAGTTTACAGCCCAATAAACCCCAGCTCCTTCTGTGCAGGCTCCCCTTACGTGATGCTAATGCTTACAAGATGTGCAGCGCTGCGGGACGGCCCCGGGAGCCAACGCCCAGCCACGGGCTCGTGTTCTACATGGCTCCGCAGCCGCAGCCGGTGCTAATGAACGCCAGGGACGAGCCTCGCGCTCTCGGCAGCCCCGCGGCCGCTCGGCTCCGTCCCGCCTGGAATGGGTGTCCCCGGCCGAGCCCCCTCGGTCCCCGCTGCCGCCCGCAGCTCGGGGATGCCGGGGATGTTGATAGCCCAGGGCCGGCCGCGGCTCGGCGGGATGCCCGGGCACCGGGGGAAGCGCGGCATTGTCTCGCAGCGGCGTTGTGATCACACACTGCGTCTAACGTGATTTACATCCCATATTCGACCTCTGGCGACTTCAAAGCCCGGGCGAGAGGAGGATTAAGTGGAGGAGCTGGGGCCAGGGGAGCCGGGGAGTGGGGGCCTGGCTCACCTTTGAGCTCCCGTCATCCCCTCCCCGGTGGACCCGGGATAATCATCTCCCTTTGTGCTGCCGGGGAAAGCCGGGGTGCAAACACAGGAACCTTGTCAATAT
Source organism: Urocynchramus pylzowi (assembly GCA_013397555.1). NCBI lineage: Eukaryota > Metazoa > Chordata > Aves > Passeriformes > Fringillidae > Urocynchramus > Urocynchramus pylzowi. The sequence continues at coordinate 16,096 of VZRH01005942.1, read as the reverse complement.
TGGTTTTTGAGAAGACTTTTTTTCTATTCTCCCATGTCTGGAGTTTTTGTACCCAAATCCCTCCGGGGCTTCCCAGTCTTCCCCTGGGAAATCGTGATCCCAGGGGTCCCTGCTAACACCAGCCATTGATTGAAATTTCACACCCACCTGTTTGCACACAAGATTTAATTTGGTTGATTCTTCATGCCCTTTTCCTGCTTAATCGTCAACCTATTGACCTTAATATTAAAAGGGGCTAAGGGTGAGGGACAGAGAGACTACATTTCTGTAAAGGAACAAAAGCTGCCAGAGAATAAAGTAGGCACAGCCAGCCCCGAGCTAATGAGTCCCCTCCACACGCAGGAGCAGGAAGCCCTGTGTGCTGCCCTTGCCTGTGCTGTGCTCCTGTGTGACAGGACACGTCTCACTGACCGTCCCTTTCCTCACTGCCCTTTACAGGACCCACAAGTTTAACGTCATGAGGGATGGGAGACCATGCTGGCTGAGCCTGGGCACCTACCAGCCTGCTGGGGCTGCTTTTCCCCCCGCCCTTGGGCAGGGTGAATATGTCTAGCTGAAATGTTTCCTGTTCAGTGGAAGATGCCATAGGATGGAGCAAACTTGGCTCCAGCAATGCAGCAAAAGGAGCAGCAGTGCACATAGGTCAGGAGTATCCTGCACTCCTGCACGGCGTGTGCTGGTCCGTGCCTTATCTGGGGGCTGTGGTGTGACTCTAAAACACATATCAAAGCAGCTTAGTGCCACAGCCTGCCCTCAGGGATAATGGTGCACCCAAGTCCTGCTCCAGACCCGGCCCTTCCAGCTGGGGCTGGACCAGTAGCCCAGCTGTGCATCCTGTGCCTGGCACCAGGCAGGCTGTGGGGCAGAGCTGCCCTGGCCTGGGAAGGAAACAGAGAATGGGCTCGCTCAGCCCCCGGGCTGGCAGCCACCAGAGCAGCCCTGCAGCACGTGTCCGTCACAGTGCAGTGGCCAGGCAGCCTCCCTGCTCTCTGGGGGTCAGGCTGCTCCCACGCTTGCTCTTCCACAGAGCACAGGCAGGGAAAGGGCAGGGGAAAAGACTCTGGGAGCCCATAGAAGTTGGAGTGAGGGAAACACAGCCATTCACAGTTTGGTGGAAGCAGGGGTGGGACTGTCCATTCCCGCTGGCTGGATCGACAGGACGCACAGAGACCCGAGGGATGCTGGGCTGTGCCGGGACAGCAGGAGGGGCTGGGAGCACCAGTAAAGGCAGGACACAGCCTGCACAGCCCCACAGCCGGTGTGTGCACACCCATGGGGACTGGCATGCTCCTTGCCAGAGGCATGTGTCCAGGCCAGAGGTGGGACCCCGAGCAGCAACTTTGGATGGGGAATATCAGCAGGCCCAGAGCCTGGAAGGCTCTGACCACCTTCCACACATCCCCCTCTCTCACGGGGTAGAGTTTTTGGCGGTTTCTGCACTTGCAGATAATCTGCCTGCTGGAAAACCAAAAGGGAAAAGGAGGACTATTTTTTACCCTGCTCTGCCTTCGCTGACATGAAACCGGAGCCGTGTGGGAGCGGGCGAGCGTGTGGCTGTGCTCACACGTGTGTGTGGTGAGCCGCCTGTGTCCCGGCCTGGCTGGGGCCGTGCTGGGGGAGCGTGTGGGTGCGGATGCATGTGTGCCTTCCCCAGGGGACCGCCTCGGTCTGCAGAGTGCGGTCGTGTTTATTTAATATCTGACGTCCCTTCTGTCTTCAGCGCTGACATCAATTAATGAGTGTCGGAGCACTCATTGCTCAGACAATGAGCAATGGAGCCCAGATGTTCCCTGGCGGTGGCCTCCCTTCCTTCACCAGTGTTATGTGGGTGATAAAAAAATCCAAGGGGGAGTTGCATTTTGTTGCAATGTTGTTCCAGGGCCATTCTAGGAGCACATGGGAGGGCTTGCAGGTCAGTTAACCCAGTGGGGATGCCCACACACAGGCAGCTCCTGCCCCAGCCCCTCTGAACCGGGAGCTGGGCAACATGGGTGTCAGGGAGCAGGGGCTGTCCAAAGTGCAAGAGGTGAAAGCAACTGGCAGATGGGCTGATCTCCAGAACCTCCCCGAGCACCTCCCTGCCCCAACTGCAGCAAAAGGCTTTTGCCGGCTGTGCCCGGCTGCCACGCTGCTGGCATGATCCCTTGCCAACCAGAGATTAACACTGCAGCCTGTCATTTCATAAATACCCTCACCCGTGAAACAAGAGACAGACATGGCCTTATCAGAGAGCCACAGTGCTGCTGGGGCCCACACACACCCAGCTGAGCACCGTGCTGTGGCTCTGAGGCTGCGCAGGCACTCTGGGTGCTCCCAGGATTAGGCCTGTAGAGGTGGAGCAGGGTCAGTGGAATACTCCTGACTGGTTTGTGAGGGCTGAAATGGCTGGGCTGGGCACAGGAAGGCAGCGTGCCCTCTGTGTTTTCTGCCATCAGTAGGACATGCCACCAAGGAAGATGCTCAGGCGGCATGTGGGCATGATGCTCAGGGGGCAGAGCCTTCTTGCTCTGGCAGGGGCTTAGTATGCACCCAGTGCTAATGATTAGACATTATTCTTTAGTTGGGAATGAATAACTAGAACAAATGGTACTAGAGACTAATGTGTGGGATGGTGTTATTTTTAGAAATTAAGTCTGTCGTGGTGGCATCACTTCCTAAAGGGACGCGCGTGACAGGGAGCATAACCAGCAGATCGGCCTGACCAGCAAATAACCCCTTGCACGGTTTCCATATTGCCTTTTTAAACAGGAAGGGAACATGATACAAACGCTATGCGAATTATGATCTGAAAAGTTTTCCTGGCAGGTTGTCACATGAGTTGTTAGTGTCATTCTTTGACATGCACACTCAAAGCCTTTCTGCACCAGTGCCTTAACCCTCTCACCCCTCGAGAGGGCTGCCAGGTTGGAGCTTTTCCTCCCTGCTTTTTGGATCTTGCCCTTTTCTTAGGTACGCTGAGATGTGATTTCACACCAATGCCTGAGCAAGAGCTCCCCATCTGCTTAATTTTGGGTGCAGCTTGAGGGGCTGGTGAGCCAGGGCAGGCAGGGAGACATGATGCTCACCCTGGGGCTGCCAGGCTGGGAAGTGGCCAAATAATTCCTCCTGTGCACCACTACTGCCCTGCCCCAGAGCTTCATCAGCCCCTGAAACCTTGCCCAGCCCAGGCCAGGAGCATGTGGGGGCCGACTCGAGCCAGCGGGGCTGTGTGTGTGGGCGGAGGGCCCTGCCTGCGCGTGTCCTCATCTCCTTCTGGGCTGCCTTGGCCGCAGCTCTGCGCAGAGCCCAGCTGCACTCTGGCCAGGGAACATCCGCTGTGGAAACCTGGGAGGAGCTGACAATCCCCAAAGATTGGCTGCACACCCAGCCAAGCAAGAGCTGCTGGCTTCCAGCCTAATTCATTGCAAATGTGCTTCCATGTGGTTCCAATCTGGAGCCCCTGCTCCCCCCGTGCTGCCCCCCAGGGCTCGGCAGGGGCCGGGAGCAGCCCAGTGCTGGCCCGGGCACACAGCAGCCTCCTTGGCTCCCTGGCCCCAAGACGAGTCCTTCAGCCAGTTCCCTTCTGGGGGGTCACAGGGAACCACCACCAGGGTGTGAGAGAAGTTCACAGAAAATTCCTGCTGGGGACACAATGTCCGGAATGGTCCTCACTAGCCTCCACCCTGTGGAGGGACTAACATCACTCCTTTGCCCTTAGCCCAGCCCCAGGCATCATCTTCCCACCGGGATTTGATTTTCATCTGCCAAAGGGCTTTTGGCAGGTGGCACTGGGCTGGCAGCCAGCAGTGCCCAGCATCCCAATTTAGCCTTCTCTTCACCCTCCCCAGCTGTCGTTCTGTGGCTCATTGCTGTGGCTGCCCCCTCGCTGTCCCTGGGCACTGGTGGGCTCTGTGGGCACACACCCCTGTCCTGCCAGGGAGGCAGGGCTTGGGGCAGTAGAGAGATAAGCTGGGTCCTGCTGGCTGCTGCCAGGGCTGACCCCTGTCCCTGCTCTATCCTGGCTCTGCTGTGCTGTGCCCATCAGCCTGGGGACACAGTGTCACCCCAGGCACCCCTCTCACAATGACTCCAGCAGAGATGTCCCAGGGCAGCGATGGGCTCCTGAGTCCCCCTGCTCCTGCAGTTCCTTGCTGTGCTTTGTTTTCCCCAGAAACGTCTCCCCCAGGAGCAGGGCAGCTCTCTCAGCCCCTCAGCACAGGTGATGTGGGCACTCAGGACTAGGGAGATCCCAAGTGACATCCTGGTGCACAGTCCCAGCTCCAGCATTTCCAGGCAGGTCTTCTCCTTGTCCCATGAGTGCACCTGAGTTTAACATCTCAAACTAGAACAAACAACACATATTCACTTCAGATCTTCTCCCTGAGGGTCCTTCCTTGTCTCCTGGGGTCCTTGCCTATGTCCTGCAATGCCCCTTCAGTGCTGCCAAGCAACTTAAAGCTCTATTTAGAATTAGTCCAGACTCAAACACCCTCTCCCCATAGGTTCACACATTTGAAAGAAGATTGCATCAAAGCTTCAAGATAGTCAGTAAAAAAATTGCTCATTAAGCAAAGTTGTGGGCCCTCTCCTCTTTTGTGTTTATTGCAGAACTAAAAATGCCTGGCACAAGGCTAACCCTCAGAGCATTGAAATAAAATGGCATAAAATGAGTTCAGCTCTCCTCAGGTTTCAGGAGAAGCAGGGTGAAGCATGTGGGGGAGTGAGCAGGGCTGGGGCCGGCACCTGGAATAACATTTTTGGTGTTGGTGCAGGAGCAGAAAAGGAAATGAGCAGTCAAAGAGCTGGGAGCAGCACGGTGGTGGCCGGGCAGGCTGGGCTGTGATGGTCCTTGCATCACCCCTCACCAAATTCAGAGCCCCTGCAGGCAGTGCTGTGCTGCCTCAGGGTGGCTGCACTGCGGCCAGGGGCAGCCTGCAGTGCCCAGAGCACTGCCAAGAGTCACCTGGACATGTCCCTGGGCGGGGGGAGATGAGGAGATGGGGTCATTCCCTCACCCTTTGCCTCCAGCCCTCGGGGTGGGTCCAGGTGACAATAAAGGGGAAATCTCCCTGCCAGCGCTTTTGGACCCTGGGAAATGAGCACCTCAGCTGAAATACAGCAGCAGCAGGGAGGACTGGGGAGGCTGTAGGACAGGGGTGATCACTGCCAAGGCTTTTGCCACTTGCTGTCACAGCAAGGCGATGCTGGGAAGGGCTTGGGTGGACCTGGCAGAGCACAGGGTACATAGTAAGCTCCAAATCTACAAGGCTGGATGCCCTCCTTCCACAAAAAGCCAAGCTAATCTCTTCGATGGGAGTCAGGGCTGCCATCAGCCTTGCAGGGGCAGTGTTGAGGTCTGCACTGGGGCAGTGGGTGAGAGCTGATGCCTGATGCCCTGAGAGGTGTTCAGCCCTTGCTGCTCTGGAGTGCTGCTGTGCTGGAGTGCTGCTGCCCTGGTGCAGCCAGGCGTTGTGCTTGTCTTTTTAAGATCAGAAAGGTTTTTGGGCTGACATTAGCTCTGGTACGCAGAGGAAAGTGTACGGCAGGGTAATTAAAGTGTAAGAGCGAGGCTGGGTTTGCCTTTAATGGCTTGCAGCTGCAAATATTTTTGTCTTCCCAAGTCCACTTGTAAGCTGTCTAGCTGTATTTCTCATCCTGGCCAATTAGATTCCCATGTGTGCTGCAGAAGTGGAAATATAGAAAGTGAATAATCCTCCAATTCTGCTCTTTGCTGCAGAGGCCTTTGAACCTCTGGCTGCCGGGGCTCCCTTCCACCCCAGCACCATCACCACTCTGGCCACCCCTCTCACACCACTCCTGGCTCCTCTCTTTGCAATCAAACTTCAGCAAATCTGCTTTGGGCATCACCATGATTCATCTTCAAGCTTTTCTGATCAAAGCGACAGGCTGTTTCTCCTCCCTCCCCACTCCCTTTCTGCCGAGCTTTACAGCAATTTTCCCTTTTGGATGCTGGTTTTCTGCCAGAAGTTCCACTCTAAAATCAAAAGGGGCAGTCCATTAATACCGGGCAGCTGTAACAAGTACACTATTGTGTTGTCTCTTCCAAGGTACCCAGGATTTTTAATAAACTGTGGGGTGTGGAGAGCTGGTTGCCTGCAAGAAAGGGGAGGCATAGGAGGAAGAAGAGGGAGCTGGCAGAACCGTGGTACCATAAAATGCAGCCCAGAGGTGCGGAGCCCATGGTGCGCTTGGTGCTGCGCGGTGGTGGGAACGGCGAAGGAGGCACTCGGCAGTCTCCCGGCTCTCTTCCAGCACCAGGATCAGGTATCGGTCGGGAAGCGCTGCTCACTTTGATCTCTGTGGGCTGACGAGGCTCTGTGCCAGGACCCACGCTGTGGAAACAGGCTGCCTGCCCTGGCTGTCCTGTGCTGGGAGCCACGGCTGCCGGGGCGGCTCACTGCAGGGCACCCACGCACCAGCTGGGAAGCCGGCGGGGAGCTTTGATAAGTGCAGTGGGGTGTAAACGTGAAACAGACCCTCGTTCAGTCAGGGTTGGGTCTTTCTGGGAAACAGCCGTGTTATTCTCAGCCCAGCTGGAAAAGGTCTCCAAGACCTTCCCTGTCTCATTCCCCTGGCATCAGCCAGCACCCAGTGGGGCCACATGCAAACTGCCTTGTCCAGTCAGGAGGTGTGAATGATGCCCCTCAAGCTCCCAGCAGCCATAGCCAAGCTGCTGGAGACAGGGGGGCAAACCCCAGACAGGGCTGCCACAGCAGCCAATTCAGTTGAGCACCCATTTCTGTAAACCCCTGGAGATCTTGCCCTCTGCTCCAGTGGGGAGCACCCTATGGCAGGGGGGCTGAGGGCAGGGAGACAGCTTTCTGCACTAGAGTTTGGGAGCAGCAGGGCAGAGGGGCCGACCCTGTGGGCTCACCACTGCAAGTCAAGGTGAGGCCGGGCTGGGAGCAGATGGGACCTGCTCTGCTGGTGAAAGAGCGTTTCTGCTATTTATGCTAAGCGGTGGGAATGCTTCTCAAGCATTTCGGATGGCTCTGTAATGAGGCCGGCCTAAATATGCCAGCATTGTTTGTGCTGGACAATTAAAAGCTCCCCCTTGCCACATGAACGGTGTCTCTGGTGGCGGAAGGGCCCGGGAAGGCGCGGGCGAGGGCAGCCACAAAGCCCGCCTTTTGTTCCGTGCTCCTTTGAACCCGCTCAAAGCCCCCGTTTCAAGGGGTGGCTTTTGTTTCCTTTTCAGCGGGCCTGAACCCAGAGCCGCCTGTTGTTTAGCAACACAGAAATGTGACCTTAATTGACTCTGCTCTCGGGTGCACTGTGTAAATCACTTCTGGCACCCAGGGGAGTGCGTGACGTGCCCCACTCCCTCCCCAGTCCCAGTACACCCCGGGAGCATCCTCCCTCTGGCGCTCCTGCTTCCTGGCAGAGTGGACCACAGCTCTGCACATCATCCCCATGTTGGAAGCTGGCAGGGGAGTGGGATGGGAAATAGGGCTGGGAATACTCCTGTCTCCATGGCAAAGGGTTTTACCCATTTTCACGGGAGAGCTGATAAAACTGTTTCCCTCTGTTCTTCAAACTCTCTTTGCAACCCAGTGCCTCCTGCTTGTGTTTACGGTCCAGCTGGGCTGGTAAGCCTCTTCACCTACCTTCCCCGGGACTCACTGGGTTAAAGCTTATTGCAAGATAAATTAAAAGATGATGATGATGATGATGATGAAAATGATTAAGCGATGAAAAGGTAACAACTCCTCCTGTGAACCTCTGACACACACTTAGCCAGACGACTTATTTGTAGGATACCAGGGGGCTGATACATTAACAGATATAATTTGCGGTCTCCCGAGGAGAGGTTAAGGACTGGGAGCACGGCTCCCTGGGAGCTGCCCCGTCTCTCCACCTCGCCTGCCCTGGCCTTAATCAAGCGATCATCTCAGCCCGTGCCTCGCTGGCCCCCTCTCTTCTTTCAATGGGGGAAAATTTGCGGACAAATTCCTGCCAGCGGGACGTTGGAGCTCTCCTGCATGGTGGGATAAAGATACCTGTCACCTCCACCCGGCCCTGCCGCCGGCTCACGCTGGGAGCGCCGTTCAAGGAGCACCATGCTGATACCCTTATTTGATTACGCCTCTTCATGCCTTCCTCTGTGCGGGAAGAGCTATTCAACAGCGGCACCGCTGCGTTCCCAGCATGGGCTGGCCCCGCTGCTGGCCTTTTGTTAGCCCCGCTGGCAGCACGCCGGGCATCAGGGTTGCACACAGGGTCCCACGCCACCGCCTCGGGCCAGGGCTCTTCCCAGTGCTTTACAACAAGGCCTTGGCCAGGCTGTTGGTTTTTAACTAGAAAAATTGTAAAAATGAGGAGATAATAGGACTTAAATAGAAATATGAATGACTTCATGAGATAAGGGCTCTGTTCCTCCTGCTTCACCGTGCTTTTGGCATGATGGAGATGGGGCTGCTCAGTACCTGTTATCTGCGTCCACTGGGAGATGCCAGGGACATATTATCAGGATCTGCTCTGGGTGCTGCTTGTTGCTGGGTGATCCAGCTCCTCTATGGTCTCAGGAGCTTTTGGTCAGGTTTGTGAGCTCGCAGACAGGGGATCAATTGTCCCTCTGCTCAGGAGTTGGAAGATCAGCACCCAGAGATCCCCTGGGCACCAAGAGCTTCAATCTCAATGGAAACACCATTTTGCAGATTCCCTGGCCAGAACCACGCACCCCATGTCACCCTATCCACTGCTCCTGAACAGTGCCACATGTTCTCTGCGGTGTCCCAAGGACCAGCAGTGACCACCTCATCAGATGAGATGTGCCTTCTGTAGCCCAAGCAGAGGGGACCCAATGCTGTACCAGCTCTGAGCCTTTCTGCCATCCCCAAAAGTTTCTTGTAGCTTATGTTAAGGTAAAATAAGTTGCTCCAGGTGACACCAAGATGTGAGTTCCCAGCCAGCCCCGCAGCAGCTTGGGGAGGGCAGCCTGTGTTCCTGCTTCTCCTTCTGGAGTTAATCACCTGGACTGCTGGAAATGTGGAGCAATTGGCCCTTGTTTTGCCTTTCCCTGCTAGATTAAAGAGCTGTTAAGTACCTGGTTCGTTATTTCTGCCAGGATACTTTAAGCACCAAGGTCCTTGTGACTGTAATCAAGCCACCTCTTGATCTTCTTCCTGACAAACGAAGCAGTCTGAGTGTCCTGTCTGCCTCCATCTGAAATGTCCTCAGTCCTTGTCTCGCTCTCCCGGGGTTTCTCTGCAGGCTCTCCAGCTTGGGCACAGCCTGCTTTGGCGATGGCTTCAAGTGTGTCAGGATTGGACATGTTGGTGCAAAGTCACTCTCCTGTGTCAGCTCCTCCAAAACAACCCTTGAGTCTTGAAAAGCCAGCGGTGGAAGGAATAAACAAACAAAAGGCTGCACACACCTCCCTGCCTGCACAGCTGCAAATCCCCGCACGAAGCCTGAAGACTTTGGGCAGCTGCCCCTTTTACCCTTCCCCACACCAAAGTTTACTCAGCATAATCCCCCCTAAAACCTCCCTTCAGTGAGTTCTGCTCTGCCAGGCAGGAGGAAGGCTCTGCTGTGATGAGCATGGTTGGGGCTGAGCATCTCAGGAAGTGAGGGGCCTCTCCAAGCTGTCAGGGAGGGACCAGTGAAGGCCAGTCCTTACCCAGGCATCACATCCAGCCCATGATCCTCAACACCAGCTCCAGGCTCTCAGAGAGCCCCAATGGCTCTGGTGCCAATTGCTGCCTGTTTCTTCACCTTAGAAGCTGATGGGCCTACACATGGCTGGCTGGAGAGTGGTGACTTGGGTGGCCAGTGCAGCAGGGATGACATCTGGGACCTTGGATACAAGGTGTCACCTGCAGGAGCCCAGTCCCTTGAGTCACAGTGAAGCAGCGCCTGTGGTCTTTGGCAGCTTCACAGTCACTGTGCAGAGAAGTGCCAAATGGGCCAAATCACCACTGTGTTTGTACAGATAAAATGACAGCCTGGTACGTAATAAAGTAATCTTCAGTGTCTTGCTTTTGACTGAAATACCCTGCAATACATTTTGCAGGTGTTATGCAGACTGGGGCTAGCTCTTGTTATCAAGCACTTCCTGCTGGGAGCATCTCCCAGTCCCTGGTGCCAAGCTGGCCCTGCCACCCTGTGCATGCTTACTGCCTGGCCAAAAAGTGGCATTTGCAGGACTCAGGTCACTGCCCCCCAGCAAAGGAGCTTTCGACCGAGCCCCAGCAGCATGTCCTGCCACCGGCACCTCCTGAAAGGGACCTTCCGCTGCAGCCCCAGCCATTGTCCAGAGGGATAATTGGAGGGAGAAGTGAAACGGGGCTGTAATGAATTCTGCAGCTATTCAACAGGGCCGGGAGGCAGAAAGCTCCCTGCTCCTGACAAAGTGCTGAGGCTGCTACTTCCATTCTGTGTCCAGAGGGGAGGTCTCTGGAGGGCAACTCACTATTGAGGAGGCTCTGGGGTTGAAACAACACCCGGTATCTGAAGTTTTACTCTTTCTGTGCGAACGTGCTCTGACGTGGCTGTGCACAGGATCCTTCCCTGCTTGGGGCTTGGCAGGGCTGCAGCTGTTTGTGCTTCCCAGCTCTCTCAGTGAGGTGTCAGGGTGTCCCCATCACTGTGTTCAGCTGACACCAGCCTCAGCTCTGCTGCCCTTCTCCCCAGGCTGCCCTCATGGGCTCTGCCTGCCCAAATACTCATTCACTCATCTCTGGGGTCCCAAGCAAAACTTCCTCAGCCACAGTGACCCCAGAGACCAATACGTGCGCCAGCACCCAGCAGCACACACACAGCTCCCCCAGACGCCTGCCAGGGGCTAGATTGCCTCCTTCCCATATTTTTTTGAGGGATGAAGCAGCTCTGGAGCAGTTTGGGGGTGGATGGAGAATCTGTGCTCCTCTTTCCAGGCATCCTGAGGCTGTGAAGGGCTGGACGGCGAACGTCTGTGTGGTCCCTCCCGCGCAGGCAGAGCCCTGCGGAGGGCAGCTCCGCTCCCACACGCTCCCGCCGGTAGCTGGCCGTCTCCAGACATCTTGCATCGCTTCGCTCAGCCCTGCCGCAGCTGCAGCCGAGCTCCTGCTGGGATCTCACACTCAGGGTGGGGTTCCCCCTTCTAAGAAGCCTCCTGGCAATATCCGGCTGGAGGCAGGGACGCCGTCAGGAGCAATCCCCCGCGATGCTGGGCCGGCTCCGGCGCAGAACCTGGGTCCGTGGTGCCCGAGCCCTTGGGGAAAGCTTTCTGTCCGTTTGCCCAGGCTGCAGAGGGATTGGTGGCAGAAGATCTGGAAGCCTGTGCAGGGGTTGGCCTCCTGCACATGAAGCCTGGAGGGGATGAGGGAGTGCCCAGCTGCCTCCCTGGTGCAGACAGACACATGGGGCAGTGAGCCTGTGTCATAGGGCAGTCCCGATGGATGCTGGCACTGCCCTTGCCCTGAGGTGCATCTTTTACATCCAGATGCTCTTGAAGCAAATGCATAAATAAACCCCTTCTCCTTCTTGCCCATTGGGATGACACAGTTTCAGACCTTGGAAGGGGATTTAGCTCTTTTGTCTCTAGCCCAGTAAATCAGGTGAATGTACAATCAGCAAACTGTTGGCAATTACAGCCATCACAAATTTCTGCATCAGTGCCATAAACAAGTGAGAGAGGGAACCCAGAGTACAGCAGCCTGAAGAGCAAGAGAAGACAAACAGGACTATGTTCCAAGGGTTAGATGAGGCTGCAGGCATCCCTAGGGCCCAGTGCTGTTTTTCCCAGCACGTGGTGCTCTCGTAACACCTTTGTTCAGTGGAACTTACCAGGCTGTCTCAAGCCCCAAGAAAGCCCTCCTGACCTTCTTGGGAAATGACCCTTGCAAGCAATAAACTGGCTCGTGTTTACTTTGAGAGGGGTGTCTCGTCGGGCTTTAACACAAGAGGGACAGCTCTGAGCTGTGAAATGTGGCTGACACCAGAGCCATGGCTGGAGCAACCCACAACCACCAGCACATGCGTGGGACCAGCTGGGCCCGAGCCTCCCCTGTGAAAGATGGGAGGCTATGGACAGTCCATCCTGTCAGACCTTTTCCTGTCCTTTTTCACATGGGTGATGGTTAACCAGCCACAACTACAGCGTGTTTCTCCAGACTGGCAAACACTGAGCGATAAGAGAGCCCCGCACCCCATGCAAGATCTGCAGTGGGGGCGAGGAGGAGAGAAGAGGGAGTGGTGACTGTGCTGTGGGCTGACCCAGCCTGGGAGGAGCTTCTCAAGAGGTTCTCTGTGACCCTCGTGCTCACCGTGACAGTGGCTGAGCAAGCACAGTGCAGCTCTCAGCCATGCTCCCCTCCCCTTTGCCTGTTTTTGGGCTCTCATCCCACAGCCCTCCTCCATTACTTCAGCCGTGGGTGGCCATGGTGGTCCAGCTCCTCATCCCTTTGAGGAGACATGACCCCACTCAGCCTGTGCCCAGCACCAGACCCACTCTCAAGCCTCTGGGGGCAGGGCCCTGAGCAGGCAGCGCTGCAGGCAGGGGCTGCCCGCCCACAGGCTCTGCCGCACACAGCTGAGCCCAGCGGGGAAGGCAGCGAGCGCCAGCCCCGTCTGTGAGCACAAACATCTGCTTGGAGCCTGCTCAGGAACACCAGCCCAGGCTGTCCAGCTGCCAGCCTCTCTGTTTCGAAGCACAATAAAAGCTGAAGGATGGCTGAAAGGAAATGCCCCGTGGGAAGTGCAGAGCTCTGTACTGTGGGACACAGCAGCACTGATCCCACAGTGAGGAGCGAGGCTTGGCTGCAGGGAGCAAGGAAGTATCCATCAGGCCTGTCAGTCTTTGCTGTGAGACCCTTGTGCAGCTGATGACCAATCAGAGCCCTCGCAGATGCAGAGCTAGGGATAAGTGCTCCCATTTCCCTGTCCATTCACCACACAGGGGACTGGTTTGGTTGGAAACACTGCTTAATGGAAGGATTTGTCCTGATGCATCATCATCCCAAAGCTCCCCCCTCCCTTCCAGGCTCATCATCTCCTCCAGCACCCACTGTGATGCAGCCCTGCAGGATGTTCTGGCCCCTCTTCCTCAGCCATGCAGGTCTCCAGTATTGCTTTGCATTTACATGTTGCTGTCGAAGGCCTGAGTGCAATGGACCATTTGCTCTCCCCTGCCATAAACAGGACTCATTTCACTGCTGGAACAAAGGCAGGTTGTCTCCCAGGTCCGGACACGAGCCTGTTGATGATGGAGGCAGGAATGAAGCTCAGTCTGACACTGGAGATGCAAAAAAGCCAAATGTTTCCCAAGCCTGGCGGGATCAGCCTGTGTTGGTCTTGCTTTACACCAGTCATAGCATCAGTGAGGATGCTGCTGGGCTGGGGGGGGCTGGGGCCCAGTACCACTTCCCCTGTTTTGCAGATGCCCCGTGTGTGTGTGTCGGCACTGCCAAATGAGATGGGCGTTTATCTGTGCCTGGGGTGCAGCAGGGCTGTGAGGGCCAGAGCCAGGCAAGATACTGTAGCTGAGGTTCAGCATGTGTCTATATCCTGCTCCCTCTCTTGCTACAAACACTGTCCAGATTTCCAGCGTCAGCAGGAGAAACACCAGCCAGATTGTTTTACGGTTTCAAGAACTCATAATGTTTTCCAGAGAACAGAGGTACAGCCCATCTTCTGCAGTGGGATAAGCTGTGGGAGCCTCCAGTCATTGCTGACAGCCCTCTTTTCAAAGGGATATTCCTGTCTGAGCATTGAGGAGCCACTCTGGGGGTCACATTCACACCACCCTGCACTTTCACTGCTGGGACCAAAGCCCCTTCGCAGTGGGTGGCTCCAGTGAGGTGATGGGTGCCCCTTTTGACTCCCTGCACATCCCACACTCAGACAAGTTTCATTCCCTGACTCAACTCCATGTTTACCAAAACAGAGTCCAGACCTCTGGTTCCTAATTTAATCGTGGTGCAGTGACATGACAACAGGTCAAGCTGTGTGTTCCCAGGGAGGGACCTGAATACAGCAATCCCTGAGGTTTTATACCCTCACAGTCTGTGCTGTATGTGCCTCTTGGTCCAATGGTGTGATTTAGTCTGAGGTCTTCTCGCTCTGCATTGGGTCCTGCAGAGTCTCTGGGTGACCAGCCACCTCCCTGCTGGGCTGTGCCACAGCTCCCCATGTCCCTTGTTAGGCAAACGATTGGTGCACGCTCACAGCTCCTGTTCTGCAGCTCCAGCCACTTCCCGCTGTCCAGGGAACAACCTGCAGCTTGCACACCCAGGTACCTGCACTAAGTATATTCCTCAACACTTCCAACCTCCTCAGCAGCAAGAAAAAGCTGACAAAACAGCAGTTAAAATAAGGCCACCATTGGAAGGGCTCTTGTGAGGCACCCCAGTGCACCCATATCCAGAGCAGTGTGTGCCATCCCAGCCCCAAGCAGGGAGCTGCCTCCTCCTGGCACAGCCTGGGACGTTTCCCTTGCAGGGCAGGCACGATCGCTGTTGGTCCCAGTACCAGCACAGCTGGGCAGCGTGATGGGAGCCAACAGCCCAGGGATGGTGTGTGACTCTGCCTGGGGTGAAGAACCCAGCAGAGGCCCCACTCAGGAGCAATTTTAGGGATGAGTTTTGTTGAGGTGCTATGTAACAGCAGGCTGGATCAGACAGGCTGTGTCTCCTTAGCCGGGCTGGGAGGACACGGAGAGAGACATGGCTCTGCAGGCAGTCACAGGGTGACCCAGCCCTGGCTCCCAGCCCCGGCTCCCAGCCCATGAGCCACCTCATGTCTCAGTCCTGCAGCGAGGCTGAGTCCCAGCCTCTGTTCTAGCAGCACTGCCCGAGCCACGCTGTTGTGCTGGCAGGCTCATTACAGCCAGTCTGCTTTTAATTAAGCAGGATGCTGCTTTTGTACAGCTGAACCCCTCGGGAGTTTGGTGCAGAGCCTTCACCCCTGCGGCTCCCACTGCTCACCCCTGTGCAGGGCAGCAGGCGGGGGGAGCCGCGGCCAGGGGCTTTGGGAGCGTGCTGGGGCGGTGCGTCCCAGCCACACAGGATGTTGGCTGTGTCCCCAGGGTGACAGGGCATGGTGCAGTCTGTACCATGCCCTGTGGCGGGTGTTTGCTCTCTTGGGGCCAGAAGGCAAAGCCCAGGGCTCTTATCGCGCCAGGCAGATAAGGGTTAATGCCCCAGCAGTTGTGCTGAGCTGGCTTTATTGGCAATAAACCCCTTCTGGGAGCAGCTTCCTAATCATTACAGATTGCAGGTAGCCCTACCTCCAAGGCTGTCCTTCAGCAACAGCACCTCTGCCCTGCTGCCCCTGCACTCCCCTTGGCAAACAAGCCAGGAGCAGGTCCCCTCCAACCCTGCACCCCTTCAGTGCCACACAGCCCCCTCACAACCTTCACTATGGTGCTGGCAAAAGGGACATGTGCCCCCAGCCTGCTGCCAGTGCTCAGTGTGGATGCTTGTGCAGGGCCAAGCAGGGAAACAGTCCAGAGGCTGTCGCCTGTGTGGGTCGTATCGCTGTCCTTGGATACCTGAAAGGCACAGGAATGGGGAGCTGGTACCCCTGGGGCACAGCTCCGCTCGGGCAGAGCTGTCAGAAATCACCCCCGCTGCAGAGGCTGGGAAGGGGATAAGATTGTCCCAGCCGTTCCCAGCACCAGCTGATCGCATGGCCACAAATGTTTAATAAATGGGAGTGGAGTCATTTGTCTGGGCTGATCCCCCCAGGAAGTCTGTGCTCCGCAAAACAAACCGGGCTTTTGTTTGACTTGTTTTAAGTTAAACACGTCACCCCTGTAAATCACAGGTCCCCTTCCCTGCCCCAGGGGCAGCGGCAGAGCGAAGGGGGCTGCTGGCCCAGAGGTGCTGGTGCAAGCCAGAGCCACGCACTGGCAAGTCTGGTCCCACCACCGGGCTGTGCGTCCCAACTGGAAGCCGTGGGGCATGGAGCATCCCAGCCACCCCGAGCTGCTCACACGCCCCGTTGCACGCAGCCCCCAGGCAGGTTCGCAGCGCTGCTCCCGGGGTTCTCTCGTCCTGGCTCCCCCAAATCCCAGCCCAGCTGCCAGGCTGCTTTTTCACCACCCCGCGCTCCGTGCGGGTCGGACGCCTGGATGCCAGCCCAAGGTCAGCCGTCGGCTGCGGGCCCTTGGCAG
>VZRH01005939.1:663997-715805 GCA_013397555.1 Urocynchramus pylzowi | reverse complement strand
CCGTGAGGGAGCACGGCTGAGTGAGGCACCATGCGGGACTGGGGCCGCCGCTGCCCCTCGGCCTGAGCCCGCCGAGCCGGGGCTCCGGGAGGGAGCGCGGCCCGTCCTCGCTGGGCGGCGGGACAGCCCTGCCCCGCGGGCGGTGGGGAGGCGGGGCAGTGCCGGGCCAGGGGAAAGCCTCGTGTTTCCGGGACAGATAGCACCGGATCGGTTCGAACCTGTCCCCGAGTTTCGCCAGCTGCTCTTGGCGCTTGTGGTGAGAGGAGAGCACAGTAAACAGCGCAAACTGAGCTTACTGCCCTTTGGAGTTCAGAGCTTTGATTTGGGGCTTCAGGCGTGTTTGGTTTGGTTTGGTTCTTAATGGCTGTGTGAGCAGTGTATGAGTTTTAATTAGCTGGGTGTACCGAGTGTTTGGTCGCTTGACGCACATTTCCTTGCAGCTGCAGCATGGCAGAAGCCTCCGTCTCTCCACTGAAGCACTTTGTGCTGGCCAAAAAGACCATCACTGCCATCTTCGACCAGCTGCTGGAGTATGTCACTGAGGGAGCAGCGTTTGTGGAAGGTGAGCTTTCCCCTTAAACACGAGGGCCTTGTCCTTTGTTCTGAGTATGTTTTGCAGCAGCATAATGCTATCTGTTACTGTGCTCTTTGTGTAAATATGCACCTTTAGAAATAGTCACATTTTTCATTTGACACTGGGGCTTTTTTCAGCTTGTGCTGGAAGGAATGCCTGGCATTGTTACATACCTGAAAAGCTGGTAAAGTCACTTTGATTGGCAGTCTGGTCTCCTTTCCATGAGAGTGAAAACTTAACCACTCTGGCCTGACAGTTCTGTGGCGGTTTCTTTTGCATAGAAGAAGGGACAAACAGGTTCTCCCATTTTTCAGCAGAAAGTGATGCAATGCAGGGAACCACTGGTCACACCCTCTGAGGTTTTAGCAGTGTGGAATGTATGTGGCCACACAGAGCTGGCTGCTCATCATCCTGGTGAGCTCTGTGGGGGCCAGACAGCCCAGCTTAGCTGGTGTATCCATGAGAGGTCCTGGCTTTCCTTTCTGAAGGAAGCAAGTGTCCCAAGGAACTGGGCAAGTGAACCCATCAGGCTGTGTTCACAGGGTCAGTGCATCAGTGGTTGGGTTGGCAATTGATCTGAAGTGATTTATGTCATGATTTCACCAGTGCTTGTGGCAGAGCTGTCGAACCATAAGGGCTGGTATCAGTGTCTGTAGTGGGGCTTTGCTTGATTTTTTTAACCACTGTAATTAAAATTTGCAGTTGGCAAGTTAAGTACTGATTACTTACACCTTGTACAACAGAACATCTTCTCTGTATGTGATTGCTTTTATGTTTTTCCTTTCTGTGTGTAGCCACATACAGGAACCCAGAGCTTGATCATATAGCAACAGAAGATGAACTAGCAAAAATACAAGCATATAAAAACAAGTTGGCAGTCATTGGAGAGGTGCTGTCACGGAGACACATGAAAGTAGCATTTTTTGGCAGGTAATGAGCAAAATTACCAGTACTTAATTTCTTTTTTTTTTTTTTTTTTTTTTTTGGGCGGGCTAAAAGGTTTNGTACTTAATTTTTTTTTTTTTTTTTTTTTTTTGACTTGGGAAGGTCAGAAGTTGTCCTGTTCTCCAGAAAGGCTTTTGGGTTTTTTTAAGGTGGTGGTTTTGTTTGTTTAATATGTTTTTTTTGTTCTGGACTGTTCCTTCTTAGGATTTTTTTTTTTTTTTTTGTATTTGATCAGAAGTGCTGAAGAACTAAACTTAAGAGTTGTTCTTGCTTCTGTCTATAAGCAGCTGAAGAGAAACAGAGATGGTTGCCTGGTTGGTTGTAACATCAGTCTGATAGATCTGTGTGATGATTTTAAGGATAGCAGTAACAATGTGGTCTGCTAGTCCACTTTGCTACAGGGAGATTCATTTTTCTGTGCTTACATTTAAACATATTTTTGGAGTGTAAATCTTCATGGTTTTAAAAATTCTGTAATAGTATTGGAAACAACTTGTACAACAGTGGTCTTGCCTTCATTTTGCTAAAAGTAGTTTAGTTATTTAAAGAAAAACTATAAAAAGTTCTGGAATAAAGAAATTAGTTATATCTCAGCCTTGATATTTCAAAAAGTTAAAAGTTGAATACAAGCTGTGATATGTGGTAAAAGTTTCCCTTTTGCAAAGGGAAAAAGTTCTGAGCAAGACAAAGAGAGCTCAACTCTCCCTCTGGCATTTTGATTAAATTTGTGAACTGTTGTACAGTGAGTACTGAACTTTTTCTGGAAGTAGCTCAAAAATGAGTTACAGTCTATGTAACTTCATGCTGTTGTGTAATAGTTAAACCTCAGATATTTATGGGTGAGGGGTAGAGGGTTAGTGCAAAGTAGGACACTGCTGAGGACTTCAGGTTGTTGCAGGAGGTGGAGTTGGTGGCCAGTTCCTCTGAGCACTCCCTGCTCACCTGGCTGGAGCTCTGCACCCAAACCAGCTTGTGCTCTGTGGGGTGGTGCACTCCAGTGGGGGTGCATTCAGTTCAGCACAAAGGTGTGTTTATTGCTGCTGTGCTTTCCTCAAAGTACTTTTGTTTTCTATCCCTCTAGAACAAGCAGTGGGAAAAGTTCGGTCATTAATGCAATGCTGTGGGATAAGGTACTTCCCAGTGGGATTGGCCATACAACAAACTGCTTCCTCAGTGTGGAAGGGACTGATGGAGATAAGGCTTATCTTATGACAGAAGGATCAGATGAAAAGAAGAGTGTCAAGGTACATTTCTTGGATGATTTCATGCCAATTTTCACAGGAACTGACTCTCAAAGGGTCTCTTTTTTAACAACAGTTTCAAGTCCAACAGAAGTATAAGGGTCACTCATTCTGCATTTTAAAGTTCTTGTTTAGGAGGGAAGAGCATGATAGTGCTCATCTTAGTGAACTGCATATGCTGATTTGTTAAAGCTCTGAGGCAAATGCATGATGATGCTCAGTAGCACACAGTCCAGGCCTGTAGGGAATATTTGTAGCTCAAAAGAAACTCTTGTCTGAGTTTCAAGGCACAACTTGTTCTTTAGATGCTGGTAAGTTGAAGAGCTTAAAGAAAAAAATCACAGGTATTCACCAGAACAAAGTATGAACTCTGTTACCCTCTTCAAGATAGATCCTGTCCAAGTTTGCTTGAGAAGTGAATTAGACTGGTTTACAGACTTCTTTGAAGTGCATATTCATGTTTGTCTTCTCTTTAATGCTCTCTCTAGACAGTCAATCAGCTGGCTCATGCACTTCACATGGATAAAGATTTGAAGGCTGGCTGTCTCGTCCATGTGTTTTGGCCCAAGTCAAAGTGTGCCCTGCTGAGAGATGATTTGGTTATAGTGGACAGGTATCTCTTCTGTTTTAGTAAATATTTTCTTAAGGATATTTGCCATTACAATGTTTAGAAAAGAGATTGGTTTAGATTCAAAATTCTTGAAAGGCTTTTTTGTTTGAAAGGACAGAGTTTGTTGTTTTGCATGTACTGCTTGTCACCACCCTCCTGATTCTGCCCTTGTAGCAGTTGGAACAGACGAGTGTCTTGTGACTGAGCTGAAAAAGGGAATAGCTTTTGGCTGAGGATACTCTACCTTTAAAACAAACAGTATGGAAGTGTGAATAGGGTTGTTGCAGCAACAACCTTTTGCCCATTTCCTTTCTTGAAATGCTTCAGGCTGATCATGTGAAGTATAAACAATGTGGACTTCATTTTTAAAAGCTTCTGATACGACTTGCAGTGCCTACATACCAAAGTAATGGGTGACCTCAAAATATAGTTGTGACTATGTCAGCTGTGTGTGCCCTGTGTTAGGCTGGCATTTCCTATGTGTTGATGTGTTTAAAGAATTCTGGAAGTGGTTGTTTTGTCCATGCTAAATGCCCTTATTTCTGGCCACTGCATTATAACCTCACAGTAGCTTTTCAGACCTTCAGGTGATCTGTACCTGACATGTAAATCAATAAATACTGAATTTGTGAATAATTCACACAGGTGTCAGTGAATTTTTAAGTATGATTTCTTCAAGAAAACAACAGTCAAGAGTGTATTCTAATAAGTTGCAGTGGTTTTTGTTCCATCTCTGTCTTGTACTTTGAAATCACTTGGAGTTTGTTATTATTTCCTTGGGTGCATGATCTTGGATCTGTACAGTCTCTGCTGCTAAAGGGAAAAGAAAAGAGCATATATTCTGAGAGAGCAGGTACTTGAAAAGAGCAAATCATCCTTTTAAATTGAAAAAATTTGAACCAGCAATAATTTTGGTGTTGCAAACATGACTTAATGCTCATATTTCACTTAATGTTTTTTTTTAAACTGATAGCACTATAGTTGCAACTTCATTTTGATTTCTTAAATCTATGCACAGCTTACACAGCATATTGCTTTCAACTTGGACTTTATTAATGAAAAAAATATTTTATGAACTACAGTCTCTTGTGATTAAAATTAGGATCTGAGGAGGGGAACCATTGTGTGAGGCTGTCTGGGTTTCTGATGGACAGCCTGTCACTTCACTTGGCAGTTAATTATATGTGCATACTTACTAATCAGAAATTGCATTTTGGAATGAGTAGGTAGTGTAATGATCAAGTGACTGATAAATTCTAGATGGTAATTGGCTTGTGCACTGTTTACCTTCAGTTTGAGTAAGGCATCAGCCTCTAGATACAAACCTCAGTAATTTCTTGCAAGGCCCTTAGGCATTTCCACCCTATTTTATCAGTTTATAAAAATAAACTGCTTCTTTGCTGTGTAAGTAAGAGTTTGTGTTTTTTGTTCTCGACAGCCCTGGCACAGATGTCACTACAGAACTGGACAGCTGGATTGACAAGTTCTGCTTAGATGCTGATGTGTTTGTCTTGGTTGCCAATTCTGAATCAACTCTCATGAACACGGTATGATGTGCAATGATTTTATGCTCCTTCTTCATTTAAATATTCAGCAGTTCCATAACCAGAATAGCTGAGACCTTTACAGAAGGTGAATCACTGCACTTAGGTCTTGTGAATAGGATTTGGGGGTGGGAGGCAAGAAATAATGTATATCCCTCACTAGGAAACAGGGAACAAAATTTAAATTTCTTACTGGCTTGGCTTTCTCTGCCTTGGGTGTCATGATTGTCCTTTCCAGTTCAGTTGCATTTTTGATAAATGGATGGTGGAGTGCTTGTCTTGCCTTGCAGTTTGTTGGTATTTGTTACCAACAAAAGAAGACACTTGTGGGCTTAAGACACTTGTATTATCAAAGAAATTAAGGAGTGTTTCATATCCAAAAATACTCCATAAATTCAGTAAAATACACAAACTAGGTGAAAGGAGTTGAGTTCCTGCTTTGTTCCTCTCTCAGGAGAGGTGAATTCTCTTGACACATCTTGTGTTGAGGATGAGTGCTGCTCCCCTCAGTGGGCTGTGTTTCTTCTGAAGAAGGTGTTAGTAATAAGGGTTCTGTGCAATGTGGAGAGCTGAAGATATTTTAATGTCTTTGTTCTGTAAAGCCTTCTTTCAGAAGAGAGGAGTTCTCTGAACCTTACAGCCTAAATATTGTAGGACTTGTAAGAGGAGAGGGACATTTAAGGTGACCAGAGCAGCTGTTGCAATACAAGGCCAGAAATTTGGTGTAATTTTGTAGTGATCTCCAGTTTTGACTAACCTGAGTATTGTGGATACTGACAATAAAAGGTTTCTAAGTTATTGCCAGTGTGACTGCCAGAATGCTACTGAGGAAATTCCTGATGATTTTTATTAAGCCTGCTGCAGATGAATAATATGCTCTGGTTGTTCTGAGCATGGTTTTGACCTGAAAGGTCTGAACTTTCTAACTGTTGAGACAATTTTTAATACAATGAAGAATTGAGTGTGAAAATACAGTATTTCTTTGTGTTCTAGCAAATTAGAATAGTTTAGCAGAAGTCTGAGAAGAATGCAAGTTTAAAAATATTGCATTCCATCTTCTGGGGAAAGTCCACAAAGAGTCAAATACAAGAGATGTAATTTAGAAGAAAAAGAAAATTCTTGAAATATTCCAGACAAAGTAAAATTTGATTTGGCACCACTGTGGCCATATATTCTCTGTTATGCACATGAGTGACACTTCTAGGGTTTTAGTATGGACAAAACCTGTAAGTTCTTTACATTATGTGTATAGCACATTTGCTGGGGTCTTTGAATTAAAGGGAAGAGAAAAATTATTTTAGTGACCATTTCACTGCTATATAGATAACATAAGTTATCCTGCAGATAAAGCTTTTGACAACTAAAAAGTTCTTGTCCTCCTTAAGCATTGTTTTTGCCTCTTACTGTAACAGGTTTGAGAATACTTGGCATTGTTCTGCCACAATACCAGAGATTTTTTTGGTGAAGACATGATTCTTCTACTGTTCCCTCATAAATTCTCCTCAGACAAAGTTCTGATTTCTGCAGCAGTGATCTGGATTGCACATGCTTATTCCCAGCTGATGGAGAATGATAGGTCTCCAGTGCTGTGTCCAGGATATGTTGTGGTGTCCTGCTGCAGTCTGGAAAAGTTTATGGCAGCACAGAGATCTGTTCTGTTTCAGCTTTGCTGAGTGGGGACTCACTCCATCACGGCTTACCCATTGTGACTCTGTTAACAGCAATAATGGGTGGTAGGTGCAGGCAAGAGACCTAAATACACCTAATTTTGTTAAATTAAGACATTCATCAATGACTTTGTTTTCTGTGTCTCAACCATTTGTCCTCATTCAGGAAATGTTATTTCTCTGTAGCTCATGCTGACGTTGCCTAGCTGAGGAATAGTTAGATGATCCAGATGTTATCTGGATATAGAACCAGATTTGACAGGGTTAGCAGGAGCATCTTGGTAGTTCAGGTAAGGGAGACTTCATTGTTTTAGTCAGGCATCAGTGTTTTTTGAACTATTTTTTGGAAGTTTTCTTAGTTTGTATTTTTACCAATTTTTAGAGAGAGTTGCAGTGTCTTTGACTAGCACTGGCATCGGTTTTGAGACATTTGATGACTTTTGAACTACCCTAAGCCTGTTATGTCCTGAATATCTGTGGGTTTTAATACTGATGAATTCTTTATAATAAACTTCTAAAAAGCTGGATAAACTTCAGAATCTGTTACAGGAGAATGCATGGCTCTGGTTTGGATGTCTGGGAAATTTTCTGTTTGTGTTT
This sequence comes from Urocynchramus pylzowi, assembly GCA_013397555.1. Classification (NCBI taxonomy): domain Eukaryota; kingdom Metazoa; phylum Chordata; class Aves; order Passeriformes; family Fringillidae; genus Urocynchramus; species Urocynchramus pylzowi. The sequence goes on along the minus strand of VZRH01005939.1, from coordinate 708,624 downwards.
TAATTCTTAGGAGAAACATTTTTTCCATAAAGTGAACGAACGACTTTCCAAGCCAAACATCTTCATCCTCAATAATAGATGGGATGCTTCTGCATCAGAACCAGAATACATGGAAGATGTGAGTGAATTGATGACTCTTACATGGGTTGACAGTTAATTAATATGTATTAATAAGGAAACACCAGCTCTGTCTTATTAATAAAAGGCTAAGTTACATGGTCAGAATATGGAAATAACCTGTTCCTTATTCAAGCCAAAAAGTAACTTGCAATTCAAATGACAGTATATGCAGGCAATTAAAAAAATGGGAGACTTCTTTAGAACCTTTTTCCTCCACAGCTAAGCTTGTTTTTTGATCTTATTTGTGTTACCTTTTGTTTCTGCAGTGACAGTGCAGCCTGAGGGCACAGTTTATACATTTATACCTGTGGAGAGTAGCTGGGAAAGTGCAGTGTTTAGATGGGAACAGTTTGGATTATCAGATCTTGCCAACAGCAGCCAGCTTGCAGTGAGAATTATTTCTCCTTGTATGGGGAATGAAGGGTTTACCCCAGTAACTGGCTGAGATCTCTGACTAACATAAAGACAGTTGTAGAAGGAAGTATTGCTGTGTCCAGGTCTGTTTAAAGGAGTAAAAGAAGCTGCTGCTTCTGTAGGGTTGGCAGGCATCTGCTCTCAGAGGGTGGTTCAGCATCTGTTTCTGACTCTGATGTTGTGATGTGCTGACAGCTGAGTTTTTGCCTTTTTTCATGAGCTTTTTACCTTTTCCTTAGGTGCGTAGGCAGCACATGGAGCGCTGTCTGACTTTCTTGGTCGATGAGCTCAAAGTTATTGATGCTGTAGAAGCAAGGAATCGCATCTTTTTTGTTTCAGCAAAAGAAGTTCTGAGTGCCAGGAGACAAAAGGCCCAAGGAATGCCAGAGAGTGGTGTGTAGCAACTCCTGCTTTTCCTCAAATACAGAAAAATACTATAAAACCTGATAAATATATTTAAGATGCAGTCCCTGCTGTGAGGTACTGCTGTCTCCCTTATAGTCTGTTGTTTCATAGGTGGAGCACTTGCTGAAGGATTTCAAACAAGATTCCAGGAATTTCAACATTTTGAGCAGATATTTGAGGTATTTATGATGGGCTTTTTAAACTGCCTGTTTTTTTTGTTGTAAAGATAGCTTTTTCTTATGCTTACCTTAATTATACTGAGCGTTACCCATATTAGCAAGTGCAGGAGTGTAAGGTATTTCAACCATCTGCAGCTTTGCCTTTTCTGTGGGTTCTGTTCATATCTTCTCACCTTGAGTAGCAGGTAGTTGTTGGAAAGGAGAATTATATAAGTGAGGGAAGGGACCAAAACTCTTAGCTCATATTTTGAGATCTCAAGACCAGTATAGTCTGTGTAAGAAGAAATTATGGTCTTGAAACGTGTGTATCACTTACATCCACGTGCTGGTGAATGTTTGCAGTAAGAAATTTAGTGTCATCAGTGTAAATCTAAAAATTTACTTTCTAAAGCCAGAGTTTTGAATCTATCACCATTATGTACCTCTTAGCTCTGTTGCTCTGATCATTAACACTCTCCTTGCATCCTTTTTGCTGTACAGTTGAGTGGTTTCTTTGTGATAGGATCCATTTGACTTGCTAAATTTGGTAACTTTAATTAACTAAAGCTGTTCTTGGATATCTTAAGGAAGCCTCTTGGGTATTCCTCAATGGTTTTGTATATGAGTGTTTAAAAACAAATATCAAACTGCCTCTGAAAAGTCTTGGTTCTTGTGTTACAACAAACCCATTTAACCTTAGCAAAACTGAATTATGTAATGATGTGTGTATATGAGAAAGGCTTTAAAATAATAGCTTGATTTGGTCTTGCATAAGCAAGAAAATGTCAGACTAAATTTAATCCTTATCCACACTCTTATGATAGGTGACTGAAGTGTTGAAATGATGGCTTCAGGGTACTGGCAGGGCCTGGCTCCATGAGACATGACATTTCTTGTGTCACTAGCTGTAGTCAAACATGCATGTTTTTTGCAATTTTTGTCTGCAGAACCATAGTAGGAAACTTTGAGCCAGCAGGAAAAAAGTGGAAAATGAGCTTCTAAATCAGTTATTGTTCTTCATTGTATTTTGCCATCTGCTGTACCCAAAGCTTTTTGGACAAAATCTCTCTTACAATTGCTGTTAAGCACTCAACACTTAGAATATTTCAATATGAAGATGGATGATGACTTATTAAATTATGTGATGCTGTGAGTGCTCAGCACATCTGTAAATCAGATGTCACAGACTCAAGTTGGCCACCACAATGAGAAGTATCTGTCACAGGATCACAACCATGACAAGTTTCTGTGGCAGAGGCTGGGACAAGGAACAATTCTGTGACAGCACTGCATGGCCTTAAATCAACCTTTTTTCGTTTTTCTCAGTGTGTTACATTTGCTGCACACCTGACTGCAACAGTGAGAGTGGATTCTGTAGTGTTTTTCCCTGCTCACCTGTGTTTCGTCCTAAAATCATTATTAGTGGCTTTGAATAGGGCTGTGATCCCATCACTTAGAGAATGACAACTGTGCTGAATTAAGATTGCCAAAGCAATTTAAATTTTGAGCGCTTGCTGTTGCAGCCTCTTTCACATTGAAGTTTTGGGGCATTTTTCTGAGTTATGGTAGCAGTTTATATGCTTTTAAAGCAAGGCTGAGACTGAAATGGTTTACCAGGTCTGAAGTTTTCAGACCTAATACTCAAATTACTGTCACCTGAGCTGATAAAGTAGCTGACATCAGCATACTGTTGTCATCAGTTCTGCCTGCCAGCTCTAGGCTCTGTATTAATGAGGAATCTCAGACTGCAGGGAGAACTTTGTGTGAAATCCTCACTGGTACCATGCCTTGTGCACTGCCAGACCAAACTCAGATGCTGTGCAGCCCTGAGTACAGCCTCAGCACTTCTGCCTAGAGCACTTTGCATTTACTCTGTTCATGACAGAGGAGCTGCAAGTCCCAGCATCTGGGATTACATTCCAGTGTGTGAAAAGGAAGGGATGAGAGCACAGATGCTTCTGTCTGTCCTCATCAAACACTGACTCCTCCCCTGCCTCAGTCTGTCTTGCCTTTAGCTCCTTGTCCTGTGCAGGTGCTCTCCTCAGACTTCCCAAACATCTCTCACTTTTCTGTCCATGTCACATCTCTCAGTAATCTGTCACCTTACAGACCTGTCCACATGTGCCTTGTTCCCCCTGGCTGTGTGCTGGGTTTGCTCCTCCTGGATTCTCTGACCCTGCTTTTGTTGTCACTAAAATTGGACAGCTTTTCCCTCTTCTCCATATGGGCTGAGAAGAGGAACTGTTACTTCTCCAGTACTTCCACATTCCTGATTTTAGTATCAGTTCCCTGAAGGGAAAGCCTGTTCATTCCAGGACTGATATGAGCTCAGTATAGATAGAATCTTTAAAAAAAAAAAAAATCTAGAAACAGCCCACCAGTGCTAGTTAGTTGTGATATGAGAAAAAACTTGGACTAATTTTGGAAGGCTTGTTAAGGTTTATGTAGACTTTTCTGTGAGGGCAAAAATCATTCTGAAACTACATGAAACATGTTTGTCTGCAAAGCACAGGGTGGTTGAAGTTGCTAAAAAAAACTAGTGCAGGCATTACTAGAAACACTTGTAAGCAGTGGGGAAATTAGGATTTTAGAGATTCATGTAGTAGTTTAAAATGTGATGCTTCTATGTCACCTGTATTGCAACAAAGGAAAGCAAAGAGGCAGTCTTAAACCATTAAATTCTTGGAGCAGTGCTGGATTTTTATATTGGGGAATAATAGAAAGTGGTCAGTGTATTTCCTGAAATTTTACACTGAAGTACACAGAATGTCTTATTAAAGCAGCAAAGAAATGCACTGTGTGCAGTAGTGCCTAGAGGATATCCCACATAAAAACAACCCCACCATAATTTAGGCTGGGGTGCTTCTCAAGTTTCTCAAAAGTGCTGGCAGCAGAATTGGAGTGGGAAGGCAGGGTGGAAGAGTTCTCCTGGCTGGCAGAGCTGGAATGAGGCAGCTGCTGCAGAGCCCTTTCCCAGCTCTGCTCGGGGATGGAATGCAGAACACACTGGGCACTAACAACTGTCCTGTCATACTGGAGTGGACTGGAAGGTAACTGGTTTTGGTTAGACTGTTGAAATACAGTTCATCTTGATTTCAGTAAATACTTATGTACAGACTAACAGCAAAACTGCTGCTGTCCCCCTCTTATCTTTCCCAGTCGTTTAACTAACCTTTGTGTTTTTCCTAGTGCTCTAACTTGGATTTTCTGATTGTGTTGTGAGTGATTGTCATCCTTTTATCTACCACATACTAATGTTGGGAAGACTCTGCTCTGTGCCTAGTCTAGCTCTTACAATGTGCTGATATTTAAGAAACTCTGGCCTTTCATTGCTGATTTCTAGATCTGCTTCGTCGAGGAACAGGGACTATTTTATCCATTTTGTTTCTTTTGTTTTCATCTATTATTTTTAGATAGCTGCAATTTGTAATTACAGCATATGCTAAGGTCATAGGCAAGTCTTCTAAAAGCAGTCCAAACCTGTGCCATGAAAGGTGAATCCACAGATGGAGAACAATTTGAAAATCCCATTGATCTGGTTTAAGGAAGTCAGCTGCTTGCTGTGTCCACCTCAAACACAAGAGTTCTTCAGTCACTGTCCTGTATTTCTGAATTGCTGTTCAGTATTGAAGATTGATTAGAAATAGTATTGTTAGAGCATTTTCTACTTACTCATTTAACACTTCAATAATATGCAAACAAGCTGATATTCTAAGGACTACTTAACTTTTGTTTATCCCATGAGAAAACCCTTGTTTCTTATTCCCAATTGTATATTTTGTTCCTGGATGGTCAGTATTGACATGAGAATGTCAAATTCTGTTGACAGAATTGCCTCTTGAAAGTAAGACCGTGTAGTGTAACAAATAAAACTCAAGCCAGGCCATATTGCTAGCATTCATATTTGACATCTGTAATTCCAAATAGATGGTTTTGAAAATTTCCTGAAGAGATAGATTTATTTAATGTATTCATCTGAGTTTTCTGTTGTTTTTTTTTTTTACCATATTCATTTATTTTAAAAGAATGAAAACCTATGCACATTACTGTGAATGAACACGAAGGCAGATTTGCTGCTATAGATTCATTTGAGATTTCAGTTTCTGTTGTCTTTTAATTTCTTTATACTTTGTCCCTTTTTATTTCCCACTGGTTTAAGTTCATGGTAAAATTGGCAGCATATGCTTTCTGACAGTGAAATTCCTGATTGTGTTGGCATGGAATTGCAGTAATGTGTTGTGGCTTGGGCCCCTCGCAGGAGTGTATCTCGCAGTCAGCCGTGAAAACCAAGTTTGAACAGCACACTATCAGAGCTAAACAGATAATAGATACTGTGAAAAACATTATGGACACCATAAACGTTGCAGCAGCAGAGAAAAGGTAGGTGGGGTGGAGGGCTGGTTGGATTTGGTTTGTCCAGATCATCTGAGGAGCCATTTCTGGGCTGGTGATTTTCTTGGGCCATTATGGACTTTAAAGTTCACTTTTTCTGCTTGGTAAGAAACAGACAATTTCTTTGGTATGTCAATATGTCAGTCTTACCATTGTTCACTTGCCAACTCAGTTCTGTTCTTGGTCTGTGATTTCTGTACAGGGATCTTGGTTTATTTTGGTTTTCTTTGTTACTGATTTGCAATCTGTGTGTTTTCAAACCTTTTTTCAAAAATATTTAAAATGTTACGTTTTTCTAGTGATATCCAGCATTTTAGAGATGATGTTTGGGCGTACTCTACTTTCATTAACAGTTACAGTGAAGAAGAAAAATTGAAGGATGTAGATGCTTTAATTTGCAAGTGATTAGAATACTGTAAGGAATGAGACGAGCCCAAGCTAACAGAGGCTTGGCCTCTGGCCCTTTCCAGATTGCATCCTTAAATATCCTTATTCTCTTTTCACTCATGTAATCCTTTAGTGCTAATGATAGCAGCTCATCTGTTCTGTCTGGTAGCTTCATGTATCCTTTGAGGTTTGCATATGTGTACAGTTTTTCCTCACTTTTTTTGCCACCTTGTGTCTCTTGTACACAGTGAACTTGCTGTCACGATTAATCCTTCCCATCCATCTCCTTCCTGCCTGTCAATAATGTGTCTTTGTGTTTCAACAGACTTCAGACTGTGCTGTCAAACACACTCATCCCCCTGAATATGTCAGTTTTTACAGACTGCCTGTTTACATACTGACTTGTCTCACTTTGTCAGATCCCAGGAAAACATGCTGTGAAATGTTTGAAAATATTCTGATATTCTGCTTCTTTCTGTCAATTGACTTAACCAAAATGTCTGTGGTGATGCCTCTTAGTCTGAATTGCTATTTGTTGTTTTTGCTGGCCCTTCAAGAGGAAGTTGATCCAGGTTTTCAGGAATTTTTGCTTAAGTGATAGATCAAGGAATTCTAAAGAGACTTGTTTGTGACAAGGTTGGTTTCTGCCACGTCCCCTTTGCTTTGCAGGGTCATCAGACCCACATCACTGTTAAGGAGTGGTTGATTGCTGTTTGTGAGCAGCAGTTTGATCAGATTTACCCTTTTTTAAAATCAGGGTAGACGAGTTATTAAAGGCCTCTGATTCCCCACACCTTTTTCAGTTGTAATTATGTGACAATACAGTGGTAACAATTCTGACTGGAAATGCTGGTTTTGTTTTGAGTTGTGTTTGCTCAGCACAGCCTTTGAATGCTCATGCACATGGAACTGCCCTGTGCAGCCCTTCTTGGAGCAGTGCCTCTGCCTTGGGCAGCCAGTGTTCCTTGGGATTCCCTCTGGCTGCTCAGAAACCATCAGCTGGATGATCCAGGCCTGGCTAAGGGCTTGTTCCTTTCCTGGGGGCAGTACGTGGTGGTGATGGTGATTTCCTTTCTGCTGGGTTAGAGTCCATTCCATGGAAGAGCGAGAAGATCAGAAGGACAGGCTGGACTTTGTTAGAAATCAGCTGAACATTTTGACAGAAGACACCAAGGAAAAAATCAAACGCGTCACCGAGGAAGTCGAAAACAAAGTGAGTAAAAGCAGTGGGAACAACTTCTCAGATCCAGGTGTTGTTGCCTTCTCTCTCAGGCAGCTCCTTTTGGAGCCCACCTGTCTCAGGAAATATGTTTGAAATGTCAGAATGTTCCTTTCTCAATTAAAAAAAAAAAGCAAAAAAAAAAGCTTAGAATGGCAATCTTTAGTGGCTGTCAGGTGATTGAATCTTTTCTTGGGATAGTTCATGCAGTTGTCTGTTCTCACTCTGTCTGGAACAGGTAGCAGAAACATTTTATGTATTTCCTGTGTTTTCCAGGTCTCCTCTGCCATGACTGATGAGATTTGCCGGCTTTCAGTTTTAGTTGATGAATTTTATTCTGATTTTCACCCTTCTCCTCAAGTATTGAAGCTCTATAAGGCAGTAAGTTTTTTTTGGATGGTTTTGAGCCAGGCTCTTTGTCTTTTCCTTAATTTCTACTTCTGTATTTTCATAAATTGCATAGATTTTATGTGACTTTGAGCATTGCAGGATTTTTGTTTGCTGACATGTGCATATCTCTACCCAAAACTGAAAAAGGTTGAAAATATTCTCTGCTTTGTTTTTGGAAAGAAATTAATTTTTTTCAACATCTTTCTAGTAGTAGAGTGGTTCCTAATTTCAAGTCTTCGCTTCTGGTAAATTAGACTTTACATAAATAATTTTCACTACTCCTAAAATCAAATAGATCCAAAAATAAAATGAGCTTGCAAATACTCAACACTTTTCATAAAAACTAGTTTGGGTTTTTTTAACTTTTATAAATTCCTCCTCAAACTCATTGCTTTTAATTAAAGCACGTATACCTGTATTTGCCTCTTATGCTCAGACTTTGCTGATAATGCTGACTGCTATAGCTCCCCCCTGAGTCACAGAATGTTCTGAGGTGGAAGGGACCCACAAGGATCACTGAGTCCAACTCTTAAACAAATGGCTCAATATGGGGATCAAACCCACAACTTCACTGTTAACAGCACCATGCTCCAGCCAGCTGAGCTCATCTCAGGCTGTTCCAGCCTGGCTGATCACCTGGGAGTTCTGCATTTTCAGGACAGCCTGTGCTGGTTCACCTCAGCAGAGTATCCTGAGCAGGCCCCCATGGGAGTTGGTGGGATGGGTTTGTCCCTGTGCAGAGCAGTGGAATTGGCTCCCATCAAATGACACAGTAAGGGCTTTTCAGGGCAGTAGGTAGTGGTTTGCTTTCCACTGTCACAGGTTATTGAAAGTACAGACTTTTATGTCTTTTAATGTTTACAGTCCTAGGGAAATCTTTCCTGTGTCACTTTAGTTAGGTTTTCAGTCCCAGTCTGCAATTGGGGAAAGCATGGTATATCCATGGAAACATGCTTTTCTTCCCACTGTAAATAACAGGGCTTAATGTGTAACATATTCCTGCTCCATATAATGTATTTAGCCATTGCTGAATGGATAAATACAAACTGATGAGCTTGTGTTCTTTCTAACACTTCAGGAGCTGAACAAACATATAGAGGACGGTTTGGGAAAGAACCTGGCTGAGCGCTGCTCCAGTGAAGTCAACCAGTCAATGCACCAGTCCCAGCAGGAGATGATTGGTAGGAGGAGGGAGGAGGAATGGTAACATTTCACATTTAAAGGAAGACAATTGAAGAAAATTCAGTTTTAAAAGAATTTTCCTTCTGATCATGCTTAACATGGATGCTATAAAGGATAAATGAAAAGCCATGATAGACCAGGACTGAGTGTTCAGCTCAGTCCCCTGTTTCTAATACTAACCAGTAACAGATGCTGGGGGAGGAGAATAATAAACCAGGGTAAATAAAGCAATCCCTCTCTATTTTATGGACTTCTGAGCTGGTACACTGCATCTGGATTAATGGCTTAAGCAAGTAGTAATGGACCTGTCCTTTGGAAACTCATGTAGTCCTTTTATAAACCCATTTAAAATTTGGCTTCAACGAGAGACACACCAAATACACCAATTATTAGAAAATATTCCTGCTCTCTCTAGGTTCCTCCAGACCCAGAAAGCAAAACAGTTTATTTCACAAAGGATTTGTGCCCTCCCCCCCCCCCTTTTTTTTTTTTTCTTTATAAGTAATAACTTTAGTGCACATCCATCTCTATTGGTCGGTTCCTGGTAATAAAAGATTCAGAGCAAGATCATGAAATTGTGTGAACCTTTCTTTCCTCTTATCTAATAATGTTGCCTTTTCTGTGTGGCATCATGGAACTAATGGATAAATCATTTTTTTTCTTACTCCATCCCTGATAGAGGTCTTTCAGTTAATTTGAGCCTTTTTTTCCAGCAGTGCTTCCTTGGTGAGTTGATTTTCATGTCTGTTTTCTTGTATCAGAGCAATAAATTCCCTGCTCTGTTAGGGTCAATCTTGCTGAAATGCCTCTGATTTTACAAATACATAAATAATGAACAGATCTGTTTAGATTCTCTGAATTGACAGAGCTGGTCAGCAGTGCAGAGATAGTGCTTGTGAATATGCTCTTCTTCTAATGTTAACTCATCTTTACTCTTTGTTCTTATTTCTAGAAAATCTGAAACCATTGTTGCCTTCTAATGTTCAGGATCAGCTCCACTTGCTAATTCCGTGCAGGAAGTTTGATCTTAGCTATGATCTGAACTGTCATAGCCTGTGTGCAGATTTTCAAGAGGATATCATGTTCCACTTTTCTTTGGGATGGACTTCTCTTGTGAACCGTTTCTTGGGTCCTAAACAAGCTCAGAAAGTGCTCCTGGGATTAGCAGATCCAAACGTACATGTGAGTCCTTCAGAGCTTGGGCTGCTTTGTTTTACCTTGATGAGAATATATTGATTTTTACTCTGTGCCAGTGCTATTTGCACACTTCCTGCTACCTTTCCCTAGATCCATTGTGTGAAATATTTTTGATGTGGGTTGTTTTTATTGGATTATATTCAGGGTTAGAATGGAACTAAAAACCTCTTTTAAACTTTCTGCAGCTGTTACACAAGTTGGGTTTTCCTTTGTGTGTAGCCTATTCCATTTGTAACATTTGGATCCCGAGGTCAGAAGCAGCCTACACAGACTTTTATTCTCTGTTGGGAGAACAAGGGTCAAAGTCTCCACAGCTCCTCAGGAGTCTTGTTCAAATTTCTCTGCTGAAGGGTTTCCTTCAAGTAAATCAAAACCTGAATATATGAAAATAAAACCCATCTGTGCAGTTCCCTGATGCTTTTGACTCAGGCTGCCATGTTCCCATCTTGTAGATCCCTCGTCCTTTAGCCAGCACCCCGTCTGCCGCCAGCCTTCCCGCCGTAACTCCCGAGAACGTGCCCCAGGATGAGTTCATGGTTCCTTTGGTGTTGAGTTTAGCCTCGCTGACATCCCGGACCTCCATGAGCGTCATCATTGTTGGTGGAGTGGCAAGTAGCACATTTCCTGCTGGTAGGGGTGGCAGAGGCTGAGCTGCTCTGTCCTGCCTGGGGTGTAACTGTGCCATGGACCTGACACTGGGCCAGATGAGCACGTGCAGTGCCCTGGATACCCACAGTCAGTTCACAGTGAGAAGCCAGGCTAATCACTCTGAGGATAGCTGGGTGTATTCTCTGTGCCATGAGTCTGTGTTCAATGCCTGAATTAAATGGTGATCTGATGGTACCTCCTTCAGTTTGAATTTAGTTGGAGCTTTGCTTCTTCCTTCATGAAAGAGCAGCAAGCTTCTGTAACCTGCACGTTCTCTGTGCCATTGGAGACCAGCTCATGTGAATGTAGCTGTATTGCTCTGCAGTAATAATAGGGAAAACACTTATTTTCTTAAACAAGCCCAGTGAAAAAGCTGTGGAGATGATTTTTAGAAAATGGGTGGAATTAGCTTTTATTCTATAGGGCAACTTATTTAAGCTAATGAAGATTTTGTTTTTCAGATTTGGAAAACCGTAGGCTGGAAACTGATCTCCTTGTCCCTGAGCATGTACGGGCTGCTGTACCTGTATGAGAGGCTGACCTGGACCACTCGGGCCAAGGAGAGAGCCTTCAAGCAGCAGTTTGTGAGCTACGCCACCGAGAAGCTGCAGATGATCGTCAGCCTCACCAGCGCCAACTGCAGCCACCAGGTGCAGCAGTAAGTGTCCCTGGCCAGGCCACTGTCACTGGCCCTGCGTGATGGCACCTCTCGTGTCCCTTGGCACTTAGTGGGAGGGAGTTTGGAGAGTTTAAAATGCCCACCTGAAAAGGCCAGTACCTGCATCTGTGTGTGGCTGTGTGTGGTGCTCTGAAGATGGTGACTCTTTGTGCAGCACCTTACAGTAGAGACATGAGAGATTGTCCTAGTGGAGGCTGAGTTGCTCTGTCCTTGGAAGGATGAGCAGAGTTCTGCCCCAGGGGCTGCTATGGGCAAGTTCTGAGCAGCCATTCCTGGCTGTTCTGCACTGCAGGAGATGAACTTCACTAGCCCTGAACTTCACTATTCCCTGAGCTACACAGGAGAGGTGTTCTGCACCCTGCAGGCTAGAGGGCACATTAGCAGCCCTAATTTTCTGAAATAATTTAGTCAAAACACACAGTTCCATTAAGAAGCTAAGCATTAAGAAGCTAATGACCTACATCTTACTTAGCAGAGACTGGTGGGAAAGTGTTTTGGAAAGAGAAAACAAAATTAAAAAAAAGGGAACAGTAAAAAGTTTTGCTTCAGTAGAGGAAATCCCTGTGTCCAGCAGCTCTGTGAGGACATGGAAGAGCTGCACTCAAACCAGTGCTCCAGTAGAGAGAAGTGGGTGCTTCATCTCCTGCATGAGAGCTTGGGTGCTGGGCCCAGGCTGGTAACTGGGTTTGTTTTCCCTTTGTGTGAGGAGGAGTCTTTGAACAGGTTGGGGTGGGCAGGTCTGGAGCACTCCTCACCCTGCACAGGGCTCATGTTCCTGTGAGCAGGGCTCTGAGTGTGGCACAGGCACTGAGCTTGGCAGTGTGGGGCTGCTCTGGCACCTCCTGCCACAGCCAGAGCCCCATCTCAGACCTGGTCCTGTTAATGTTCTGTGAAAATGGCCAGGCATGATGTAGGTGTAGACTGAGGTGCATTTGGTGTGTTGAGGGTTTCTTTTTCTAATTTAAAAAGTACCCAGTTCTCCTGTTTTCTGCTATTTTGTACTCCTGTAACAGCTGGAGGTTTTGATTGCTGTGTTCTGGACACTGCAATGCCATGAGATTTTATTTCTTACTTTTCTTTTTAGCATAAACTTCTGCAAATCATGATTATAAACTTGTTCTCACTTTAGGGAAATGGCCACTACTTTTGCTCGGCTCTGTCAGCAGGTGGATATTACTGAGAAAAACCTGGAAAAAGAAATAGCTAGGCTTTCCAAAGAAATAGACCAGCTGGAGAGCATACAAAGCACCTCCAAGCAGCTGAGGTAAGTCTTGATGTGGCTGGCCACAAGCATCTCTTAGCCCTGCTGACTTCAGAGTGATCAGTGCTTGCTGTTACTCTGGAGTTGAATTAGGTTAGTTCAGGTGCAGGAGATGCAAAGATACCCTGAACAGCTCTGGGTAAGTTAAATAAATGTATGCTGCTTCCTCAGTGAATCAGCTAACCTCCAAAATATTATTTCTTAGATCATCTTTACCCTTGTGCCTCTTTAGTGTGGGAGACAGGCGTTTCACCAGAATTTTAGTCTCCTGTCGGTAACTTGAGGGTGGCACCTTCCCAAAGCCCCCTCCCCAGAGCAGAGCAGGAGAGCAGCTGTGCTGTTCTGAGTCATCCAGTGCAGTACTGGTGGTGCCAGTGGTAGGTGTTTGCAGAGGAGGAACTTCCAGCAGTTGGTGGTTCAGGGACTTGGAAGCAGCCTGTAGTTTCCTGTTCTTTCCACCTGCTGAAAGGCTGACCTGCTCTGGGCTGCTGCCTCCTGGCCTCTGGTGGTGAACATCTGCCCCACACACCGCTTCTAAAAACCTGCATTTACATTTTCTTAGTGCTGGGGGTGTGAGTAGATGAATAGAAATGAAACACTGATATTGATCCTGCCTTTGGGATGCTCAGGCACTGAAGTAAATCCCTTGCTTTTGTTTGTTTTACAGAAATAAAGCCATTCACCTTGAGAACGAACTAGATCGCTTCACAAAACATTTTCTTCAAAAGAGTAAATAAAACATCATTGTGAACCTTCCCGGTGCTCCTTTGTAGGGCAAAGTAGAAATTTTACAGGTGACACTTCTATTCTATGAAAAATTATATTTTTAATGTTACTTTGGTGACAGTTGTTGTAAAACTTGGACTGATGGTGAACCAAACTGAAGAGCTGTGGTACTTTTGAGTGTTACGTTCGTTTTGCAGATTTTGGGTTAAAAATTACCTTTAAACACTAAATTTTTTGGGCACTTGACAATAAAACCCAAACTCCTCACTGGTTTTCTGAGTATGTAGCAGTGGCAAGTCTCACTTCCTGGCATCCAGGACCTTAGACAGGGAAAGAGCTTAGCCCAGTCTCCTGCTTTCAGCTGCTTAGGAATTGTCCAGGGATGGAGGGTGCTGGTTTTCCATGTGGTGTGATTTTGTTTAGTGAAGTACAAACTCTGGCATGGGAAAGGACTCCTGACATGTTTGGAAAGCAGGTGCCAGTGTGTTGGGCAGCAGAGATGAGGGTGAACTGCAGTAAGGAAATGCAGTGGGCTCAAGGCTCCTCTGGCTACGGCCTTGAGCCAAGAGGGCACTGATGACAGAAGTGAACGTTTCTTGCAGTTGGTAGAGCAGAGAAGGGGTCCTTGGCCTGTGAGCACAGGGCTAGAAGCACAGTCAGGTGAGCTCAGGTGTGTCACAGCCAGGCACAGCAGGGTGTGAAGGGGCTCAGGGTGCCAGCAGGGACATGGAGCTCCTGTTGCTACAGTCAGGGGGCAGGACATGGTGAAAGCCCATCTCTCCCTGCCCAGTCCCTCTGCTGTAGAACAGGTCTCCTCTAGGTCAGACTCCAGGCAGCTGTGCTGGAGCCCTTGACCTTTGCTCACCTCCAGCAAAGCCTCTTTAAAAACCTTGTGCTGTTGCTGTCTGCAGTCATTCAACATCTACTTTTTTCTAACTAGACTTTTAAAAATTATTTTAAAATAAAGGCCTTTTCATAGTATTTATATATTTTTATGGCATGTTAATATTGACTGAGTTAAAGACTGAGCTCTAAGGAGTTTGCTATTTTCAGGTAACTGTCAAGAGTTACAGAGTGTTCAGGTGTTTGTTCTGACTGTGCATGGGGAGTCCTGGGGGGTTTGAGGGAAAGTGTGGAATCCACCCCTGAGTAACAGCCCAGCCTTGGTGTTGGTGAGGGCACAGCTGTGTATCAATGCTCTGTTTGTGGAGCATTTGTATTGACATTGTATCAAGATAAAACTTTCAATGCATGTGTTCTAGAGTTATTTATTAAAAAAAATCCTACCCCTGTGCTCTAGTAAGTTCTTTGGCAGCTCTGTCCCAGGTGGAGGCCTGCACATCACTCCCACAGGTACTGCAGATCCAGGACAGGTCCCAGCTGCTGCTGTGTGGCTGCTCCATCCCCATCCATCCCAGGGACACTTTCAGGCCAGGGGCTGCTCTAATACAACACTGACAGCTGAGCCAGGCTGGTTAAAAGCACTTGTTTATTGGTTACAATATCAACTCATGGCAACATCTTTCACTGAGCCACTGTACAAATACAAAGAAAAAGATCCATCGTGGAAAAAAAAAAAGCTATAAACAAAGTTCATAGCAAGTGATTTTTTTGTCACAGGGAAGTCTTTTTACAACAGCACTGTTAAAGAACAAATGGCACAAGTCCCTGGTTTTTTAATAGCTTAAATAAAAGCTTTAAGACTGTTTCTGAATACATACATAATCCAAAGGCAGTGCAGAATCACTTCATAATTGGTAACATTACCAAAGTTTTCCAAAGTAGTCAGCAACAAGTAAAAACAAAACAAAAAAAGCTGATGAGAGATGCTTGGAACTAAATGCAAAGTAAAACTAAGCATGTTTAGAAGCACTTTGCTTTGGACTCCTTTGGATGTAATATGTACTACAAGTGTTCAGATGCTTTTATTTAAAAAAAAAAAAAAAAGAAAAACACAAAGAGAGCACCATTGTGTAAGTAAAACAAAGGCTTGAAATACCTAAGACTATTCCACCGAAGTCCATATTAGTTAAAACCTAAACATACTGTGTGGTATAAGAATGTCAGGCACATGTAATCTGTTATCAGTTATATCAATTAGTAACACTGTTCACACATTTACCATAACAACACTGCATTAACATTCTGCATGTATTTTACATAACCAGCAATTGGATAAAAGGCTCTGGTGCCTCTGAAGTGTAGGAGGAGTGTGACCAGCATGCATGCCAGAGTACTGGATACACAGTGCACCATCAACCCATGCTAAGTACTTGGACAGGAAATGCTATCTCAAAACCAGCCATTCTGCTACACAACCATTGATACCAACTAGTCCGATTAGCCAAAACTCTCACCAACATCTTAAAGCACAGCACTAAACCTAGTGGAGGTGACAGTGTCCCCAGAGAGGACAGACTACAACTCTGGGAATGTTTTCACAATGTTTTCATTCCATCTTAAAAGTAATTAATGTGAACTTCATCAAAGGATGAGTGGTTACACAACTGAAGGAAGGAGTCAACTACTTCCAGCCCATGCATTACAGTAAGGACACTCTGAGCCCTGCTGCTGCTCCAGCTCAGCTTTGCCAAGGCAGGTCAGGCCCTGTCCTGGGGCAGGGAAAGCCTCTTTAATGCACGTTCCCTTTGGAGTGGTACAAATCCTGTCAATCCATGCAGCTGTCAGCCCTGCCCTGATCTGCAGTGCAGCACAGCAGAGGACAGCAGGGTGTGGAAGGAAAAGGGCTGCAGACAGATGGAACCAGGCCACATTGCTGAAGTACATGAGCAAACATCAGCACGAAGCCACAACAGCTTTCTGTGGTTTCCAGAATCTCAAACTGCTTTCTCCACTAATAAACAGCCATCCAAGGCTACATGGGAACAAGCCCAGGCTGGGCACTTGCCTGAAGGGAGAACTCTATTGGAAAGTTAGATCACATTAGAAAATGCTGACAAACTCTACCAGAATAAAATAAACCTTGCTACACCGAGCACATGGTTCTGCTTCCCGAGCCATAACAGACTGCCTTTAGAAGAGAGGTTGGGCAAGAGTTACTGTGCCACTGTTTGGCACAATGCTCTTGGTTACTCCAGTTCTGTAATAACACAACTTACTTGAAATTCAGCTAAGGATGCAGTCTGGCTACAAACTTTTAAAGCCAGTGAAGATGTGCCCACTCATGCTGCAACACCTGCTGCAAGCAAGTTTGCTGTCATGGTGCAGAGTCAAGCTGCACACCTGGGCCCACATCAACTGCAGGCACACACCAGTTTCTCTGAAATTAAAAGCCAGGGTAAAACATTTTAAGTGAAACCTGTCAAGGGTCATTTTATTACCTTCCTTCTTTTAGGAGGAGCTTAAGCTTTTACTGTAAAAGCCACCTCCACTTTAGCTGAGCATCGACTCCAGAGGTCCCTGCCAGCCGTTTGAAGAAGGGAATGCCACAGCCTGAGTCGTTCTGTGGCATCACACAGTACCTGTGCTACTGGAATCTGCAGGCTTGCAAACAACCCAGAGCCAGGGCAGTGATGGAACAGCAAACACCACCTGGGCAGGATCTATCACAGCTTCCCACAGGCTCCAGAGCCGCACCAGACGCCGACTCCCCCGCTGTGCTCAGGCTTCTCCAGGTCTCGTGTGCTGACACCGGAGCCCCTCAGACCTGGGGCGAGCGAGGAGCAGAGGCAGGCAGAGCTCTGTGATGCCGTTGGACACCTCAGCAAGTAGCTGGCATTCCTCAGGATTTATTTTAAAAGCAGCTGAACCCAAGAGGCAACAGCCATCCAACAATAACAGTGAAGTTATTTGCAGTAATACCTGTACAAGAGCCATTACCACTGTTACAGGCTACCTGAACTGGTAAGAAAAGTTATATACACTGTAAAATTGGTTTTGGAGTTTCACAAGTAGAAACCAGTTTTAATACCAGAATGTAAAAATGGCACCTGTCTCGGTAAAGGTGTTGACTAGGAAATTGGTTCAAAACACACTTCTATGGAAAAGAATTTTTTTTAGAAAAAGAATATTTTCTTAAAATTCCTTAGTAACAAATTTCCAGAATGATTCACTCAAGGCAGCTGTGAGTTAAAAAAAATAATCAAGTGCACCACTAAAAAATAAACTGAGTCTGCAAGATCCCAAAGAGCTGCTCACTTAAGAGAGTTACAAGAATTCCATAATAGTTCTATAAATGCAGACAGATCACAAAGCAAAACACGGAGGAATTCCTGTGAGACACAATACAGTGGGATTTTGGTCCTACACCACAGGCTGCTGTTAGGAAATGTTCCATCTCCAGTATAAGAAGCGCCTTTTTCTTATTTTAAAAGTGAATTTACCGTGATTGACTGGTACATTTATTGGCACCTTCACCATTATAGACACGGTGAGTTTACAGGCACGGTCTGGAAGTACTGAAATTTAGGATTAAAAAATGTCAAACTTAACAAAAGTCATCTCAGCCAGAAATCCATTTGGATATACTACAGGATTCTGGGTCCTTCTCTTTCCTACCTGACCCAGAGACACCCAGACTCCTCATCAGTTCCAATGAATGACGACTAACATCATCTTCCAACCTGGTGATTTAAAATTCACGTTATCTTTAAAATAAGTCACTTAAGAGAAGCCAATAGACTTAATCCCCCATTCCAAAATAGCCACAGATGTTCAGATTCCCAAGGGAACATCCACTGTGAGTGCAGACATGCTGCCAGGCACCAAAAAGTTAAGCAACCTCCCTGGGCAGTTTCAAACGGGCATCAGTCACATGATTTTCCTGTCTGCACTGAACTGTACTTAGCCAGATTTCTAAGCAACTGACATCAAAATCAGAATCAAATCAGGAAAGCAGCAGAAATGGCCATTTACAGTGTTGGAGCTGCAGGACATCTGTCATCTTGAAACCCCCATGGCACAGCCCTCAGTGACCACACAGAACAGGCACACATCCTCAAGGTTATGCTGGAAGTTTTCAGGGGTCACACAGGTGCAGTTAAGTTACACAATTCCTTTGGTAATTCACACTGCACTGAACTGACAACAAGCACTTTTGGCTGTGGTGTGCTTTAGCAACCCCTGAATTTGGAGAGGAATTACAAGCATTAACTGCACAGTTAAATCCTCTTTAGGAATTTAAGCAAAGTCCTCCTGAATTTCTAAGTTGGTGTGCAACAAGCAGTGCCAAGAGCAGACACTGCTCTGGGCTCTGAGCAGCAGCCAAGTCACTGTGAGTGCAGATCAGCTGGAGCTTGTGAGGAGCCAAACCCACACGTTTGGCCAGAGCTGAGCTGGCCACAGCACTCAGCCACTTGGCTTCTGTACCCACAGACTGCATGGAGTAACTGATGCAAAAACCTGCAGGGAGGAAGCTAAAACATCTGGATTTACTTTATTTTCCAATTATTTCTGCTGTTGGTGCAAGTCTACCTGGCGTTAACTCCTTGGTGTTTGGAGGTCATGACTGCCAATGGATGAACCAGGAACCACTGGCTTGAAGGAAGAACCCCCCTGATCAAAAATAGGCAAGCAGGTCAAGAAGTGAGTGAATAAGGCGGTAGGTATTAACTGGGAGTCTCCAGGGCCTTTAAAAAAAATTCAAATGCCTTCCATTATAAAAAACACATACATACCATTGGCTTCACTTTATCTACAGTAAATTCACAAAAACATTTAAAACAGCAATCTAGTTCACCCACTACAAAACTCAGAAGTGACATCTCAGGTTAAAAGCAAAGCTATAAATGTAGTTCCATAAAAAATGCAAACATATTTCTTTACATACAGACAAATGTTACATGATTGGCTGCTATAATGTGTATATTCTGTTATGTACAAAAAAAAGTACAGGATTAGCAGACTGAGCACAAGCAAAAACCCTTCAAGGACAATCTAACCAAACCACCAAAAACAAAAAGACTGGCTCTTAGTTTGTCGGTCACCATGATTATGTGTGCTGGCCCCTTTTAAAAAGTCAGTGATTTCTTCCCCCCTCCCCTATTTCTTCACTTGATTTTTTTTTCTAGTTTACAGAAAGCCTTTTTGTGTAATAATCAGTGAATAGAAAAACTTCACCTGCAAATACAAGGTAGAAATGTTATTTCACAGCTATAGGCTGCAGCATTGATCTCTCCAGATCTCAAATGGAGAATGTACATGTTTGGCTCCCAGTTAATTCCAGATTCTGAGAAAACTGTCCCAAGACCCTGTAGCTACAGCCATGCCGTCATCAGTAACACCTAAACAGCTGACACGGTTGTCATGGCCAGCCAGGACACCTGGAAAAGAAGAAGCAATGGAAGTTTAGTGTCTGTAAGATGTCAAGGACTTCAGCTGTTACCTGCTTTCCCAGGTAAGTTTTAAGTGTACTAAAAAAGATGCAATGCAAGATCTTAATTCTCCTTTTTGTCTTTGCTCTGAGGAATCCTTAGACCATAATAACCTTATCAAAAAACCCAACAGTAATGTATGTAAAAATATCTACATACAGCATTGCCTCCATTTTTCTCTCTGCCCTTATGACTTCTCCTTTCTGTCCCATAGATGTCTTCCCTAATCACGCTCTCTACTGGTCTTTCCCTGTTTTCTACAGTGCTGTCCACAATTTCAGCCATCAAGCACTCCCAAAATCCAGTGTGATGTTCCTGACGAAGTCCTGGATGCATTAACTACCTTGAGTTTCCCAAGTTTTGTAAACCCCAGGGATTACAAATCCCCCTTATATTGTGACAAATGGAAGAGCAGCACTAGCCTGCTTCTTTCCTGCTTTGGTTCTGTTTTCTCTCCTAAGTCTTCTTGCCCTTGTCTGCTCTCCCAAGGTTCCCCATCCAGGTGTAGCAGAACTAAGGAAAAGTATTTATTTTCAGTCTGAACAGCAGAACTGATGTTCAGAACTGAACCAGGCCCAAGCATTTAAGTTACTGTAAGAAGTGAGAAAGAAATAGCTCTGCTATAAAACATGCTGTGTCCTGACAAAAGTGACTGATTCAAGGACCAGAAGTTTCCACTTTCTGCCAACAGCAGGGAATGCAAAGCAAAAAGACTCCTGTAGCTACATCAGAATTACTGCCACTCATGGGTGCAAAATACAATGCAGACGTGTAATTTTGCACTACTTAATTCCATACCCTTCAGTGAAATACATTTTCTGTAGATGCAATTTTGGAGGGCATTCCTCAGCTTCAAGAGCTGGGATCTCCCAGCACACAGATCTGTAAAGCCCAAGAACAGGCCTGTTCTCCTGACACATTTATTGCTCACACCACGGAGATGGAACTAAACTGGAACTTCTGAAAGCCCAAGAACAGGCCTGTTCTCCTGACACATTTATTGCTCACACCACGGAGATGGAACTAAACTGGAACTTCTGAAAGCCCAAGAACAGGCCTGTTCTCCTGACACATGCAGAAGTTACACTGCATTTTAGTTCCATCTCCTGTGCTCACACCATGGAGATGGAACTAAAATGCAGTGTAACTTCTGGAAGACACAACCACATGCAATGAAAGGATTCCACTTCCAGAGAAGACAGCACTAAAAGGAATCAAGCGGATCCCCAGCACCGGGGCCGCCCCGGCTCTGCATTCTGCGGGGCTTTGGCCGTGCAGGGCTGCCAGCAGCCCGTGCTCACCTGCCCTCTCCCCTTTGAGGGTGTCCCACACGTTGCAGTTGAAGTCGTCGTAGCCCGCGAGCAGCAGGCGGCCGCTCTTGGAGAAGGCGACGGAGGTGATGCCGCAGATGATGTTGTCGTGCGAGTACATCATCAGCTCCTGGTCCGCGCGCAGGTCGAACAGCCGGCACGTGGCGTCGTCGGAGCCGGTGGCGAACGCGTGGCCGTTGGGGAAAAACTGCAAGGTGGGAGTGAGACACAGGAGTTCCACACCAAAAATACACACTGTCATGGTTAGCTGAACAACAGCACGGGATTGTTTTACTAGGCAAAGGCAGAATGGTTGATTTTGAAGAAGTATCTGCATGTTGAAAACTGCATGTATGCAGCCACGCAAGGGAACGCCTCTGAACAGTACTGGGGACACCCGAGTGACTGGAATTACAGCCAGGCAGCTCCTGTGTGTGCTGTAACAGGGTCACAGGGGATGCCACTGACTCCTACAAAATGAAGCAAACCCCAGCTCAGCTCTGCAAATCCTGGCTGTAGTGGAACACGGTGTTCCACCCTGAGCTGGTCAGCCAGGTTGGCTCAGCCAAGACAGAAGACTGCAAACAAGCAATTCAATTTCCTAAAAAAATCTATTCCAAATCCGAGTTATTCTCTCAACAGCAATACCGATTGAAATGGGAATGGAGAGAGCCCAGCACATCTCAGGGTCCAGGTCTAAGTATAGGAACTGCATTTTTGTACTGGTCATGTGTTTGGTATTTTCTCAGCCTTAACAATTTTTCATGTTAATCAAAAACAGATGCAGCTTCGACTTAAGATTTCTTTCTCTATTTACCAGAGCCTGAATCTTGCAGATCAGAACATAGTGTTACTATGACAGAGGGGAAATATAATCCAGTTTCTAAATATTACCATATTATTCCAGGGAATATTCAATATCAATACTAATTTTAATTGTCTTGCAGAATATTTCGCTGAAAGCTCCTTTTGTTCAACAAAAAACTTTAAGATGAGGATGCCTGGCTGTGTTGCACCCTCTCAGTATATTGCCTTTATCTACAATTTTCAGTTTTTAACACATTGCCACACTTCAAAAAGTTTCCCTAGTCCATTCTTTGCTTCTTAAAAAAAGTGATGTCTCAGTTACTGAATAAAAACACAAGTGAAACTATTCCAGGAACAGTGCAGCGCATCACAGATAATGGCAATAATAATTCAGTTACAAAGTAGATTGTAAGTTATTACACAACCTTCTCTATTACATACAATTTAACATTCTCTACCCTAACTAATTGATTTTAAATCAAGGCAGCTCAGTAGACTCTAAGCTGAATTCATGCAAATGTAGCCTTTATCCTCCCCCTTTCTTCCCACGTGGAAACAGGAGGATCACTTACACAAACTGCATTAATGTCTGACACGTGCCCTGTGAACGACTGCCTGCACATTCCATCGCGGATATCCCAAAGCTTGGAGGAGGCATCGCAGGCGCCCGAGACAAAAGTCCTCATGTCTGGACTCAGAGAGAGGCTCATCACGTCTCCAGTGTGCCCAGTGAACGTGGTGGTCTGCTGGCCAGTTTCAATATCCCACAAAGCACTGCATGTGAAGTTAACACAACGTCTGTCATTATTTCAGAGTTCAAATTTTAAATACATATTAAGGCACTGGAGACGAAAAAAAAAAAATGAAGAAAGAGGGGGTGGGAGAAGGCCAGCAGCTCTCAAAAACTCACCAAGTGGTGTCTCCTGAGCTAGTGACAATTTGGTTGTCATCTAGGAAGCGACAACAGGACAAGTATCCTAAAAACAAAACAGTTGTGTAAGGTTTGACCCAGGAGTAATGACTGAAGGTTAAAATGCAAGAACAGCACTCAAGCTCTCCCGCACAAGCAGTGCCCAGCCCAAAGCAGGGCTGTCTCCCTGGGTGCACCAACCAAGCAGGAGCACGGCTGACCTGTGTGCCCCGGCAGCTCCCGGCTCACTCGCACGTTGCCCTCCCTGGTTTTCAGGTTGTAGATGGAGCAGATGTTGTCCAAGCCTCCGCAGGCCACGTAGTTGCCCGAGGGAGCGTAGGCACAGGTCATCACCCAGGAGGACCGCAGGGGGATGGCGTGCATCTGCAGAGACACACTCCTGGGTCAGAGCACACAAACACCAGGGCCACAGGGCACCCCCAGCGCCACTATCTGGCTTTACAACCCATCACATCCAACTCATTGCTCTTTACACACCCGCACCTCCTGGGGTGACAGACACCAGCGGCATCTGCAGGGCAGATTTACGGATCTTCAGTACGTTATTTCATAGCAAAGCTATTGCAAACTTAAACATTTACAATCTTCGTTTATTCTAGTTAAGATTTCTCTGTACAACTTTTTTACATCTTTACACTATAGGTTGTTAGACAGGATGGCTGTCCCCATAGAGACTGCATGGTTTACAGAAGAAAAGCTCCACTCCACACTACCTCAGCTTTTCCCTAACAGCTGTTTTTCTTCTTTCTCCTTCCTCTGCCCTCAAACCCAAAGCACTCCTGTAAATTCTGAGGTTGTGTGTTTCTATAATTCAAAACCAAGTTAGTTTTAGAAGCAACACCACACAGGCAGAGACTACGGCTACTGCACTAGGCAAAGTAAGAGTAAAAATGTTACATGTTACTGTGTAATTGACTATTGCTTCACAGACAACCTACAACACATCAGTAGTGCTCACCCAGCCAATGAAAGGAACAAAAAGAGACTGAATGAGAAAAGACTGCTTTTGATTTTTGACTTGCAACCATGGTAAAAGACAGACACAAGCCCATTCAAACACACAACTTATACGTGAATTATTGATAAGGATTATAAATAACTACCTTATTTGTTGTATAGCTATCCCAAATAATTAATTTTCCATCTTGAGAAGCACTGACTAGTAGCCTAAATATGAACACAAAATAAAATATGTTAATATAAAACCAACAAAAAATATCTCAAAATAGTCATACATCATGCATGATTATTAAGCGATTCAGAAGTTTCATAATTTATTACCCTCTGCTTTTTCCGTTTTTATTGATAGGGTCATTTCTTGGAGAAAGTCTGCAAAGATCTAGATCTCCACATCACCTGACTGAGGAATCCCATGGGGACTCATGATTGAAAATGAACACAAATGAACAACTCACTAAAAACACATTTTATGAACTCTCTCCACAACTGCTTTCATTATTCATCTAATTACACAGTTGCACAAAAACAAATAAGGAATTTAGGCAAAAATAAATCTTGAGAATAGTTTCTAGATTAATTCCTCTCTGGAGGACACAATACAGAGCAGACCACAAGGCAGTGTTTACACCTCACCATAAGCTGCTCTAAAGGCAGCAAAACAAAACTCTGAAGTTACTTTTCCCACTATGTACAAAAGGATCTTTTTTTCAATGAAATAAAAATTTGTCAGTAAAGTTTTTAAATCCCTACCACAGAAGTTACATAATTATTCAACATTTTGGAAAGTACAATATCCAACATTCCAAAAAATATGCCTCATCACATACTCTCTCTTGCTTAAACAGACTCAAAAACTTAAGTTAAAATTGAAAGAAGGAGAAAACAAAATATCTATGGCGAGAACAGGCAAAGTACCTCCTCTCTGAACCCCCCACCAGTGCAGGTCTGTGATCCCTGCAAGGGCACCAGGAGCTCTCCATGAGGCTCCCAGGCCTGACTTTCCACTGAAGGTGGCAGTGGGGTGCCCAGCCCGTGCCTGGCAGCTCCAAGGCTCCCTGCACCCACCTGGAGTCGGAGCCCCAGTGCATGGCATAGATCTTGGCTAAGTGACCTCTGAGCGTGCGCCGCGTTCGCATTTGGATTCGGCCCACGGAGTCCAGACTTGTTGTGATCTAAAAATAAACAAAACAAACCCCTGAGATACTGGGAACTATTTTTAATGCACAAGATAACAAAAATACATTTGAACTTTGATAGAATATTATCTATCTTGGCACACAACAAAAACCATTAAAAAATAGGATACTGGTGTACACCCAGCAACACCGACACAAACAGATTTTACAGAAACGTAACACACTTCACAGTAGCTACAATGAAACTTCAGGAAGCTCTTTAAAATACTTCTACATTATACTACGACTATTTAAGATTACTACATCTCAAAGTTTTCATTTTAAACCAATGAAAGAAAATGCTTCAGTATTTACTGCACTGTTTAAAGCATGGCACAACTTTATATACAAAATAATTCTGTTTCCAAAAAACTGCTAAAAGATATTTATTTAAGTCTTTCTAAATATATTTAACACAATAAACATACTCTATTTAAAAGGTAAACTGGAAGCAGGATCCATTAAGATAGTGGGGGGGGGTTTGACTGGTTGGGTTTTTTTGCTGTTTTGTTTATTTGAGTTTTTTTGGTGGAGCTTTATACAGTTATTTAAAACTAAACAAACACACTGTACATTTCCAAAGGCTTCTTTCACTTTATTATTTCAGTTACTGAACAGGAACATGCTAGAGTCACAAACTGATATTTTGATTTTTTTATCTCTCAAGTAACAGCCTACACAAAGAACAGAAACGTACCTGAGCAAGAGTTGTATCACTACAGGCTTTCCTGGCATCCTGAAACAAAAAATGGAATGGAACAAGTTGAATTGGAAAGGCAACACTGAGCATCAACTGAGAGGGTCTAAAGGAAAAGTAACTCTTGAGCTAAATTTCAACACACTCAAAGCCACACACCACCACCAACTGACATGCCAATATTCCTTCTGTCACCCTAATCTGTTTTATTGTGCAAGGAATCTAAAAAGCAATGGCACACAACAAGGGGTAGTGGAGGAAGAGGGACTTAAGAAAGGCCGTGCCCCAGCAGCCTTTGAATCTCCCTTTCTACAGACTATGGGATTCAAAGGCATTTGGAGCCATCCTGAAGTCCCAGTGCCTACCCTTTTCCCTGTATTCCTTCCCTGGGGTGGATGTGCTTGCTCAGGGTGTGCTGAGCACAAGGGAAGAACTGATCCACCTGGAAAAGCAACCACATATTACACAGGATTAGCAAGCTCTGTGCCAACGAGGCTCTTGCACAAATTAACCCTCTTGCTGGCTGGGAGAATCAGGGTAAAAATCCAGCAGGATCCTGGGAGCAGGACAGACAGCAGGATTACCAAAGCTTAGTGATGATGTACTTGACACAAATTGAAGGGAAAAAATGGCCTAGTTACACCCTCACCCATTCCATTTCATGGAATGGGTGGTGCCCAGATCTCCACATAGACACTCCATAGTTTTTTTCCTTATCTCAGACTCTATGGACACAGGACTTGCTTCCTGCATATGATTCAACCTGACCTAGAAAACAGACTTGACTTTCATTTGCGTAATTCAGAGTCCCAGATTGAACCCCTGGCACAGGTGAGCTCCACTGAGCCTCACCTGCAACACAGATTGTGCAAGACCTGGTTTTAGTCCCAGCTGTGACTGCACTGCCTCCTGCAGCTCAGGGCCCCTTCCCAGCACACAGAAACAGGCATGGCCAGCACCTCCTTCTGAGAAAATGGCTCAGGCTGGCTTGAAGTTAGGCAGGAACTGTGCAGCACAAATTGAAGTTAAAACCATCACCAGGAGCAGCCACAGAACCCTCTCAACTCCTGGAAATTTCTCCAACTTGTGCAACCACTGAAGCAGCCACCCAAAAACAATGATGCCTCTTCACCAGCACTTCATGTGTCCCTTCCAATGTTCTGTCTGTGCACATTGTTCAGTCTGTCCCTCTGAGAGCAGGAACAGAAACATTTGCTTGCACATTTTGGAACTGCCTCAACACGTTCAGGCTGGGATCTTCAAGTCTTTTCAAGCTCTTGCTTGAGAGTTACTTGACATTGCAACTTTAACATTTCTTAAGTGCATGTTTATTTTGACCACCCTTTATAGCTCTCCTCCCAAAAAGCAAGCCTGAGAGTGGATTAAGTCATCTCAACTTATTTTTATAATGTCTGAACTGTAGAAATATTTATAAAATGTTGACGTCTGGAATCAGGAGGGGTTTAAAATACCAGAGCAGCAAATCCCTTAGCACTCAGGACTTATTTCATCCACAGGAAGCAACACAGTGGATTTTAAATGACTACTTGTTTGCTTGTCCTGAAATATTTGAAAATGCTCAACATAAAATGAATTCTGAATGCAGACGGAATGAAACAAAGCATTTTCTCTGTTTACGAGCAAGCTATTAGCAACTCTTATATTTGAGGCTGTCTAATATTTGTTATACAATTGGCAAAATTGCAGGAGAAGCAGAGTTTCAACAGACTATTTTAATTCTTACCTTGAAATTGTATTTCTACATATGCATCATCATAACAGAATCATTAGTGTCAAAACATGAAAAAGCTCCTCTATGTAACTGCAGATTTTTCTCAGTTCATGCAGCAGACAATGCAAAATTTGTGAGAAAAATCTAACTGCTTGATCAGTGTGCAGTCCCCAGACTTTCCTAGCACACACTTCAGATTGCAGGTTTTTCCCCCAACTACCTGTATTTTTTTAAATATAGTGTTATTTGTCCAAAATTTCTGGTTTGAATGACACTGTGCCAAGTAAGCAACACTTCTAAAAATCATTAATCCTCAATTTCAGCTCTCATAGTGAGGACACACATGTCATTACAGACAGAACTAGGAATTAACTTCTACCATCAAGCCATCTGACAGATATCTGACAATTCATTGTTCAGTGTTCCAACTTCCTGCACTACAGATTCCTGCAGTCTCAGGTTGTGCATTGTCTGTGCACAGAGCAGAGCTCCAGCTGCATGGGGAGACACAGATGCCCACATCACCCAGATACTGCAAAAATAAAATTAATAGTCATGAAACACTTCAAAAGTATTGCAGACTGAAGTCCACTGGGGAATAAACAGCTCTGCACTGCAATTTCTACACCTTAGGATGCTGCTAGGTACAATTTTATCTGGACCTCACTTCTAGGCCCAAAGCTGATTTTCTGTGATTATATTGTTAGAGGAAATATCAGACAAAACCCAAGAGCTGTCAACAACTAAGACAGAAAAATGCTAGCTATACATAAAACATCAAATGCTGTTAGTGACTTCATCTCTTTTTAGGAGTGCATCAAAAATAATTCCTGAAAATAACCAGCCTGGTAGATATTCCTGACACTTAAAAACCACTATTTTTCAGATCCTGTATCTATCCTCTTACCATTCCAAACAAAAAATGTGCAATGATTTAATAAGCAAGATAAGTAGCCATTTCTTCAAATATGAAATTGAATTATCTGGTCAGAAAGTTTCATGGACATTAAATCATCAGAAGCATTTTTAATAGCCTGTTAATCTGAAGTCAGAATTAAGCACAAGGTATCCAAGGCTGCACTCAGATGCCAAGAGGCAATCACCAATTGCACTGCTGAGCCAAGGGACTCCAAAGGCAATATAACCATGGTTACTCAGCTACAGCTGATAGATCCAGTTACAAGTTTGGGTAGTAGACTTACAAATAAAATGTTAAATCGACCTAAATCCACAAAATGGAGTCATTACCCAAGAGCCCATCAGATTTCTGTGCTCCAAAATTTAAAAAATAAGCAAACGTTCCTGCAGCACAGTCTAAGCCCTCTATCTTGCCTGGCAACTCTTTCTTCCCACAGTTTTGCATGAAACCAGACTCACTGATTACCAAGGCTGAACAAAGACTTAACTGACTCCCCTCAATATAACATAATGATAAAGTATTTACACAGCATGCAGAGGAAGAACTGAAAAATTATGCACCCCTTTTAGCAGTATAATTCTGTAATAAAGCTTAAATTGGAACAAAAAAAAAAAGAAACAGCATTTTAAACAAAAAAGAATTTGTATCCTCTACAGAGGTGGTGGAAGGGGCACAGTGCCACAGCACTGCCTGATCCCCATCTTGTCTTTCCACAGTGTGTGAAGTGACAACAGGACACAGAGCTCTCCTTGGGTGGCTCTGAATGAGCAGCATTGCCCCCAGCACAGCCCTGACTCACCAAGGGTGCTCAGCACATGGCTGACACCACCCAGCAGCCTCACACCTCACAGGAGACACCCTTCAACAACTGCTGCCAGCACACACCATGCTAAAAAAAGCCTCTGTGCATGCAACATATTCCAAGAAACCTGTACTCTTCACTGATAGGAATGTTTGCAAATAAGCCATTCCCATATAAATCAGATTTATAAATGCTTCATGCTTTGAAAATTTTGATGAAAAATAAACAGACTTTTCC
This sequence comes from Urocynchramus pylzowi, assembly GCA_013397555.1. Classification (NCBI taxonomy): domain Eukaryota; kingdom Metazoa; phylum Chordata; class Aves; order Passeriformes; family Fringillidae; genus Urocynchramus; species Urocynchramus pylzowi. The sequence goes on along the minus strand of VZRH01005939.1, from coordinate 679,544 downwards.
TTATTTACTGAAAACTGCAGCACTGACATATAAATGCACATTGCAAAAGATTCCTGGAAAACTAACTTTGGGCATGACAGCTCATACTTGGTTTATCTTCACTGAGTAAATACAACAAAAAAATAGCCTGTATGGGGGCATCAGCATTTAATAAAAATAAACTCAACAGGAAGCCAAGAAACAGTGCTTGTAGAAATGACATCCACTCTGGAAGGCTCTCTCACACTCCTGGCTTTAACCTCAGGCTTCTCACGGGTCACTTTTAGCCCAGGACCAAGCTTTTATAAGACCCTTAAGCCAACCTTGTCATGCCTAGGTTCTAGAAGTTTGCTGCTCCCTTCTGTTTCTAAAAACCCAGAACATAAAACTTGCAGACACACATACTCCCCTAGCACCAAAACTCAGCAAACTTTAACAGGAAATAAAACATTTTGTTCAAGAAATATTACAAATTTACTTCATTATACCAATGGCTTTTCTGATTTTTACTCAAATATTCTGAAAATATTTTAAGCTCTGCAAGAGTTAAACAAGAACAACTGATAGATCTTTACAGTTTATTCCCATGAAGGAGGAGCTTTATCATGGAAAATGAGCAATTCACAATTCTTACTCTGATTTGGTTTCGCAGCTGCTCTGCCTCCTGCCGTAACTGCTCCAGCTCACTCATCTTCTTCAGCCTCTATTTCTCACGCTCCACTGGTGAAGAAAACCTGCCAAGAAGAGGGAAGAAAGATACTGAAAGTTATTTTTCTCCTCTTAAAAAAAAACATAACAAAAAACCTAAGGATCTGTGTATACATATATTTTTATTCTGCTTTTACAAAGGCTTCCAAACAGACATTCCCTTTAGTACACCGTGTTAATGAATTTGGCAAGATCTAAGTGATTTCAATTCCTGAATTACCACAAAAAGCAGAATTAAGTGAAGTCTATTTTAAATATAAAAGCAACTGTCAACAGAACCACCCACTGTACTTTATAAACCTGTTTTGTAGCAGCTCCCTGCTCCCCCGCCCAGAAATCTCTGTCAGTCTGTGCCCGGGATGGCAACACAGAGCAGAGGCTGCAGGTGCCCCCAGCATTTACCCCTGGCTCAGCAGGGCTGTGATACAGGCACCTTGCACAGGACATCCAGGGCAGACTTGGTTTTAATTAAAGATGAAATTTTTGAATCTTAGACTACAGCTGAAATAACAGATTATCTCCACTTTTTTCTCATATTTTTTTCGGGCAAAACACAACGATCTTTCAATTCTAAAAGCACCCACAGAGTGAGAAGGGATAGAAAAAACCAAACCCTCCCTAAAAGCATCCTTGTGTTGATACAGCCCTCTGCTCCCTAAAGCAGTTGTCACCTGAACAAGGACTCCAAGCAAAATTAATAAAAAGATCAATTAACAGTAAGATCACATGCAGGCACACTTTCAGGTTAGTAAGTATTTTTTTAAAATCAGATTTTTGCATTTGATTTTTTTCAGTGTGTTGAACAAAGTTCCCTTAGATCAATTTTCAGGTCTTTTATCCCCAGCACAGCAGTGCAGTCAAACACCACTAGAGACCTCTTAAGTCTATTCACACACACGGAGACTTCAAAATCCTTGCAGTGAAAGCAACATCAGCAAGTAAATTGCTCACAGATAAGCCAGGCACTTATTTGTAATTTTTTCATGACAGAAAAAGCACACCAGAAAGGTGATGATGGTGGTCCCATGACATTATATAAAAAGCCAAAACACTTCTAGCTTGTAGAAGAAGACAGACAAGTCAGACTACTGCTCACAAAATGAAAATTGAGGAAGGAAGGAAAAGAAGCAGGAAGAAGAACCTATTCAAAGTGTTAGTCTATGTTTCCTATTTAGTCCACTGAAAAATGGCCAAAAACCAGAGGAAAAAAGGTCACAGTGAGTCTGGTAAGTTGTAGACCTCTGTGGAAACCCCTTCATTTGGTCTGGCTACAGGTTCTCTGCAGTTCAGTCCTGATGTGCTCTAAAAAACTGACTCTGGAAAGGTTTTTTCCATCTATAAAACACCACACTCATAGATTTAGAAGAGTGAGAAGTTTTGGTTCAAAGCAATTTGTAATAAAATTATCATCCTTGGACTAACAGTTTATACAAGTGTTTGAGAGCTACAAAGTTTATTGCTTCTAAAGAAGAAAGGTATCTTCACTAATTATCCATTTACTTCTTTCAAACTCGCTGCTTCCCACAGGTATCACTTCAAGTCCATTTCAGAACCAACTCACAACATACATTAAGCTGGATCATCTCCAAATCAAAATACATCCTCATCAGTGAGAGGGATAGTGACTCAGCTCTAACTAGTATTTCCAGCTACATGTAAGCAAACTGTGAGGTTCACACATTTCCCTTCCTTAAACCTGTGCTCTGTTCAACTACAAAGATGTAATATATATGGGAATTTTCAAGGAGACTTCTCCATTTCCTACTGTGCTCCTTTTTCAGAAGCCCAAAGTATTTAACACTGCTGAATGCACAGCAGGCATAACATAGGAGCCATCAACACTCATGTCCAATTTTAAAGATTAAGCATTAAAAACATGACTTTAGCACATGCATTAATCATATACCTTTACAGGCTATTGAGTTTAATTACAACCTTAATGCCTTTAATGGGGTTACCTCTATGAAGCACAGCCCCACTGTCAGAACTTTCAGTTCTGACAGTGCCAAATTAACCTTTTCAGTATGATTTCCCCTTTTTATTCTAGAACCTACTCAAAGGTAACACAGACAAAACAATGGTCTCAAAGGTCTGAAGACAGCCAGCCATACTGCCTTCCAGTGCTTAGTAGGCTTGTGTGCTATTTTTAACAGGAGATGAAGATTCCTAGCAGGGAAGTTGATGTATCTCTAATTTTCTGGGAAGGGAAGTCAGCTTCTGCCCTGTAATGTGCCACACACTTCAGTGCTCTGTAGACAGTCACTTCAAATTCTCACAGAGAATTACTGATCATAAAGAAAGTGACATTATTCACAACTGGAAGCACGCATGACCAGTCACAAGCACCCAAAGTTAGGGCATTTTTCTATTCATAGGTAAAGCTGTGAGCATATTTGAGAGTGGGCTGCAGCACTGCACTGGCATTCAAAGACCATCAGTGACAATTCTGCACATAAAGCTGATGTTAATTAATGTCACTCATATCAGCACCATTCACCACTAATGCCATTTCTGCACCAAGCTGCACCAGCAGCTGCACAGCTGTTAAACTTCACAACTTGAAATTGTGTTACACTTCTCCAAGTTCCTACATGGACAAACTCCAGAAGCCTTCTCACTCACCCACATGTCAGTTTAAAAATAATTCTGAAGCGAATAAAAGGATAATGATCCTTCATATTTTTGAAAGAAACTTTTTTAGTAGTGGAAAAGCCATGGCAGCACCAGCATGTTCTAAACCTGCAAAGCCTTGAGCATTACTGCTCAATAGAAATGTGTCAGTGGTTCAAGGTCAAGCTATACCTCAATGAGCACAGCTGCCTTCAAACCAGCACACACTTCCACAAAATCCAGGTTCACTTTAGAACTGGCTCACTCTAGCTTTAAGCACTGAAGCTCCTTTCCAGTACACAGCATTTGAACAACTAACTCTGAGATATTAAGCAATGTATAAACACCAAGATACTACAGTAAACAAACTAAGTGCAGTTCAACTATTAAATTGAAGTGTATCCAAAGTGTTGCACTGCCTGGCAGCAGCTCCCAATGTAAAGGCCTGTGTGTTCAGATCATCCCCCATCATTAAGTATTTAGCTGAACTGGGAGAAAGATGCTTCCACTTGGGATTTTTACTTTTTTTTCAAGCACTATTTTCATGTGCCCACAGGAAGCTACAGAAATTGAGTGGGTAGGGAGGAGGCTCTCACGGATGCACTTCCAGATTCACACCAACTCTGCAAGCAGCATCTCTGAACTCCTGTGGGAACATCTTACTGATGTCACCGGACTCACAACACCAACACAGGAAGATAAGCACATGCTGGGAAGCTTGGAACCCGTGGATGCATCTGTGTCTGTTTCAATAGTTCAGATGCTCCAGCAGTATGGTTGAAGAGAGGTAGTTATGTGCAAAGGCCATTACCCAGACCAGATTTACTTGCTGTAATATTGTTTCTAAGCCTACCAGTGAGGTGAGCAGTAAAGCACAGAAGAACACAGAGCTGAGATGCTTGGCAGCACTGGCAAAGCAGAGGCTGCATCCTACAAACCTGTCCTCACTGCAGAAAAGCAAGACACCACCACAACCTTGAAGTGTGCTACCAGGCATCGGGTAAACAACTTGGGTTTTATCAGATTAAATGCTGGGACTGCTTTGGCAGGGCTTACAAGGATTGCCAAGAACAGAGGTGATCACTGTGTTGCAGATTTTTCCTCATACAAATTACTGAAAACCTCAGTGGATTCATCACCAACCCATACTGGGTTACAAAGGACATGATGCCTGTTCACTCTCCCTCCAATATCAAAATAACACAGCCTGGAAGGAGCACAGCTTCACAGCCTGGAAAAATCTTTATTCCAAATATGAATTTCCTCAGGAGCTCAACTGTACCTTGCTTGGTCATATACACAGCAAAGCCATCAGCTCTTGTATGGGCAGAAAGAGTGAGTGAGGATTCCTCCTGCCATCTCAGGAGACTGGGGGTAACGTGATGTCTACTTCCCTGATTTACTCATAGTTTTAATAAATGTTGAATCAGAGAAAAAATATTGAGTTTGCTCAGATGCAGAATACTCGTGGTATCTGCTTTTCAGCACTCAGAGGTAGCACCTCTGATGAAAGAGGTCAGATGCCTCTCTTCAAATACAACTCATGATGTGCACGATGCACTGTGAACAGTTCCACCTGCTGAGGCCTTGAGGGGTACAGCAACAGGGAAGAACCTTTTAGCACCTCTGGTAGCCACTGCAGGACACCCAAACCAGCAGGAAATGGAGCCAAGGACCCCAGATGCTTCCATCAGAAGCAGCAGCACAGGGAGCTCGTTGTGAGCAGTGACTTGGTGGAGCCAGGGAGGCACATCCTTGCCCTCAGTCAGTAGGCTGAACTGGGCCCTCAGTGCAATTTCTCCTCAGCAGACCTCTACAAGTGACTTTACTGATACCAAAATAAAGTTCCTCCCAAGGCAACACATTAACTAAGTCAGATTCCACAGTATATCTAGCGCCAAGAAAGCCACTGCCAGACTTGAGCGCTCCACAGATAAATTACTCCTCACTATTCCTGATTCAGTAGTAGCATCATTTGCTAAGAGTTTAATTCTTCATTATACAGGCAGGCAGTGACAAAATACCCCAGGGTCTTGTCTATAAAGTATTCTCTCTGCAATGTATGGACTCAAAACCTTGTGGCTGGAAAAACATGATTTTCTCTGCAAGAGTTTCTAGAGAAGCGTAAATATGCCCCTCCCCACAACAAAGGTATTTTTGTGCCAAATATACAGAGATTAAAGGGACTGCAGAAAGAACAGTCTGTTTGACTGGATTCTTAAGAGCTATCAGACAGTTATTTAAGTAAGAATTTCATTCTGCATCAAAAAATCAGTCCTTTAGAACTAAATGCTTGCCTTCATGTATCAACCTCAGGTTTTCAACTCCTATGCAGCAAGATCTCAAAGTGATCAACAGACAGGAGGAGAAAGGAGGTTCCACATGGCTTTCATGTGATCATCCCTACTAGTGATCACACAGGTGGCTAAACATAAGGAATGCTAACTATAGCACTGTACTAAATACAGGGGAAAGACACCAAGAAATGCTGGAGCTCTCTCAAGGGAGACACACTGGTAACTCAGACACTCAGGCTGTGGACAATGGGTTCTGCCTCTGAGCTGAGCCTGCCAGCACACACAGACCAACGCTTTATATATTCAGGATGTGCCAGAAAAGATTTTGATAAAACATTTCTTGATTCAGTGACACTAAACAGGACTTTGGCAGCTTTGCCCAGTCGTTTATGTCTCCACAAAGCCATGAACAGAGAAGAACAAAAAGAGGTTCTATCTCTTACAGCCTGAAGAGAATGGATTTGACATGTTCAAAATCTACAAACTTGGACACAGTGGACAAACCTTACATCAAGTAAAATCTCTGCCTGCACAAGAGTCATGTCAAGTAAATGTATTAATGCTGTGCTGCAGCTACATATCTTCATATATACCAAGTACTTCAGGTGGAATTTTACATAATGTATTTTCTATGGTAGAGCTGTTTGAGAACCACACATCCACTCAGCTCTCCACTGAGGAAAATGAAATATTTAATGGCTTTTTTTACTATACCTTGGCCCTATGCTGCCTCTCCTCTGTTTCTCAAAGACCTTTCCAGCTAACCATTCTCCAAAGCCTTCTTTGTTCTGACCTGTAGCAGGACTGCATCAATAAACAAAGACAACAAAGCAAGGAGCTTTTATATTGGTCAAGTAATACTTGAATCCCAGGAGAATAATGCTGGGATAAGTTGAAATAACAGTATGTAAGGGCTATAATTGCCCCATTGTGTACCTTGGTCTTTATCTCTCCTCTCAAACCTCTTCATTGCATCTCCCTCCTTTCTTTATCTTTAATATATGTTTTGAGGAGTGCACTAACTGCAGAACATCTTACACACATCAGTTAAGTAAGAAAATAATGGTTATTCCCTCAAAAAATGGTTACAATTCAAAAGATAAGCCTGGAAATCCTAACTGAATCTTTTCCTTGAGATTTTTATATGTTCATTTTGTCAGAAGGAATTAATTGCCACTCTGATTTCCGATCCCCAGGCAGATGCAAAGGAGAGTTCTCCCATGCTCAGGGCCTCTGGTCTCCCCAAGAAGAAAACAGGAAGCAGCCTGGGTGTGACCTTGCTCGCTGAGGTCAGTGCTATTGTTGCACTTCTGCACATTTTGGAAGTGTTTTAAAGTGATATGTCTCCATTATAGCTTTAGTACAAAAACAGGAAATAATCAACCAACGCCTCTCGAGAGGAAGGGTATGAGCACAACTCACTTAAACACCCATTCCTCTAAGAGATACCATCCCCAATTTTAAGGGACCAATGGATGTGTGTGCTCAAAACCTGCATGGACAGCTGGAATGGGGAGGTCACAACAGAGACTCCAGCAAGCTGCAGATGAGTGGGATTCAAGTCTCGCCTCATGGTGTGCTCACATGCCCTGAGCAGTCACACCAGGAACACAACCCCACCCACCAACCGGGTGCCACCAGCAGTTTCAAGGCAACAATACTGCTCCTCCCTCTCTCCCCCAAAACACCTGGGACCCACTCATCATAAAGGGCAGAAACATGTGCCATTTTATACACACGTACACCCTCAGCCAGGGATTTTAACAGGACTTTGAAATAAAGCCTGCCACATCAAAACACTTCTATACACCACAAGAACTACATGGAGTTGTGAACAGAATTTAAAGCTCTCCTTTTGCCTCCAGACTTCAGCACTGTGAAGATCACCCTGGAGTGTTGGTCAGCCAGAGGGGAGCAGAGGGAGCAGCAGCTCCAGCACATCCCTCCAGCTTTGAGGTGCTGATGCATCTCAAAGCCATCACTTGGCTCAGGGAGCGAACCCGCACGGGCCAGGCTGGAACTGGGGCATCTTCAAGGTCCCTTTCCAACCCAAACCACTCTGGTTCCATGGGACCAGCCCCAGCACACCAGGGCACGGCCCATGTAGGGTTTGGGGACTGGTTTGATGACGGTTTCCACGGAGGACAAACAGACCAACACACACTGACCTTGTTGACAGCAGTCGCAAAACAGACAAAGGAGATCAGTTTAGAAATTGAAGTGATTCTTCAGTTTACTAGGAAAAAGCATAACTGACTTGAGACTGCTACCCTTCATTTGGCTGACAGCTCATGAGCCTGGTTTCTCAAGCGCAGAGATATGAGTTTATTTCTAAGACCCAGCTGAAGTATAAGCCAAGTACATTCATAAAACATGTACAGAAAGGCCTTACTCTTCTTAACCCACACATATTAGATTCTAGAAAAAAAGCTTTAAGAAATTCAGTGTTAAGCATAAGGCTGAGAAAAGCACAGGAAAGAAGGAATTTTTTAGTCATAAATATTTCACAGTCCAACAGTGATTTTTCCAAAATTAACATTCTTGCATCTTATATTCATTATGTTCATTTCCAGGTCAAAATGTTTTGGTACATAAGCACAGATTTATTTTTATCACACTCCCTGAAAACAGAACTATATGTGAAACTCAAATTAGGGTTAGTCTTTAGTGACTATAATAATGATTCCACACTAAAAACTTGGTTCACTAACCTCAGGACACTCCATCACTGAACAAATTACTATTGGTTTTGCAATTCAAAACATGTAAGAAATGGCAAGAAAGCTCTTAATGAAGCAGAAAGATATAACCCTAAGTAAGAAGACAGAGATGGTTCCAGTCCAATTTCTTCCTTGGGGACAGACAGGTGGACACACATACAGAGTGAGCTGAGGGCTTTTGTCTCTTCAAATACCCAGCCATACCCAGAAGCCATTTTAACATTTTAGTAGGAAAAGTGTACTGCAGAGTGACAATTCAAAGTCATTCTGAAAGACCCTCATTTACATTTAAATCCATCTCTAAGCAAGTTTGACTTTGGATGTTTTTAAGGGGCTAATGCATTGGTATTTACTGAAGTGGCATCATGTAGGGCCAAGCAGTGCTATGCATATAAAATCTGGTCTGGCACCTACAGGCACAAAAGATTACTGAAGCAGCCTCCTGTTATCTGAGAGTGAGCAGACTGCACAGCATGCATAAAAAGCAGCAAGTGCACAGCAAATTTTAGGTTTAAAGTCAGCGAAGATACACATTAAGAGAAACTATAGTGTCTACAGGAAAAGTGCCTCCATTCATCTCAGATGACTGTTCACTTGCCTGCAATAATTTCTGGCTGACAGTTTTTGAAAGTGGAGCATTCTCACTCTCCTGAGGAGCAGAAAGCCCAGCAGTACCAGTTACACACACACACACACTACATCCTTTCAAATGTACCCTCAGCCCGGGAGAAGCCATGCATTTGATGGATCCATGGTCCCCAGCCCCTTCCCTCCTCCCCATCCAGCACCACAGGCACTCCCTTGGTACCACAGTCACAGCGAGGCATTATGTGCTGCCCATCCCCACGCAGCTGAACACAGCTTACAGCTGCACCCTTTCACTGCAGAACAAGGCAACATAAACATCTGAGCTTTTTTTAATACCAATTACCCAAAGGTCAGATAAAACTACTGCCCTCCGGTCTCGTTTTAACTTTGCTTTTGGTTCACAATACATTTCTGGTCAATTACTTGTGATTTGAAGCCATGAAAATTAAGTTCTCTTCCAGACTAGAGTTCAGGCTACCTTAGTAGGCTTTTCTAAAAAAAAGAATTTTTTTTGAGATGCACATTTATATGAGATGCATATACATCAAAAAAATCTACCAAAAATCTCACACTACAGAATGATCAGAAATCCAATGCTAGAAAGTAAAAAACCTTATGTACTATTTTTTCATCCCTATTACTGCAAATAAAGGATTAAGAGCACATGGGCTGCGTAGCCACTTGTGGTACCACTTGTGATGAGACTGATATATCTAATCTATGCTCCTTGGAATTGCTTTTGATGTTTCTCAAGCAGTAGTATCTGTTTTCAAACAGGCACTTACTAAAGAAGATACAACATCCAATACTGAAGAAAGAAGTGATGTTAAGGAAATAAGTAACACTGTGTTCCTAATTATCTCCACACTTGCAGGGTTCTCAAAACAAAGGCTGTCTTTGTAGAAGTAATTTTTAACTGGTCCACAGTCAGAAATTACCCATTTTCCTGGAAAGAAAATGGTCCTAGATTAAGTTTCCAACAGAAGAGGATAAAAGAGAAACAAACTGCTGCTGCAAAGTACAATATTGATTCCCACCTGTAGCAGTCTTCCACAAAGTGCAACTTTTTTATTTTTTATATGAAAACTTTTTTATGAACATATGATGATCACTATAAATAGCAGAATTCCCCTCTGGAGACAAAGCCTAAGGTTACAGACAGGAATAATCAGTAAGGCACCATGGCCAGGAGAGAGCCCATGGCTCCACAACCTGCTTTGCTCAAGGGTCCTTCCAATCCACTGGAACTCCTGTTGTTGTAAATGCTCCCTCCACATCTCAGGCATGGTCAGCCAGGTCAGCAGCTCAGCTAAATCCTTCTGTTCTAGCCCTCACCACAGAGTAGACACTGCTCTTGGAAGTCTTTTGGGTTTCATGTTTGAGATTTGCATTCCACCACTCGAGTTTTTCTCAGCAATGGTGACTGACAGATTGGTAAAATGGCTAAAGATGCTTAAGCTCTGCTGCCAGGAGCTCCACGCTAAGCACAGAGGAGCCTGACTCAATGAAAAGGCAAACACAGGCACGGCTCTGAAACTCTGCAGCAATTCAACTGTTTGCTAAGGCTGTTGGCCTTTCAGCTCTCATCCTGCCACAGTTATCAAAGCTCTACGATTCAGGGCCATGAGGTTTCAGCAGAGATTGAGAACAGAGAATACCTTGAGCTTCTGAAGTAGCACCGCCAGGAAAAGTCAACTTTCTTCACTCCATCCCTTCTCAAAGTGCATGTTTGGCTTTTGATGCCCATTTATCTGCATTTGTAAGAACTGTCTAACAGATAAGCAGGGGAAAAAAAAAAGCCTTAATCACTTCCCATCTCCAGCTATCTGACCTTCCAAATTAGCTGCTTTTTCCTAAAGTGTGGGCAACTGCAGTGAAGCACTTACATCATCAAATACTCAATTGAATACTCATTTACAGGACATTTACTCTGGACAAGAATTTTATTTTTATTTTGCTGTATAAAAATAAATAAATAATCCAGCTCCCTCTTTTGGGATGCTTCCAAGACAAAAAGAAGAGTTTCCCCTTTTCTGGTGCCTATCTGAGAAATTAATGTTGTGTTTGTAGCACCAAAGCCCCAGTTTTACTTCTGGGCCATCTCATTTTCCATAATTTCAATTAATTTTGTATTTAGACACCTTGTATTAAAACTACTTGAAAAAACAATGAAGAAGTTTTTTGTCCAACAAGTGTCAGTCAGTGAGACTGAGAAGAGGCATTCAGTGTCCCATAAAAAGCTGTAACACTTCCCTGTGGACCACTGCTCTTCTCCCTGAGATTGGCAGGAGCACCCAACCCCCCTGCTATGGCCTTCCTACATTCAATGGAAGGAAAATGGCACTAACATCATGATTAATTTCTTGAAATTCTAGGGCATCTGGACTTAATGCTGTCATGGAAACTTTGCTGTGCTGTTTTTTTAACTCTGCTTTATCATGCCTAATGTTGATATTACAACAAAACTTGATCTTCCCATCAGCAGTGTGCACAAGCAAAGGGAAGGGCTCCAGTCTGCCTCAACAGCAACACAAGACAAACACATGGTCCTAAACCTAATTCATACTTTTTGGGGGGAGGGAAAGCTTTTATAGAATTTAACTACCTAAGACCTAGCATACTCCAATTTACTAATTTTTAGTACCATGACATTACATTCCACTGTCAAAATCTTTAAGGCAAATCATCAACACTGATCAAAACCACTAGGTACACACTAAATTTAGTGTGTGAAATCAGAATTGCATGATGCAATTTCTGAAATCAGAATTGTTATGACAAGCATAACATCCATACATAGAATCTGAATACTTTTTTCAGCTCAGTAACAACTAAGCTCAACTTAAATCAAGAATTGAAAGAAGAAAAATGTCTTCCTTTTCTAAGCTAGGAATAAAACTGTTTTATATGAACAACCACCTAAAGCAACAAATTATGACACAAAAGGTCACTAGAAAAATACTCAGATCAAATATTTCTTTTAAACAGACCAATTTTAAATATCATGTGTCAACAATAGATCATAAAAGAGCATCTTCAATTTTAATGCAAGACTTCAAATGCATACAAATGCCACATAAATTTAATTTCAATATATAAACACAAAATTACACAAGTGCAATTTATGTTAGACATATATGTATATATAATTACTACATATAAATATATATATATCTCAGGAAAAACACATACAAAAAAAATCCAACAAGAATGAAATCATCAGGTTATTTGAAACTGCTTGGATGCTCTGTGCTAGACTAGATGCTGACCACCTGAATAAATGCCTGTATGATGAAAACAAACCAGGCAGGTCCAAGAGTTCTCACTGCTGATTGCAATGAGGTGATTTGTTCTTGTAAAGCTGCCAAGACAGTCACTGAAAGCAGCTCCAAGACCAATCTCATTTAAGAAGCACATTCAATCCTGGGATGGATTTTATTATTTCATTTTGTTCTCCTCCCCACCCCATTTAAAAATTAAAACCTTATAAAATAATTTCAATGTTAACATTACTCAGCTCTTTTAATGTTTCAAAACACTGGGATTCACAATGACTCAAACATTTGGCTTACAATGAAAATCCATATGATTAATATTTGTCTGAGATCTAACGTAAGAAGGAAGGGGAAAATAGTTCCTGCAAATTGTCAAACCTGTTTTGCCCCAAAGAACTAATTTTATGTAATAGGTGGCACTTGAGAGTGCCTTTTGCTCTACGATACAATCAGGCACTTACATCACAATCAGGCACTTCCATCTTTCCCCTTCTTTCCACTTTAAGCCCTTTTGGAAGGCAAGAGATTGCAAGATTTGCAGCAACTGAATCAAAATCTGGCTTAGTGCATGTCAGCATTTCACAAACTTTTGGAAGCCCAGACACCTTAAAGGAAATGAAACCATCTTCAATGAACTGCATAAGCATTTGCCAGCCAACATCCATCTGCAGTTGTGTTAATCTGGCTTTCCTAAACCTCAGCCCAGCTCTGTCTCTGGCACTGCCCCACCAGCGATGCACAGTGATCTATCTGCACACCCAGTGTCCCTGGGGGCACCCAAGCTGACATTCACTCAAAGCATTCACCAGCTCCCCTCTTGCTCTTCTGTTTCAGGCTCTCTGCAAAGCCAGCTCTGCTGTTCAGACACTGCTGAAGACATGACCTCAGGCCTGAGCAGTGCCATCCTTTCAATTAAAGCTGCAGCTCAGGGCAGCCCTGCTCCTGTTATCCTGAAAGCTCCATGAAGCCCTCTGCACCAATAGCAGGTACCAAAGCACAGCCTCGAGAGAACAGCACACATTCTGCATTCTGTGGTTTTTGCTTCAGTTCTGTTTCAGATCTTTCACGTAAATTCTATTACAAAACTCTGGGCTGCAAAACACAGAAGTTTCATACAAGAACGAAACAATAGCAACTAAATTTAATTACACACTTCCAAAGATGAAGTAAGTGACAGGTTTGCATCCAATTAGAAAAGAGAAAAATTTTGGTGGAACTTAGAAAATGTTTTCTTGATTAGCAATACTATGCATACTTTCTAAACAGCCGGTTCCAGGCACTTGGGAGCTACATTAATATTTCCAGACAGCGTTAAGTACAAAACACAATCACTGCATTATCACTGTCCCAAAGCATTCACCTTCTAGGAGCATGCACTGTACATCAAGCTCAGAGATTCTGAATTTCTTACTAGATCAATAAAACATTTCAATGTGACTTCTGAGATATAAAAAAATATAAATGACTGCCTTCAGTAACACAAGAGTCATAAATGAAAGACTCTGGCAGAAAAGAAAGTAACTGAAGAAGATCACTTCTCTAGATACTGTGAGGATTTTTTTATTTGTATTTCTTATTCACCTTCAAAATCTTATATTCATAAATACTGTGCCATTTTTTAAAAGTTCCATAATGGTCCAGGAGAGAGCTACACAGTTCTGTACTCAAAAATATTTTTGCAAGGTTTTCTAGTGAGGTTTTTGAGTCCTACATTTTTCTTTAGAAATCTGAAAATTGAAACACTAGGACAAATTAAACATGAGATGCATTAGTCCTCAACTAAGCAACATGAAAATACAGTTGAAACTTTCATTATCCAACATAAATATAACACATGACATTTGCAGCCAACAATTTTTTATTTAAGATTTAAATGACCTGAGCAGTTAATCAAGACCAACTTTCCAAGCACTCAGGAAGTAGAGATAGAGCAGCAGCTATTTGCTGTAGCAATTTAACAATACAGGAGAGAGAAAAAGACATCTGTAACCTGAAACTCTATTTTTTCACGATAACAGGTGAAAGGTACACACTACATGCCATTATAGCAGCCTTAGTTCTCAGCCTATTAAATCTGTTTAACCCATCTACATTATCCACTGTGAAAATTGCTCATTTTAGAGAAATAATAATTCAAAATATAGTTTGCCAGAGTAGACACACAGCGAGACATATCCATACACTTACAATCTCCCTCATTTCCCTAGCCCCCTTCTTCCAAGATAACATCAGTCTGTTCTTTGGAAGCACAAATTAACTTCACCACAGCTATCATGCTTAAAAATCACAAACAAACACTGCAAAAACCCACTGAAGATTCCCATCCCATTAAGAGACTTTCAGGACTGTGTGTGCTTGTCATGTGGTTTGTTTCATCTTAATTTGTTGATATAGTTATTATTCCTGTTAGCACAGCTTCAGCCTTCCCCCGGCTCTAACCAGCAACTGCATCTCCTGCAGCTGACACTTCACTGCCAGGTTAGTGACCATCTTTGACATCACTTCCCATATTTCTAACAGAAGTCAGGAAGCAGCTTCAGGTTTTCCTCTGAACACTCCCATGACTTTGCAGACTCATGTCCCTGCTATTCCTACAGAACAGTTTTCATCTCTCCCCGTGCCTTGACAGTGGGTTTTACAGGTTGCTACCTGTCTCCTCTCTCTGCAACATTTTGCCATTCTTTCCCCTTCCTTCTCCAGTACTCTCCACCCAGCAGAGGAGCATCTACTCCTCTGCTGCTTCAGAAACTGATTATACCTAATTTAATTAAGCACTTTTTTCCTCAGCTCATACTTAGCTTTGAGACTTACCCTGCTTCTATTTCAGAACTGAAAACCATCCTGGAAAATCATGTACTTTCCAAGCTACAGTAACCAGCCTAATAAAAGACAACATTCTCAACTGTATAATTAACAGGAGGGAACGGATCAGAGGCTTATTTTGCATTAGTTCAGATAATATTACAGCATAAACTAGTCTATCACATCTATAGCTGGTAGGAATTTGGATGCTTTTCACAATTTCCAACAGAAATCAAACTAAAAATTAAAGAAGACGATAGTCTCAGCAACAAGTGCAAAATTAAAAAAGCAGATTCAAAACAAATCCGGGTGGGGAAACGAGCAATACCTACGCAGTACAACACGAAAAGCACCTCATGACTTTGCACTTTTCCTAAAGACGGGGAGCACCTTCCGATTCACCTTTGCCACGACAGCCACGAAAGGCACGCACATCACAGCCCCCGCCAGGAAGGCGATCTGCGGCACGCTGAGCCCCGAACGAGAGCTGCCGGGCTGCAGTCAGGCGCGGAGCCGAGCGGAGCTTCCCCGGCCGCTGCCCCGGCCCGGAGCCGCCGCTCGCCGCCCC
>VZRH01005939.1:625281-663106 GCA_013397555.1 Urocynchramus pylzowi | reverse complement strand
GGAGCGGCTCCGCCCCGCCCGCATGGACCGGACAACGTGACGGGCCGTTGCCATGGCAGCGCTGCGTGACGTCAGAGCGCGCCCAGCGCCACGCCCCCTGCGGGCGGCGCTTCTGTCAGCCCGCGTGTGACAACCGTGAGGGACGGGACCCGGGGCGGGGGACACGGGACTTGGGGAACGGGGACACGGTGAGTGACAAGCCTGAGTGGTGGTGGGACCCCAGGGCATGGGGACCGAGAGGATGGGGTCACTAGGGAATGGAGAGCTGATGTAGGGACCCAGAGATTTAACCTGAGGGTAGGACCCTTGGGGGACATCAGTGACATGGAGATGGGGGTCCAGGGAGCAAGACATGGGTGGTGGGGACCTGTGGAGAGCGAGGGTGGCAGTGGGGATGGGACATGGGATGTGGGGACCCCCTGGAGCCAAGGGGAGCACTGCCTTCCATGAAGGCTTCGAGTTGCTGAGCGCCCCCAGGGCAGGCAGCCCCCTGCGGCCCCCAGGATTCCATGGCTGACGCTCCACTGGAGTGGCCTGGGCACGGACCGGGGGCTCAGCCTGCAGAAAAGGAGGCTCAGGGGGACCCTTATTGCCCTCCACAAGTCCCTTACAGGAGGGTGCAGCTGGGTGGGGTCAGGCTCTGCTCCCAGGGAACCAGCCGCAGGACGAGAGGACACAGCCTCAAGCCATGGGATGTTTAGTTTGGGCATTCCTTCCATTAGAAGGAATTTCTTCAAAGAAAGGAATTGAAGGTGGTGGTGGGGTCACTGTCCCTAGACGTGTTTAAGGAAAAACTGGTGATGGCACTCAATGTCATGGTCTGGTTGACACAGTGGTGTTCAGTCATAGGCTGAACTTGATAATCTTAGAAGTCTTTTCCAACCTAATTGATCCTGTGAACAATTAAAGTCCTATCTCCTGCTCAGCACGCAGCAGGGTGTGGTGTTTTTCTTTGGCTAGCAGCAAGGACTGACTCCACTGAACTTGGCAGATCAGTGATGTGGGGAAAAAAACTGAAGTGTTGAATGGGTACCCTCACAAAGCTGCAATCCCACATCCCATAATGGGGCTGCAATCCTACATCCCATAATGGGGCTGCAATCCCACATCCCATAATGGGGCAGCCCTCCTCACACCAGCATGGGGAAGACAGACAGACAGACAGACCATCAGGAGCTGACTGCCAGGGGTCTGTCAGTCGTGTTGGCTCTGTCTGACCATTTCCACTCCTGCTGCATCAAATTGCCAAACTACAACCACAGCCAAGCAGAGGCCTGGAAGGACGTGGGATAGCTGCTCGGTGGGATGCTCTGGCCACACCTCTGAGTCTCTCCACTGCCCCTGATGCCACAGGGACACCTGTGCAGAAGTCAGAGCCTCAGCACAACCCTCAGGCAGCCCTGCTCAGCCCTCCAGCACCAGCCATGGCACACTTCCACCATGCATCTTCCCAGCACAGGTCTGCCACACCCTCAGCAGCACAAACTGTCAAATTTTTGCAAAATATTTTCCATGAGTACCAAAACCTCTGTGAGTAAAGCAGTCTTTGAGCTATTAGTGTGTTACTGATACATGGCTCAGTATTAATGACAGCACGTGCTGGAACATACAGTACATATTGTAATGAAACAGCTCATTGCTTACCCTAAATCAGCCTTAAAAAACATGCACATTCCCTAACTGACTCAAGCCTATGATTTTAATAGCCCTGTCCTGGTTGCAAAGTCTGTTGTGCTTCCCTGTGCTGCAATACATCTGTCTTCCATTTATCCAAAGGACAGATGCCATTCAGCAATGTGTTTACTTTGCATTTAATGAGTGATCACACAGCAAAAATCAACAAGGAATGGGTTTGATTTTGTTGGACCATACTTGAGGAAAATACACTTGTCTCAGAGTCACTGTATCACCATATAAGTAACTTAAATTTTTATAAAGGGGAGAAACTGGTGCAAGGATAGTTCTCCCTTAAAAAATGCTTGTTTCCTTACATTCTTCCTAATACAATCTTCAGAACCCTGAGGAGTGATTACTGACAAGATACCATCCCAGAATGAGCACACCATTTCTTGTCTTCTGTTTTCAAACAACTCTGGAAAATAACAGCAAGGAAAGCCCTAGAGAAGTTCAGATGGTATTTGGGTAGTCACATATTATTCAATTATCAGGTTTCGTCCTTCCAGTGCTAACTAAACATTTAAAATTACATAATTTATCCTTATGAGTCATTTGGGAAGACAGGGAAGATTCTTCAGTTGCAGGCAGTGAAAATGAAGCACACAGGACAGGGTTCTCCACTGGGGAACTCATCCTGCAGGGGTGGCATTGATGTGGCTGTGGTGGCCAAAGGCAAACAGCAATGCCCTGTCTTGGGCCAACCAGCACACAGAACAGCAACTGCCCCTTCTTATCAAACTCATCTCACCCACTGGGTAGTCAGTTCAGTCATTTATTAGATGAAGTTACAAATTCCTAATGAAATAGATAACCCCAGTTCTCCTGCTGGCAGTGTTTTACCAGCAGCTTTTATCCAGTTCATCTTCTGATCACTGGTTTCACATGCCAAACCCCACTCTGCAAAATCAGAGCTACCCCTAATGGAGCCATTCTTATGCCAGTTCTGCAATATGCTTTGTATTATTTTAGAATTTATATAAGGCATCAATTTGTTCTGCAGTGAAAGAGAAATCTTGGGACACAGTGCCAGATTAGTTTTTAAAATCAATATCCAGATCAGTTTCTCTAACATGTTCCCTTTGAATTATGAGCTACTACAGCCAACACAGCAAATTTGGTTTCTGATAGATTAAATGCTACTGGAGGCCTGTGGTGCTTGGATTCCTGCCCAGTGAGTCTGAAACACCTCTGAAGGGAAGGCAGAGGAAAGGAACCTGTTGGGAGATTGTGCTGATTCAGCTGTAACTGAAAACCTCAGCCAGGACAGCTCCAGCAGTGCCCTAAACACCCTTTGGATGGAAATTTGTGAAACAATGTGTTCCATCAGTGAGTGGGTATGAGGAAGCAATGAGAAACGTTTTCTAAAAAACTTCCCAGTCTCGGCAAGGCTGAAGCCGAAAGGCACAAAGATGGCCAGGGACATGTATAATCTAAATTTCTAAAAATACCACCAGAGTCTCAGTATGTCTTTTCTTGGTTCCAGAGAAATGCAGGGTTCACTGTCAGCCTGGTACTTTGCCTGTACCAGAAAGCCCCCACATTTCATTAGCCCATTATCTAATTGCTTCCCAAAACACTTCAGGATACACATGAAGGTGTCATGTTTGCTCAGGAGACAAGTCAAAGGAAAAAAAAAAAAACCCAAACCATAGCTAAGAGTCATAAATCTAAAGGGAATCCCCTGCACTGGTGTGACTGACTCACACAACCCCTTTGACTGACTTCAGGAAAACAAAAGAAAAAATAAATTGCTCATTCAGACTTCAGAATTAATTTATCGAAGGGGCAGTCCACTTCCTTGGCACCTTTACAGTGGCAAGGCTGGTTTCCTTTCAGGGTTGTTTGTGTCACTGTTCTCCCCACAGCTGCACCACTGCCTTTGCTTTATCCTCTTTGTTTGTTAATGTCTGACAGCTCTTCTGCCACTGCAGTCTGCAGCTCTTCAGGTGAGATGTGCTAATCCACATCTCTTCTCCCTCACTTTGCATCTTTCTTTCCAGATCTAGGAACTAAAATGGCACTTAACCCCTTATTAATAAGTGAGCAATCACTTCATTTTATTCAAACCTTATGGAGAGCAGACACTTAAAAGTTCACTTAATTAACTGATTTCATTACTCTGTTAAGCAGGACTACACATATTATCTTTATATTCTATATACATGATGGAAAACATATCCTCCTTCAGACATCCCTTCCTCATTTCATTCCTAAATATGACAGCAAAGGTTCTCCTGCTTTATCTTCAATCTCCTGGTTTTACTCTCACTGGAGTCTAACATTCATGCCTTCCTTCCAGAGCCCTCTGCTTTCTCAGGGCACAGCTGGCATGGGACAGATCCTCTTCTCTCCCTCTACTCTTCTGTCACCCCACAGCTGATGCAGAGTGGGACAGCACCAGGGAGTGGTGATCTCTGCACACCAGATGATGCTCCACATGACAAGCAGCTGAGGTGGAAGTTCAGTTCACATTGTTTCCATGTCTCTAGAATTCCTGGAAGGAATGTGTGAGGCACTGCACTGGCTGCTCACCACCAGCTCTGGTCCATGGATCACTGGTTAATGGGGCAGGTGGAGGGGAACGTCCTTGCTGTGTTTGATGAGTGTCCCTGGGCTACCAAGACACAGGGAACCTCAATTTCTAGGTCTGCCAATCCAGCAGTTCCTTTTATACCCTCATGCTAATTTTCTAATATTTAATTCAAATTAAAAATTAAGGAAAAATAATTTAAGCACAAACCAAAATAATGATAGTAGATGTCAGTGTATTTACTTTTTGAGGTCCAGTAAAATAATCTATCAAGCTACACAGCTGGATCATTGTACAGCTGCAGGTGACTCATCTTTTTAGGAGAACTGAACAATCACTGAACACTATTCAAATAGAAGAAAGGGGAGTGGAATATATGGATAGATGCTTTACGTGCAACCTATATATATGCATGCATTTCTGAATATATTAGTATTTCTTTCAGATAAAATGATGAAGCATACTCGTGGAACCACAGAAAGTGCTCATTGTAAAAGAAAATCAAAGGGGCTGAAAAAGCCATTTGATCTGTAATGCTCCCTTCTAAGATCAGTTGGACACTGGGATCAGTCGTGGGTTTCACGTGCTTGCTGTAATTTGCAGGGTATTTCACTGATATAATCTGCAGGGCATTTCACTGCTGGAATTTGCAGGGTATTTCACTGATATAATTTGCAGGGCATTTCACTGCTGGAATTTGCAGGGTATTTCATTGATATAATCTGCAGGGTATTTCACTGATATAATTTGCAGGGTATCTCACTGCTGGAATTTGCAGGGTATTTCACTGATATAATTTGCAGGGTATTTCACTGATATAATTTTCAGGGTATTTCACTGCTGGAATTTGCAGGGTATTTCACTGATATAATTTGCAGGGCATTTCACTGCTGGAATTTGCAGGGTATCTCACTGCTGGAATTTGCAGGGTATTTCACTGATACAATTTGCAGGTTATTTCACTGCTGTGTGAGATGACTCGGTGAGGCAAAGGCAAAGCTCTTCTCAATCACGGTGCTTCTGCAGCTCTCTGCTGCTGCAGCCCAGCCCACTGGCAAGGATGGCACGTGAGGGCTGAGAAAACTCCACAGTGTGTTTCAGAAATCCTCTGATTCCTTCTGGAGGGGGAGAGGAGTAAGCAAGCAGAGGAAGGGGAATCTTATTTAAAACCTCCACCTACAAATGCCAGACTCAGGGAAAGAAGCCTCACATCAGCTGCAATTCTGGCAGCACCTTTGCTTGCCCTGGCCAGGGAGAAGGCTCCTTTCTACCATGGGTGTGGAATTGAAATAGACACTTCCATAAAGTGCTGTCTGCTCAAATGTCACGATGTTGGCTTTCTGCCCCATTTTCAGCTGCAGAGAACAGCAGATGGGAGGGGCAGAAACAACCAAGATCCCTTTTTAACTCTCAGTTTGAAAAATCTCCCAGTCCTTTTTAGCCAAGTAGGTCTTCTCCCACCTATTCTGAGCATGGTGTTTTCTACATCCTGCTTTGGAAATTACACTTACTTTACCATATCCCAAACCTAATCCTCAACCCCCAGAATTTTACAGGGTATGCAATAGGCAGCAAACAAGGACTAATATGCTGCCCAGAGAACAGCAAGTGATCATTTTTTGTGAGTTTTCAGTTACTTCCTCAAAAAATGAAGAGTATAATGTACATTAAAGTTGTGTGCCAGGTATAAAGTGTAATGAGTGGAGACAAAAGAGAAAATTAATAGTCATGAAAGGAGCTTAACAAAGCATTCAGTAACTGACATGGTAGTAAAAGTGTGGAATTAGGAAAAAAGGAATATGAAAGAAGTATTATTTTGTTCAGTCTGTTCAGAAATTGTTTGGCCTTTTCATAGAACAAGAAGGAAGCCAACTGAATAAGCATGATCAGGAATATTCATTACCTTTAGAAATTCTCACAAATATAAGCCACTTTCTAATCACAACAAAGCCAAACTGCTTTTCACATTTTTAATGAAAGATTCTTGCATTCCACTGCTACCCAATCTTGGGAAACCACAGGTGTAATATTTTTTAGTATGTGTATCCACACAGTGCCACTGTCAAGCACATTCACATCCAAAGCCCTGCAGCACATAACCTCAACACTGTCCCCTGGAGCACAGTTCATGGCAGCTACCTGCAGGCTGCAGAACACCCAGCTCCCAGGTGCCACACTGGCAAATGCTTCGGTGAAGATCAGTAAAATGAACCAAGAATTTAACCCTGTGAGTTGCAGTTGCATTACAGTAAAATTCACAAATTCACTTTTGGAATCAAAGCTAACCCTTGGGTGCAGTGCAGCAAGAAATACTCACTGCAGTCAAGGGGTGCATTCAGAGTAATTACAGATGGATTTTCTCTTCCCCTGGACTTTGAGGCTGAGCTCACACCAAGCTGTCAGCAGTGGTACTCAAGCTTGTCATTTTGAAGTTTTGCCATTTAACTTACAAAACTTTTGGTACCCGAAGAGTTTCATGGTCATGAATCAGGAAACCTGATAGGAGAGGCTGGGATTCCAGGTCAGCAGGGAGACAGAGACCATTTTTAGGATGCTTTTCAGCATAATGCTGCTGCTGGCTCTCTACCTCCATCAGCATCTACAGTGCTGCTCTGACCCCAGCCTTTCTTGAGGAAAAAGGGATTCAGTTGTGAACTTATGATGCTGGAGATGGCACTGTGGAGGAACAAGGCAGAGGAATGACACTGTCTCTGGTGTTACCTGCAACACTTTTATAGGGCTGTAAGTAATATAAAGTTATGTAACAACTGAGCCCTTAACAAACTGCTGTGCCCTGCTGGTGAACACTTCATCCAAATTAAACTGGGGAGGGAGGGAATAGAGAGAAAATTAAGGAGAGAGCAGTTCATAGCCTCTGCAGTGCCAGTGCAGATCTGTACTGTAGCTGTGTCTCAGTAGTTACTAGGATTTGCTACTTGCATATCACACCTGTTAAATGGGCTGAAGTATCCAGAATGTTTGGGATTTTGTGCAGGTTGAAGGCTAAGATGTCTGTGGTGGTTTGGATGTATGCATCAATGATGGTGACTCAACACTCAGAACTAATTCAGAAAGGGAAATGAAGAACAGAGGCTTACTGGGTTTAACTGATAGACATTTTAAGGAGCACATGGAATAAAATACCTGGTTTTACATGTGTTTTCCTTCAGTAAATAGCATAAGTAGTTGCACGGTTCTTTTTTGTTAAAGCTTTTGAACTGTTTTTCAACTATGAATCTCTTTCTCTGGGAAAGCAAGGCATGGAGTGGTGTAAACAGCTTGCCAAGCAACCAGTGGCAGAGCCAAAATCAGAATTCAGATTGCTTGCCCACCTGTTTCCTTCTATCCTTGCTGCTGAGCAAGTTACCCAACACATGAGCTTTTCAGATGGAAGAAAAGCGAGCAAACAAAGGAGTGAAATTAAATGTAAGCAGAGTGAAAATGACCAGTGTGAGAAACTAAACACGCAAACTGCAAAAAAGAAATAGTAAAAACATTATAAAATAAAACTAGAGATTACAATAAATAAATAATTTCCTTTTTAATGCATGAGAGCTAATAGTGTGCTAATGATTTTCCTCAGACACAGAGGGCTTTGGTCCAAAACTCTGAATGAAACCATTCATGCTCTTGTGTGTATTTTTTTACCAGAAGTTATCCATGCTCCTAACCCAAGATGCTCCTGATTTCTGTTCCAGTGCCAGCCTGTTTTCACTGTGTGTCATCCCAGTGCTGGGGAAGGCATCAGCCTGACAGCTCCACAGGCTGGAGTTCCCCCTCTGAGTGCGGGGAAGGATGCGAGGCAGGAGGCAGCTGCTCCCCCAGAGCCTCAGCTCTGCCCTGCCCCAAAACAGCCCTGGCCTGTGAGAGTCACTTGGGGACAAGGGCAGTGCTGGCTTTTGTGATGCTCCTGCTGCTGGAACTGGGCCGAGGCCCAGCTCACATCATCCATCAGGCTGTGCTGACACGGGAACAGCTCCTGGTCACTCGTGGCCTGGGCTGGGTTGCACTGGGCAACAGGCCATGAACAAAAATCCTGCATGAGCCATTCCCAGCTCCTCTGAGCCATTCAAGCCCCTGTAACTCAGCAAAAGAAGAGGCACTTTTTAAAATGAGGCTTCTCACAGATGACAGGGAAGCAGTCGCCCCCGCACACACCTGATTCACTCACGGCTCGGAACTGGCATTCCTTCAGGAGCTGGGATGGGCCCAGAGCTGCTGATTCAAAGACATTTGGAATAAGAACTCAAGATTGAAAGGTTTTTGTTCCTTCCTGGCTTGGTGCTTCTTTCCTTGGCCCGCTCTGCCTGCCCATGCTGAATGTCAATCAGCAGAGCAGTTGCACCTTTGCAAAGAAGCCCCAAGTATCTTGGCAAATATATTAACAAGCGAGTGGAAAAACCCCAAGGTTTCCACTACTCCAAAGAAGAAAAGGCTGGAGTAGAGTGGTGGAGCTGAAAGCTGGGCAGGGACAAAGGGTTAGGAATTGATACAGCTGTACATTCTTGTTTAAGCTATAGCAGACACAGAGGTGTCTTTTCCAGAAAAGATTTCTAAATGATGCTCATAGTGCATCCACAGCTGATTCTCAGAGGCATTTGCATCAAATATCCCTGGAAAAATTCCCGTAAGGAAACTGCCAGAATGAGTTGCTAATTGCACATGCAGAGAATCTTACGTCAAAGTGGCTGTGATCAACCCAAAGTATTTCTCAAAAAAGGCAATTGCATTTTTATTCAAGTCTCTGCCACCTTATAATTGACAGCTATTTGATGTTCTTGGAATGAGTAACAGCTCAGTTTATTACGAATTTCTTAAATCCTGCAGTTAGGACCAGCCCAAGTGAGCAAACAGAGAAAAGTGATTTGAATTCAACAAATTCAAGTCTCCCTCTTTGATGGTCTGATGAAACTGGATCATCTTGATCTTTTGTTACTACTGAATAGCTGGGAATAGGTTTCTTTTGCAACCTGTCAGTTTGACAGCTCCATTTAGAACAGGAGCTGTTTTCCTGATGATTTCCATGTGAAGCTCTAAGTGACTGAGCATTTTATCATTTCATTTTAGGAAGCAAATGTTTTGTATTTACTATGTTTAACAGCATTTTTAAGGTCAATATAACAGGATATTCTTTACAATTGTTTAAATTATTAATAAAACATTTTGAACCTTAGAAATAAATACATTGGTTTTAAGATGGCTGGTTAAATTCTGCAGCTCCATTGATTAGAATCCTAAATAATTCCATTCATTTAATGAAATTCATTGCAGTTTCAACCACCTGTAACAGGGAATAAACTTTATCTAATTTTTTTGCAATGCTAAAACAAAAAGAAGAAATGAGCACTCAGTAGTGCTAATATGGACCCTAACATTTTCTCCATTGGGATGTAACAAAAAGATATTTAATATTTTAAGGCTCAATCATGTTCAACAGTGCCTATTACACAGGCAGGGTAGGCTTCTCAGAGCAAGTGTGAGAAGAGGTTTGGCTGCTCTTTGGATATCTTCAAGTTTCCTGCGAGATCCCACTGCAACAGGGAAGTGGAGAGTTGAACAATAGACCTGCCCCAATAACCTCATTGATCCCTCGATTATTTCTGCTAAAAGAAAGACAAATAAATATAGCAAGAGGAATTGGAGAAGTCAGGCCATGCTGGCTTGTGTGTGCACTGCAGAAATGAGTAGCAGAGGCAGAAATGGGGTAATGTCCCTGCATGATTACCTTCAGACTACCCTGATTAGTGGCAAATAGTAGAGAGCTGGAGATCTATACAAATGTCATTAGGGCTGCAATGTGATTTGGTGAGGTGGCTGCAGTGGTAGCTGGTCCCTTGACACAGGAACAGATGGTGTTTTAGCAGTGCTGGTTCACCCCTGTGCTAAAGTGCAGAACCCAGCAGGAGTGTGTGCCTGTGTGAGGAGGGAAGCACGGGGCTGGTGTTACTGGCATCACTGGGGATCAAACTGGTGACTTAAGCTGGCTTGGGGAGAGTCACGGCCTGAGACAAAACATCCTTCAAAACCCTGCACCAGTGCAATGGGGTTTGATCTTTCCAGCATTCAAAGTAAAGAATATTTCCTTTCCCACTGTTCCCCTGCCTTTTTTTCTTTCATTCCTGTTCACTTTGCTTTATCTTGGACTCCCACAAGCCAGGCTGTCTCAGGCTTCTCCAAGCAGCACCTGCCAGGGCAGCTCTGCAGCAGCTTCTGCTGCACAGTTTTGTTTCAGGGGCTCACCAGTCCCAGTCCCACTGCCTGGGCTCCAGCCAGCCCTGCCCATGCTCAGATTACTTTTTCTGGGGATTTTTTGGGCAGCTGTCTTCCCATAAAAGGGCAATTTTTAACTCTTCTCTCAAGGGAACTGGCGAGAAACAAACTTTCTTTGGGATAATAAGAGAATGATGTTTGCAACTCCATAAAACTTTTGGGGTTGTTTTTATAATCTTAATTTAACCTGGTGGTCTCTGTGATATAGCAGCATCATCTACTTCAAGGCATTATACCAGGTGAGCCAGAAGAAAGTCTGTAGGAAGTTGCCCCACTCCTTTTCTACCCTTCAGCCAGTTAAGAATGACTGAGCCCCTTTCTGATGATTGGCAGAGTCTGGGTATGCCCTGTGCAGCAACCTCAGTGCATTCATAAGCAAATGGATTTTTGTCATCAAATAATAAAGTTTAAGGAATAATTGAATCTTAGTATATTTATTTCCAAACAGCTTCCATCCATAAAAAAACCCAAAACTGCAAACAAAAAAACAAACCACACAACACAAAAAGACAGTGAGCATATAGGACAGAAGGAGGAATAACTATGACAGAAGGACAGAATTAACTATTTGAAATCTTGGTTGTCAATTTCACATTGATGATTAGGTTCTTTAAAGACTAATTGCAGCTGATCTCTTTTTTAACATTTTATACTGTCTATCATCAATCTACAAAGCACATGAATAAGGTTTTCTGGTCCACAAGCTTGATTTAATTCTGTTTGTAAACACTGGGGAACAAATGCAGCAATGTCATGCAACTGATGAGCAAGGCCCTGAAGCACAGCTCATAAAACCATATTCCCTCTCACTTCCATCCATCCTCTGAAGGACATAATGCACTTACTGTTCATCTTCCTTCGTGGTCATGCTGTTCACAGCAGTGGGAGGACGCTCCCTCCTGACATATGACTGGGCCTTGACATCAGTGTGCCTTGAGAACACCCCCTGCCACAGTGTTCAGGCACTCTGTGTCCAGGCAGAGATGGATGGAATGAAAATATTCTGGGATGGGAGAGAGGGGAGATGGTTCATAGGCTTTGGCACTTCCTTGGAGCCCCAGCGAGGTGAGTAGCAAATGATGTCACAGATACGCCTGAAGTCCCTGACAAAGCAGGGAACCAAGTGCTCAGTGCTGAGGGACCTTCTAGCACAGCTATTTCTGTGATCATGCTGTATTTGTAAATTCACAGGGGAAGCAGAGGGATTATGCACAGAAGACAGTGCTGTGCTTTCTGTTTATTCTGGACACAGAATAATACCCAGAGCTTCCTCTGAGAGCCTGCAGAGGACATGGGCTAAAAGAAAGCCTCTGAGAGGAAGTGCTGAAAAATAAATAGGCAGCACAGGCAATGCTGCTGAGACACTGCAGAAGTCAGGCACCGTATCAGAGTTTTGTACCCTGAACATAAGCCTGGGAGACAGAAATTGCCATATAATTCTTTCTGCGATATATAATTACATTCTTAACCTCTTTGTCCTCTTTCCTTTTTCTGATAAAGAGGAAATAATTCATTTCCAGGAATATAAGTGGCTTTAATTCACTTAGATCAAGCCTCTTTCTTTTTCTTTTTTCTTTTCTTGTTTTTTTTTCCTGATTCAGTGCCTGACTCAGAGCCATCATTCTTACCACTTCTGTCAGACTATCCCACATTTCCCAGTGGTTTTTACTACTGCAGTTTGGAAGCACTCTTTGTTCTTACAGTCCCAGTGCCTACCAAGGCTTTTCTTTGCATGTTCTTTGACGTTTATTCCCTAGGAGCCGGATCCTTGTGTCCTTACATGTGAGCCAAATCTCCCAATGAATTTGCAAACATGCAGGATCAGCAACTTAAACAGTTTATTTGTTCTTCAGGGTTTTCTGTGTTTGCAGGAAAAAGGACGCCTATAGGCAAACACTGCATCACCAGGTTTCATCTGCACAAAAGGGAAGCTTGGAGAGGAAGGAAGGCACAGCAGTGCGGAGTTAACGATTAAAAAACAAAAACAGCCTTCTCAGGGCTCTTTTTCTGAGATGATGGTGGTGACAGACGCAGTTACAGGACACTAAACTTGTTTCTTGAAATACATCAAAAGACTGCTTTGCTGGGTTTGGCTCAGTGTCAGCAGTAATAGCTGATTCCAGTGCGTTGTCAAAATAATATAAATCTTTGGCTGTATTTTTGAGACACCTTTCAGCTTGGATATCTATACTACATTTACATTTAGGAACCTGGAATTTCTAATGGCCTGGCACCTCAGGCTGAGAACTGCCTGCTCCCATTTACTTCAGCTTTGGTGTTTGCGTCAGAGGATTCTGGCCGGGCACGTTAGAAAATGTAATGTATTCTGTTTGTGCCCTACATGTAAGTGGAGATCAGCATCAACGAGCAGATCCAATCTGCAGCATTAATTCAAACAAACAGCACTGCTGACAACATGATTGCTGTGGATAAGGACTCCATCTCACAAACTTAGATATTAGAGAATCTTCAAATTTCACTTTAATGCAGGTGTCCCTCTTCTGATGTCAGAAATTTTATAGCAAGTAATGTTGGTGATGAGCCAAGGTTTGACATGATCTAACTATATAATTTTCTGAAAATTTGTGGTGAGACAGGACCATTAATATTTTATTCTGCAGTAGAATGAAACCCTTTTTTTGCTCTCTGTCTGCTGTGCACATACAGAACACAGGTATTGCTACGGATCAGTGGATTTTCCAGCCAGAGAGATTATTCTGATCTCTCAGTCTGGAATTTTACAGCAACAGTCAAATGTATTCCCTGAGAAGTTTGTGCATCAGATCCCTTAACTTGCCGATATTAACTCGGATTACGCGTGAGAGTCTTATGTGGACAAACCCTCAGCTTACTGAGCATGTGAAACATCAGTTCTTCTGCAGACATGCCAGTGACCCACACTAATGGACACATGCCTCATTTCCAGTCTGACTCCATCTGGACTCAGCTTCCTGCTACTGGATCTAAGTACATTACAGAAATATATTTTGTTGAATTGTTCATCATTTCAGCGGGATAGAGTTTGGGACATGTAAAACTGATTCATATGCATTTCCACAGGTGTTTTACAAAGACTTTTACCCTAATTCTGTTGATTATTTAGATCCACCATTCTTATATTTTCTACAAAAATCAAGTAGATCCATTCACAGACATGCACCCAGTTTTGTTTTCTGCACTGCTTCAATTTCAGCTGAGATCATTTCCATACATGGCAGGTCCATTTGCACACAAAAAAGCAAAGGACAGGGGTCTGACTGCTCAGCTGAAGTCAGAGGCCACAAGGCTCAGGTACTTCTGCCTCTTGCTGGGAGTGTTTTGTACACCTCTGTATTCAACCTTGAAAACAGAACAAAGGAGACAGAGACAGTGCCACCACCTACAGAAGTTTATGCCACATCAGTACTACTTTGCCAGCATTCCAACAGAAAATCACATTTTGCAAAGGCTATTTTTCCCCACTGACATTAAAATGGGTGTCAAGGCCATCAGGGAAAGCATCAAGCAGACACGAAGTCTGCCACAAGATCTCAGCTGTTTGTGCTACTGCATGTGCCTTTATCCCTGATGGCATCCCCCAGAGCAGAGAGAATCATCCTTTTATGAGAAAATTCAGATAAATCCATGCTAGAACAATGCAATGCTCTGGAACACTGAAACAGCTTGTGGATGTAAAAATCATTCACCAGTACAAAACCAGGGCGTTGCTGCATTGTCTGCAGGAGACAGCGACGTTCAGCCCTTGGGGGAAGCAGCAAGGAAAAATGAATGCAGCAGGAAATCTTTCTAAACAAGAAGTTGGCCACATGCTAAGAGCCATATGCACTTTATTTCATAAAAGCTTCCCTGTATTTCTATTTCTTATTATAATTATCTTTAAAGATGCTGCTCCTTCAGGTAAGAGTCACCTAAACATAATCCTCTTCCTAAAAAAAATAAAACTCACAAACCCTTGGAATAAGGAAATATTCCTTTTTTTAAAAATTATTATTATAGCATATTTTACCCCTTTGGACACTAACACTGTATATAGAATTTCTTACATCTTATTTTTCTTTTTTTTGGTGCCTCTTTCGCAGGCTGAAGAAAATGACTGTAAATCAGTTTGCATTCCAAACACCACACTTGCACCTAAAAGAACAGGATATTACACCATTAAAAATAAGATTCAGTATAATGGAAAAATTTTCTGACTGACAGCATAGCACCTTTTGAGTCATAAATTCTCATTTTTATAGGACAAAAGGGACTATCACAATCAATGTCTGAATTCCTACATAACAGAGACAATGTAATTTTATACAACAATTCCTACGTCAGTCCTGCCTTCTGATCTGCAAGAAAAACTTCTACTTTACATGTCACACCCTGCTAGCAGAATACCCAGGGATTCTTCATCTTTACCCATAACAATTATCAAACAGATTTACAAAAAACTGATAAGCAATAGGGCAGAAAAAAATCCTAGTTCTAAACAAATTTGAACACAGATGGATCAGCACACGGAAATAATGATAGGATGGCAGTATCTTTTAGAGACCTCGTCTTTTACAGGCTAAGCACAGGGTAAAATCAAACTATTTCATACTTCACAAAGTTCCTGTAATTGGATCTTGCAAAATGGCTAAATGCTGTAATGGATCTGTTGCTTCATTAGCACACTCTGGCATCCTGCAGCAGCACATCCATCAGGCTCCTCATTCCCTCTGGGGAAGGCTTCTGCAAGGGGCTGCCACAGCCTGGAGTCAGGCTCTGCAGGATCAGTACACCTGGGGGTTTTGCTGTGCCCTGGCTGCAAACCAGGGAGGGCAGGGTGCCAAATTTGGAGGGAGAACAGGTTGTCCTCCCTGCTAAAGGGACCAGTGATAGGCACCAGTGATTTCTGATGGTTTTGAATCACCATGAAGCTGGTGTGGGCAAGTACAAAGGGGTGAGAAAAAGATTATACTTTGGCCAAGGGAGCTTCAGGCCAATTTGTAATTTGTAATGAGAATCTCTGGTTTTTGTCTGGGAGAGTCACAGCTTTATATTTCTACCCCTGCCTGCCTTTATACAGTAAGAAGTGTAAAAAATATTGTTAGGAGTAGCTCAGGTTAGAAGATCTCCTTAGAGCATTGGTAGACCTAGTTGAACATTTCTGTCTGTGGCCTAATTAGTATAAAAAAGCCAAGGTGAGATTTTCAAAGGTGATGAGACACCCAGTCCTGGGTTAATCTTAACTTTCACCTTATATTGCTTCTGTATTTATATGTGTTTGCTTTTAATTAGATCAACTTTAATTTTGAACAGCTTAATATCTGAAACACCTTATTAATACCACAGAAACATTAAACAGAAGTTTGCATTACAAAACTGGAAGTTAAAACCTGAAAATGTGACCTCTGTGTTCAAGCCTGTCTCAGCTCATAAATCTGTAATCAAGGCCTAAAGGTTGTAACATTTATGCCAAATACCTCAAAACACAGGATGAGCAAGATACTTTCTTGAACTTGGAAGCTGGAGGCACCATCTAGGCCCACATGTAGTTTTTACTGTACCCTATTTCTTAACCTTGAACACTTCATTTTGCAGAATTAGTATTGCTTTGTGTTTTATCTTTTAAAAGAGCTGTGATTATACTGGCAGTAACACTGACATGGTTCTCATGAATCCCACAGTTACAGTAAGAACTGCAAAACACAGATCACTCAGATTGGATAACCTAAACAGTGGGAAATAAACATAAAAAGCTCACTTACCATGACAGTTCTGGAATTGCACCAGGGATGAACTTGTCTCTGTGGGCTCTCCCAGCTCACAAATCCTAAAGCATCACCTGCACCAGGGTGATGCCCAACGTTGCTGCCCTTGCCTTTGAACAGAAAGCCCCTCAGCTGAGCTCAAGCTCTTTGCCTCCCCATCCAGTGGTAGTTTAAGCAGACATTTGATTTTTCTATTCCGTGTTTGCCTGTAACTATTCATAGCAGCTAATAACTGACACCCTCGGGGCTGTGATGTCAGCGCTCTCCGCGCCTACGGAGCTCTCCCAAGCCAAACCCAGAGCTCAGCACGGTGAGCTGGCTCCTCAGCAGGGCTAAGGGACTGACACCAGCCCAGCCCAGCTCAGACACACCTAACAGGAGGAAGCTCATCTCAGTTAAAGAAATCTCTTTCTCTCCTAAGTAATCTGCAGGCAAGATGTGAAAAATGTTGTTCGTTTTTTGAGGCTGCCGAGTACTTTTTGCAGTGCTAATACAAGCACAGCCTTTCTGGCCATCCTCCTGTCAGTGTATGTGCAAAAGTTTTGTGCACTTTTGGAATTAACATCAGACCACTATACACATCACAAAGAAAGCTACTGAACAGACAAAAAATGGCAGATCAACTTTGTTAGTGATCTCAGCAGAGAGGCTACAGTGATCATGGACACTGAACCTTTCCATTCACCAGTATTTGCTTCCAGTGTATTTAATGATTCATCACCCTAGAAACCTCCATTTGGTGGGGTACGTGAGGCATTTCTAATTTCCCTTCAAAAGATGAAGCTCCATTCCCTTGCTTATCATATAGCTCTACTTCACACCTCTCACATTTAATTTTTCTG
Source organism: Urocynchramus pylzowi (assembly GCA_013397555.1). Classification (NCBI taxonomy): domain Eukaryota; kingdom Metazoa; phylum Chordata; class Aves; order Passeriformes; family Fringillidae; genus Urocynchramus; species Urocynchramus pylzowi. The sequence continues at coordinate 646,046 of VZRH01005939.1, read as the reverse complement.
AAAATAGCTACACCCAACTGTAGAAATACTCTAGAGAAGTTAACACTCCTTGTAAGATGGCACCAATGTTTCCTTCAAATTGTTAAAAACCTCTCACTTTCCAGCACTGCATTATGTTTTCTACCCCAATTATATTCCAATGTTTTATCCCATTCATCCTTCCACTGATAAGTGCACTCAGGTTTGTTCCCACCTCTGCTACTCCCAGTTCACAAAGCCCCAGGTTACAGGTGAGGTTATTATTGAACCTAGAGTATCTGGTTTGTACAGTATGAGACTGATTTATATGACATCGCCAGCAAGCTGGTAAAAAATTAGCCTAATCCTTTTTGAACATCAACTCAGTCTTCCTCAACATTGGCAATGCTTCCCAATGTGTCTTACCCAGGAATTTCATCTCACCACACTGGCAAATATATTAAATAGACCAGGACTAACCCCAGAGAAACACCACTAGCAACATTTCTCCAGCCTTGCCACTTTCTTTGGAACAGAACTTCAGCCAGCTCACAGTTCTTGTGTTCACCACCTCCACTTCCAAATTCAAACCAAACTTCCTATGGGGTATCAGTTGCTGGGTGAGTGGAGGAAGCTCACCCTGGATTATGTTTTCTCAGGTGCAAGAGCATAAATTTGTCCTTGTTGAACTTCATAAAGAAGGAAAAGTGGTTTCAGCTGTGGGGCAGTGCCCAGCACTGTGTGAGAGCCAGACCAGCCCCAGGGCTGGGGCCCTGTGAGCAGTGCCCTGCTCTGCAGAGTGCCCCTTGGTCCCTGTCCCCAGCATTCCTGGTTACTCGTGTTCCCAGCACACCTGCAAGCTCCCAAGGAGCTCGAGAGCTCTCTGCTCTTCCTTGGATTTCCCTGGCTCTGGGATTCCCCCCTGGCACCTCACCCTGTGCTCAGCCACAGGAGGTGCCCCTGCCCCAGCTGCCCCAAGGAGTATTTACACTGTCAACTGGATTGTAAATACTGCACACACTTCCTGGTGACATTATCAGCTGAACTGGATCTCCTCTCCATACAGGGCCACTTAATACGAGGAAGTTTCTTCTTACTGCTTTATTTAGGGATGGTGGATGCTGATGCAAGATCTGGTGATGAATGTCAGCCAATGTCAGCTTTCTTGTACCATGAACCATATTATTGTCGTTGTTCCCCTGCTTCATTTGTCTAAAAATAGCTTCCTATTACTATTATGTTACACCAGGTCGGGCTTTTTTATGGACAAATATACAGGAAAAAAGCATGTGCTCATATTTTTAATTCCTGGTTGCAGCACTAAGTAAAACATACAGTGAATATCAGGATCAAATCATAGCATCTGTCTGTTAGGATTTGTTGGTATAGAGCTGTCACCCACATGGCTCCTTGTCTGGTATTAAACAAGACAAGTGCAACAGAGAAACATGAGAAGTGTTAATAGTGCTGCAAGTCAGCTGCAAAGAACTTCCAAAGCTAGGCCCTGGATGCAAAATTTTCAGCAATTAAATTGAAAACTGTATTTTTAACAATACATTTTAAAAAATATTATTTTTTGAGTTAGAAATAAAGCTATGCATTTTAATGAAAAGCCAAATTTTGCATATCTTCCTTTCCAAGTAAATATTACTTTCTTATTAAATCAGATATGGCACAAAAACTATTGCTTTTGGTTTGGCTATGAACCTTGCTCTGTTTTTCAGAGATGTTATTGATCTAAACAACACAAGTTATGATTTTGCCAGGGGCTTTTATGAAAGTTAACCCTGATTAGAGAAATAACCTTCCATGTCTAGATAGGAACATAGAGGAGAGTCTCTGACTTGGTTAAAAGTGCAATGCACAGACCTAAGATCAACTCTGTCCTTCAGAAAAATGATTCAGCCTCCATGCACGAGGTCTGTGTGTCATATAAAGAGCAGAAAGAGAAGCCTGAGGGGGAAAAGGAAGTTTTCCAAGGAAAGAACATTGTCAGTTTGGGTACAAAGTTGCCTTTGCAGTGGCCCTGCATGGGCTGTGTTTAATACCAGCCCAGGGGCTCAGGGCAGGCACTTCACCCAAGATTCCCACAAAATCACTGAAGGGTGTCTGGCTCCTCCAGAGGTGCTTCAGAACAGAAGCCATACTTGTGGACTCTGAATTACTTTCTGAAATAACATCCTCTGTATTTAATCTTTCACTAGTCTAGGAAAAATTGCCTTTCTCACTTAGGCACCTGTGTTAGGCATGCAAGGTTAGGCAACAGGAATTGCCTTACATCTCTTTCCCTGTGCCTCTGCACCCCATCTCTGTTACTCTCACAAATTTGGGTGAAGCTGAAGTAGCAGATTTTATCAGAGCAGTAACTGGTTCAACCACACTCTTCCTGCTCTGACACTTCTGGTTGTTTGCATGCCTAAACAGCACCTCAGTCTTTGATCCCCTCTCGAGAGCATGCGCTCTTAAATTTGACTATTTTTAGCTCCGTGTCTGTGACCATCTCCTCCAAGATGAAAGAGCATGGCATGAGGATGCCTACGTATGTTTGTGGACTGCTTTCATCCTGATTCGTGGAAATCCTTTTACAGGAATAGCACACTGCATTTTTATAGACACACCATGACTGTAAGTCTCCTCCACATCACCTGAATAACAATTTATTTACTTGTAATTTGTCACACTTTGATAAAATAATTTCCCATTTCTGAGAAGACAGCACACTGATTAATAAGAACTCCAGTCCGCTGCTTGTCCTTCCTACTGTGATTTGTGGGCATAGAACACATTGATACATTTTCCTGTAACAAGTGACACAGAGGAGTGGCTTAAACTTTTTGAACAGAAAAATTATAACAAAATTCTTATGAAAGAGTCAGTACATTATGCATGTGATTGACCTTCATTATAAAACACATTGAGATCTGTGATATTTACTAAATAAAAACTAATTATTATCTTTTAGGTTGGAAAAGACCTCTAAGATAATCGAGTCCAACCTTTAACTTACCACTGCCAAGTCCACTGCTAACCCACGTCCCCAGGTGCCACATCTCCACATCCTTTAAATACATCTGGGGGTGGTGACTCATCCACTGCCCTGGGCCCCTGTGCCAGCACTTGACAATCCCTTCCATGAAGAAAGTCTTCCTAATATCCAGTTTAAACCTCCCCTGGTACACCTTGAGGCCATTTCCTCTTTTATTATCACTTATGATATGGGAGAAGAGACCAACACCCACCTTGCTACAACCTCCTTTATGTCACTGAGTACTTTAGTGCCGCTCTGTGACAAATTCAAACTTTACTTGAAACGTACATCATCATCTGTGTGTTACCATATTTCTTCAAAGAAATTTGCTAAAAGTCTGAATGCTTGAAAATAGAATTACTATTTGCTCTCACACCAGTTTTCCTCTATACTACAAACTGAATGAAAACAAAGCAGATACAAATGGACAGTTTTATTGTCAAGCTGATTAGGTTTTATAAAGCCATTCAGAAATTTATTTTGAGTATATCCTGTATTTCTGTAAGACCAAAAGTATTGCCCTCAATTCTGCAAGATTTCAGCTTTTTCTTGACAACCCCCCTGCTCCTTTTGGATGGGTTTTAGTCTTTTTTTAAACTTCTTTAACAGCCAAACTGAATCCTGCCTCTTGACAGCATACCAAAATACCTAAAACAAGAAAGTGTACGTGCTGAATGCTTCTTTTGCTACAAGCTTCAGATCAAGTCTTTGACGAGAAAAACACATTCTTTTTTGAAAGCTGAAACACGTCAGCAAATGCTGCTGCAATATATCTGCTTTACTATAAAGAAAAGCCTCTTTAAGAAAGGGCTGTGAATTCATATTCCCCATCCAAACTGTGCGTCACACGCTGAATTTCCTGGTCTGATAGCACCACTAAAATGCCTCCCAGAGACTAAATTCAGCCTTCATTCAGGTTTGTGTGGCCAGCAGAGAATTAAGGAAAGCCCACAGCAGGGTCTAATGGCTCTAACAGCTTCTGTGCTAACTCCCAGATTCCCTCCACATAGAACGTAGCCAGGGAAAGAAGCATTCCTCAAAAACAAATGTTTCAGGGGAAGATGAAAGAATCCCTATCCAAAGTAGGCAATTCAGAAGTAGTCCAGCCTCTAAATGACATTTCCTTTTAGCCTCCATTGAACATTAATGATTACAACTCTACATTTCTAACTTGTTTTATGGTGTTCTTTCTACATTACATCACACTAGCTGGTGTATAAAAACAATGGAATGAAAGCCTCTAATTTTAGCTGTCATAAGTTAAAGAATAAATGGCAGCAGAAGCTTTGACATAATAATTGCAGGATTTTAGGTGACTACAGAAAAATTTCTCTTTTCTGTATGTGCACAAATGCTCAACCCTTCAAGCAAAATTTCAGGAACTGAACGAAGTTGTGTGTGCTCAGGAGTTAATGGTGAAGGTGTCACTGTGCTCAGAAATAGAGCCAACTTTCCCATGTCACATTCAGCTTATTAATAACCCATTATTTCTGTCGCAATGGCACATGTCTCTCCACTCCTTGTTATTGTTATGCAACTGGAAGAGCTTTCAGAATCTCTCCTGGCTGAGCTTGAACAGGTAAACTGCAAAATCCAGCTTGAATTGAGCTTCATGCTGAAATGCTACTGCAATTTCACCCGATGAATGCTGAGTGACATAGAGTATGCAATTATGCAAGAAGAGTGTTTGCAACAAGCCATCTTGGAAGTACTTCCATTTGTGAGAGGATTTTTTCATATTCTGAATCTGAATACATTAAAAAGCCTGTAATCACTTAATAGAGTCAAATCTGCAATTCTTAATTCTGAATATCTTCTATAATGAAATGAGCTTCTCAATTCTTGTGATTAACTTGCAAACAAAGCCAAATACAAGAAGCTGGCTCAGAAAAATCAATGCAGGAAATCACTGCCAGATTTCTCATAAATATTTCTGCCTTAAAAACCACTGGAATTTACACTCTCTTTATCACACATTGTATAGGACTATATGCAATTACAGCACTTCCTACACAAAATAATACAGAGCTGGGTAAAATCTTGCATAAATGGATATGAAAATTCTATGCAACCTCCTGGCAAATTGCCAAAGTGGCCCTTGTGCTTAGAAAACAATGCATCGATCTCATCTAGTCTCTGTGCTTACACGTGTATGCCAATATTGCCACAAAGCTGCTTTGTTTAGATGTGCATTTCATGACCTTGAAACTCAGGATAATGTATTTCTCATTCTATTCAGCATCATCACACAAGGGTATCTACAATCATTATAAAAAATCTCCAGTCGGAGAAGTGGGAAAAAAAAAAGGGACTTGAACTGCTCAGTTTCTAAATTAAGCTACATCTGAAGTTAAAAATAGCCCTTCCAACTGAAGATGCTATGCTGCCTGAATTTAAATAGCCTGCTTCTTTCCCTGACAGATAACATTTATTGTGTTCTCTGCTGAAAAAAAAAAAAAGAAAAAAAAGCCTATAAGGAGGCTACCTTTATTTTTATGTCCAATTTTACTTCACTTCCACGACAGAATTAAAGAAAGTCAGTGTTCCACCTGGGAATTGTATCAATTTTGCCGCAGATGCAATTCTCCAATTTTACTAAAACAGACCTAAAACCATGCATGTTATCCATGTGTGACTTTTCCCAGCTCTTTCTGCAGAATTTTCTGGGAAGGTCTCTGGTAAGAATATTATCTGAAATGCAATCAGATTTCTACCACATGTCCTAAAACTGCTTGTGCCATCTTTTGTTTTCATTTACTTACATACACACACACACATATATATATATACATATATAAATAAATAAATGATATATATTTCTAGATGTTTCAGTGCTGTTTCTGGACAAAAAGAAGTATGAAATGCAATTGCACACAGTACATGTGAAATTGTTTACTCACCACTTTTCCCCAAAGCACGGAATGAAAAGGAGGAGAAGCTGTATCCCTTTCCTCTCCAGGCCTAACACAGAGCCAGCATAAAGATTTCTATATTGTCCATATTCCTACTGTAGTCAGAAGCTGAGAGGTCATAATTAAGCTACACAGGGCCTGCTAGGGCTACTCATATAGTAACTCCAATATTGGTTTATAGCACATGAAGATTGGAAAGGTAAAAATTCTTTCAAGCCACCCTGACCCTTCTCACCAGTTTAAGTTAGTTATTTTTGTCAGAATTTCTGGTGCTCCAATCTGCATAGTTTTAAATTCCAGTCCCTGTATTCATGCTCACCCCTGGGAAACTGTTAATTTTCCTCAATATTCATTCTAAATTTACTGTGCTTTAATTTCATCATTTTATGAGATTAAAATTAATCAGATTCACTTTTACCTTCTAGGCAAGAAAATAAGAAAGGTGCACTTCTAATGTTCAAAGTGAAACTTGAGATAATTCTGCTTTCCCCCTCTTTGTTAAATTGCAGATTTTATAGGAGCATTCCCAAAGGAATAGTACAGAGAGACTCAGGAATAAGTAAATGAAAGATGAGATGGATATAAATACTCCTCTAACCCCCAAGCAAGACTTCCACATTAGTCACTTTGTGGACTAAAAGCCTGAAAGATCCCCAAAAGCTTCATAAGCATCAATAATATTTGCAATGATGTAAGCCAGAGGCAGTGATGTAAATTCTGCAGTCCCTAATTGAATAAAACACCCATGGAAGTCAATAGGAATTGCAGTCAATTAAGCTGTAAATATTTCCAGTCCTGAGCTTTTTACATAATGTTACTACATGGCATCTTTGAGTACTTTCATCTGTACAGGGCAGTGTTTGCTCAGAAGCCTCTGTGGAAGCAGGCAGGGCTGGGGCAGGCACACAAGGCCAGGTGTGGAGTCACCAATTCCCACCATGATCTGGCAGGGTGCCAGTTCACTTATCCAGGTGAAAATATGAGCCTGCTTTCATGTCATCAAGCAGCAAGGGTGGTTGTATGGTTGGGGGCTGAATGTGGCTCAAATTTTAGGTAAAATGGTAAATAAAATTAAATCCTCATGAAATTTGCTGTGCATCCCCAGAGCCCATCGGAGGAATGCAATTTCTCTGACCAAGCTGCATTCAGAGCTGTTAATTACTTACCAGTAAATGGGCAGGTGTGTGGTGAGTCCTGTCATGTGCAGAACAGTTTATACTGTCCTTTGCTGTTACACCCTAACTCTGCTTTATCCCAGCTGTGAGAAATGAGAGCCAGAGTGCTGCCCTGAGGAGTGGCAGAGGAAGGAGGGTTTGTGTGCAGCCCTGGCAGGGAGTTGGTTTAGGATCACTCCTGCTGCTGGAGACAGGCCCGTGGCTGCCAGAAGCCATTCACATTGCACTGTGTCAGGAGCTTCACAAAAGCACACAATAATGCATGTAATGAGTCTCCAGAATCACATTTGTGAGGCCTGCAGAATGTTTCTCTTTCCCAATGTGAATTACTGAGTCATCCTCTTCATGTGAGACAGACTGAATTCTCTTCCCAAAGAGCTCCTTTGAATCACTATTACCACCAGATAACAGATGTTGCTCTCCAGGAAAGTTTTTTCATACAAGCTCTTATAATCATGGGGATTATTTCAACTTGACCTTGTAACTACAACAGAAAACCAGGATGAACTGGGGGGTCTCAGAGGGTTGTGTGCTGTAGTACTTTGCATATCTAAGTAACTAGGCCTTGAACAACATGGCTACTCAAAACACTACACAAAGAATAACAGGAACCCCATAGTCTTATAAGGTAAATACTACTAATCCCAGTTTACAGAGGGGAGGAAACAAGCCCTGAAGTGTTTAATGGACTTGTCTGGTATCACACAGCAGCTACATAACAACCCAGCAATAAGTGATGTAATGTTCAAAAGCATCTCTCTTTGAAACTTACAGCCTATGGATGTGCAAAGAAACTCAAGTTAAATACTTTGAAAACAGGACTAAAATTATAAATTGGAAGCTTTCAGTAAAGTGCTTTAAAATGCCCATCTTCTATTAACCACTTCTGTTTTAAACCACAAGACATTTTCTCTCTCAGTACTTGCTCAAAGTGAACCTTACCACACACTTTAAAGGACACATTGGAAACGCTGTAACACTTTCCAAATTTCAGCCTTTCCTAACTATGCATATTGCTGGGCAAGCAGCAGTAACTTTCCTTCTGCATGCCTTTGCTGTATTTCTGAATTGCAGTTTTGGATGATGAAGCACATTTTCACCACTCTTTTTTCAAAAATAACAGTAACTGATAGTTTAAACTGAGACATTTACATTCCAACTATTCTGTGCCTTCTGGAGCCACTTTAACTAAGTTCATGCAATTAAATTATTCTCTAATGCTCTAAAAACACACGTACCATGATTTCACACCAGAGTTTTGGAGTTACATCACCAGATCCCAGAAGCAACAGAGCTATGCTTACTCATAGCAGTGAACAGTCAGGCCCAGGTAACGAAATAACAACCTGGATTCCAAACAGTGATAACAAAATACAAAACCATAAGGCTTTGGTTTAATAAAAATTAATTAGTAAATTTTTCATTTGATGTTCTCATTAACCACTACAGTCACAAATTAAAACTCACAGTATTCCTGTGAGATATAGATCCAGAGAGATACTGCTCATTAAAAAAACCTACAAACCAACCAACCAAAAATGTAATCTAGTGCAGATCATGGATAGATGATGTCTTAGCAGATAAAATAATCCGTCAGGTCAGGAGAACATTAGACAACAATAAATTTTCTTTGAACTTACTGATTTTTTCCTCTACAGTGCAAGCATTTACTATTATTCATATCCTAAACTGCTTAAAAGTGATACCCAGCACACAGATGTCAAAAAACACCAACAATTTTTAGAAAGGGGAACTTTCAGAACAAACATATTTTCTCAACAGCCTGATGAAAAGATCATTTTCATCTCAGACTTTTAAAATTGTCACTCTGAATTCTCTTCTCTCTCACATATACACATCCAGACTCACTACTGTGCTCCAGTTGTTTTGATAATGCAAAGCTATTATAAACACATCTGAACACATAGAAACATCTAAAATTTAGCAACTGGAATTTACCATGCTAAATTAAGTGCCCCAATATATTTTTGTACTGGGGAAAAGTGTGAGCCAAAATGATACAATTTATATATTTTCAGTGAGCAAAAAATAGAGTAAAATAAATATATGCTTTATTCTGGTTTATATATACCGTGGCCATCAGGACAAGTGAGATTGCCAGGATGTGAAGCACATGTGTAGGTGCACATATATTAAGAAGCAAACAGTAATTCTGATGAGACAGTTACTAATTTGAACTTTGATATATTGGCAATTCTACACAAAAACAATACAACCACCTCATCCATTGTCCTTCTCTCCCAGGAAGCCATCACACAAACAAGGAACTGTGCCAGAGTAATTCTAAGGGGGGTCATTTAAAAGAACAACAACAAAACCCAAATGAAACCATCCCAAACCAACCACTTCAGTCACATCCATCACAACCCAGATTACATGTAAATACTTCACAGAAACTTCTGAGGTCATTGGGAATATCTGAATAGATTTTTTTTTTTTTTGGCCTCCTTTCTCATGTATTGTTTAGGTGCCCTCTGATGCAAAAGAACAAAATCTGGGCCCATTCTGTGAGGCAATGACCAGCACCAGCTTACACTACTGATCCCAGTGCCAGAAAAACGGTTTGCAGCCTGAAGGCTCTATTTTCTCATTGTCCCTAGGTGAGCAAAGAGTCACCTGGGAGCCTGCAAGTGGCTATTCAACAGACAACACTTAAAAGCACCAGGAGTTCAACATCTTCAGCATCCTATGGGACAGGACTGCTTTCTGGATTTTCAGTTCCCAGCTGGTGTGGCCAGCTGTATATACACATACAGCACAATGAAGAGTATCCAGAACTTCCCATTTGCCTGAGGCAGCCACACTTCATAGTCTGAAATCTGCATTACAACACTCTGTGGGTTTCTTATTTTTAATTAATTCTTCTGAAAATATTTTGGGGATGAGTGGATGTATATGGTGATTGCAGTGCTGAGAGAGGCTGTGGGGTTCATAATTACAAAGAGAATAAAACCCTGCCCTCCTGTATATGCAGCACAACTAAGATTTCATTGTTCACATTAGGCAAAACCTCTCTAATTTCAAGGTCAGCTACATGCATAACAACAACAATTACATGAACAACAACAAAATAAAGTAATGATGCTCAATGGTTTGAATAAATCCAGAAAGGACAGTTAATAAAAGAGAAAATTCCTCACTTACCTCAATAGTTGTAAGCTGTTATTTCATACTCTGTAAACTTTCCCTCCCTGCTAACTAAACAAAAGTTCTGCAATCTCGATGCTAGAATAGCTCTCAAATACATACTGCAGAATACCAAAAAAGAGAAAGCCTATGTTGTCCTTACTAGCAGGCATCTCTCCAGGGATGATTGGTCATTACCCTGGCAACCCTCACAAATGGCAAATGACGTAAAGAGAGTGGGAAAAAAAGCCACTGAGAGAAGAAAGCACTATATGCATTATAGATAGTTCTGGGAATCCATGCTCACATATGCATTAAATGGCTTCAGAGGAGCACAGGGACCTTCCATTTTGCAGAGCTGCCTGCTGAGGTGAATAAGGAACTTTCTAATTTTTCTCTTAATCAAAACACTGGGAGCATCTCTAAGTATTTAATTGAAGCAAATTGGGGGTTGATTATTTTAATAATTCAGACACTGGGTTTATTCTCTCTCTTTTTTTTTTTCTCAATTCTGTTAAAATTTCCCATTAAAATAGCTCACAGTCATATTCAGACAAGGGTGGATGTATTTTTCATTATTCCTTTTCACCTTATTTGTTGCTACATAAAGTTACCTATTATTGTATTTATTCCCTTTATGTCTCATACGCTCATTTTTCCCTAACAATTCATTTGTACAAATTGTACAAAAGTTCCCATGTTTATGTCATTAAAACATTAGCCATTGTATTCAGTGCTACTGATAATTATGCCTAAAGAAGATGTAGCTCTAGCCAAACTGCAGGGAACAAAATAAAAAGCATTTTGCTATTTTTGCACAGAACGGTTACAGTGAATTTGATCATACTATGATTCTCTGTCACACAGCAAGATGAATTTGGGTGTGGTTACTTCTTCCACAATTAGATTTTAAAAAGCACAAGGAAGATAAAAATGAAATCTGCTTTGAGATTGTTTAGCATCTGCACCACTCTACAATCCAGTAAAACTGAAGGAATTCTGGGTACAAAACCCAAGAAAAGCATCTTCCACCCCTGCTTGCATGTGTTACCAATTACAATCCAAGATCAGGCATCCTTCTCCTTCCTCTTTTTTAGACTTCAGATTTTTGGATTCCTAAATGTGCAAAAAACAACTTTCCAAGAGTATACTGGAGAGCATCAGCACTCAGATAATTTTATAACCTAAAGGAAAGGACAAAATTCTCTGAAATAAGAACTGAAGAAGTAAGTGAGGTGAGGTGGCTGCTCTAACCACTTAGCTATTATGTAAAAGTTGGATGGAAATGGCTCTACCATGACAACTGAGTTTCCTGCTGAACTGATGAAAACACGTTAGATGTATTTGAACTCTGCCCCACTCCAAACCTGAATTGAAATGGAAGCAACCAGCAGCTTCCACGAGGATATTTCTGTCCCTGGCTGCCTAAATTCAATTAGTTACAGTTTTATGGAGTAAATGTTAGCACTCACTGAAATTCAGATTGGCATTATTTTCCAAATCTACTATTCCATTGCAATCAGGAGGAAGGTGTTACACTTGTATCATGACAATTTTCCAAAAAGCCTGAAGGAGCCATTGGAAGTGACTGGGTTTTATGACCAAAGAAGTAATGAATGGAAAGGATATTCCATAATGCTCCATTAGGTGTACTTTATTTATTTGCTGAAGACAACTCATTTTTAATTATTTAAACTCTGGTAACATCATACTAGCAAATGTTCTGCTGGGTTGTAATTGCCAAATATCTTGGTCTGAGCAAAACGAAATCGCAGTGTAACATTACCTCTGATATTAGATCTTTTTCCTGACAGGAGGACAAGGATTACTTTGTGTTTAGAAACCACAGAAAGCAAAGTTTAGCCATTTGTGTATGGCCAATGAAAGCTCTATGTTCCCATAAATCTTCACCCTGATGGTCCAAATCTAAGCTTCTCATTTTTTTAAAAATTAGTCTTTGCAGAAATTGAGATCCAACTACAAACTTTCCACCAACCTTCCACTCATTACCAAAACTAAACAAAACTCCTACCATTGGTGTTCCAAAAGCTGCTTTTGTAAGAACAAATGTGATCTGCCATGGAAATTTTTTGTATGAAATGTTAGTAGATGGAAGACCAAAAGTATTGAAATATACAAAAACTTCATGTGTTTTTGCAACACAGATTGCACAGAGATTTCTGTGTTTTGTGGTCTTAACAAAACCTTCATATTTTCAGATCATATCCTTGCCTTTGTCTGAGCATGAGAGATTGACTCATGTGAATGTTCTGGGCAGCACAACAGGGACAAGTCCAGCCAATGAGTGGGGAGATGGGGAAGACATTGGTGCAAAGCTGCAGTCAGGAAAAAAGAGTTTTTAATGGAGTCTTAGGAAGAGGCACAAATGAAAAAAGGGTTGCCAGTCCTTAAAGGACCCTTTCTATATACTGGTATAATTTGCCAACACATTAGCAAATTAAATTAAAAATTCATCAGTATGTTAAAAAAGACTGGAGACAAGAATCACTCAGTAAGTAAATTATTACTGATTTTAAGTGATTCATCACAGAAAAGGATCAGCTCAAGTGAGTGGGAATTAAAAATTTTCAGCATTTTTCTGGCTCAACAGTTGAAATGCTTGTGAAATGCATCCTGTTGCAGAATCCATTCACTTAACTATGCCTGTAGTGACCTGGTGTAAAGGACAATCACACCTTCTCCATACTTACCAAAGGCTGTCTTTTCTCTTAGGTGTGTCCACACCAATCTGGTTTTTAGCTGGAAAAAAAATGAGCTCAGGTTTAGCAGGCCCAATGTCCTTTACACCACAGAGTTACAGAAAAAATCCCAAACCTATCAGAACATACCATCTCTCCAAAAGCCCTTACACTGTCACATCATGTAAACATCAAAGGGGAGAATGATGATTTTTGTTTCCTAGGCTGTAGATATGATTCTGAACAACACCCTGTTGAGTAAGGACAATACATTCTTTTCCCTCCTCTGTCCTTAGAAGAAGGACAGACGTGTGCCTCGCCAGATGATGCCAAACCCATTATTAGTGTCCCTGCACTTCTCCATTAGCAATATTGCAGCAAGACCAGCTGATGTCAAGGGTGTTCATGCTGAAAGATAACAACATTCCTTAGGAGGAGAAATTACAGCCTTTTAGCATTCTCTGGCTTTCCCACAATTTAGCTTTATCTGGGAACATTATTACAGTGAAATTCAGTGAGATAAACTAAGGAATAGAAAGTACTAACTTTCAGAAAATGCAAACATCTGAACAGGAACACACTGCTTAAAGCAGTATCTTCACTACCCCATTTCAATCAAATCCATAGACACAGTCTGCATTTTAACACACATCCATCCAAACACAGGAATTCATTCTCTGACTCTGTATTTTTCCCAGTTCCTGCATTTGTCATCCAGCACCTTAGTGACCCAGACCCATGTCTGCTGACCCCATAAACCCTGTGCTAAAATACCCCAGTGGGTGACAACCACTGGAATGGGGAATGCTGGGGCAGGAACACTGGAGCAGTTCTGACCAGAGGGGACAACAGCAAGTCCAACCATCCCAACACACCACAGGGGGCAAGGTCACCTGTGCAGGTGACACCTGCAGAGTCTTTGCTGACTCACTCTCAGGGCTGCTGGTTCAGATTGACCAATGCAGCCAACCAAACCACAGTCCTGAGGGGTGCTGCAGCCTTGGGATCCTCACAGCTTGGATTGCAAGCCACAGGAAGCAGCAGATCTGAGATGGCCAGCACTGGCTCTCCCTGTGCTGGCACTGGTGAGCCTAAAGCACTCGTACACACGTAGAGAAACCGTGTCTGCAGCTTTGATTAAGGCAGATCTAAACAAGCCATTGAAAATAAGCAGCTTCTGGGAAGTACAGCTTAAAAGGCCTGGCTTCCTCCAGTTTTGTTTCATGTTTAGATTCTTTTGTGTGTCTCAAAAAAGCAAAGATTTCTGATCAAAGCTTTTACTAGGATAAAGATACTCATGCAGTCTGTGTTCTACATGGATGATCTGTTGCCAGCTAATATAATACAGCTTATGCTGCAACCTTATCATCTGTGGAAGCAATCAAAAAGGTAGCCTCAGCCCAGTTTCCTAAAAACACTGGTTTAAAAATACCTGAGACTTGCTTACATCAGCTCTCCCTACCATAAGCATCCCACAGTGCTAGACAGTTTTCTATCTCTATTTTTCTTGATTGGTCAAAGAAATAAAGCAATTAATAAATACAAAATACCAAGATTTTCACGGAGTGGTGCTTTTATAAGATGTTTATACCTTGTGAGAAAGAACATCCCTGACCACCCTCCCAGGCAGGATTCTCTATGCCACACCTAATCCTCATATATAGGAGTAAATAATGAAGACTACCCACCCATGTAAGCTGACATATCAGGACTCAAGGAAAATCCATCATCAGCAGATCTGATCAGGTTCTCCACTGTACCACATCTTTTTCTGGTAACACTTGGAAACACTCATTCTTTTCCATTTCACTTGCAAGGAAGATGTCTTGAGCCTGATGCACAAAATTTTGCTGTACTAAAATAAAAGACACTGTGTCAGTGTGGTGAGAGAGAAGAATCAGTCTCCAAGATAACCACATAAGCAGAAGACAAAGGGATTACAAATTTGCATGTGATACAAAAGTCATAATTCTTACATTAGTTATAAAATATGCCATGAACGTATCTGTTAAAGCAATTTCAAATCATCAAATAATAAACATCAACAAATGCAAAGACCTTAAATATACCATCCTAATACTTTTTAAAATGGAGCATAATAATGCAGATGTGTGCTGATGCTGTAATTCAGCAGCTGACACTTGAACAGCTGTAGCATGACTGCCCTATGACAGATCTTTTGTGAATAAATATTCAGATAAAGCACTGCAATCCGAAGCTTCCCTCTATAAACTGGTAATTCTTAAAAGATACAAACCCTTTTCTCATCAGACTTCTTGCTGCAATGCAATTGCATTGCTCTACATGCTCATTTTGGATGACAAAGTACCTACTTGTCACAGTAATGACCTGAATGAATTCAAGAAAGAAGTGACAATCACTTTGCAAACTTGCCCATCCAGCAAATACACCGGTTTTTTTTCCTCACTACTGTCTAATAATTTCGTTTACAACAATATATACATATATTTGGTGATACAATAATACATACATCTAAATCCCCAAGCCAATACTTTGGTTTTTGAAGCCCAGCAGGTACAATGCTGCTCTCACTTTTATTCCAAATCCTGCAGCACTATGTGGACTGCCAGTGTCTCTGCCCCTGCTTTGCCTGTGCCCTCTCCTGGTAGCAGAGCACACAGGACAAATGTGGTTACACCAACACCTCCCCTGCAAGACAACAAACATTTCCTGATGCCAAGTGCAAACAGCTTTCAAAATTAAACCAGACCAAGACTCCAAGCCTGATGGTGACACAAAACATGTCACTAGGTCTGTAGGATCATGGTGAGCACACCCTTACAGCTCTGCTCCCCACACTGCCTCATTTCACCCACAGAGTCTCCAGAACAGGGCTCTTCTCTCTCAGAGGAGGAGGAGGCTCCCTTTGGGATTCCTCAGCTCTGCACAGAGCCATGGTTCTGAGCTGCACGGCACCACAGTTTGCAAATGCTTCTGAGGCAAGCAGGCACCTCTTGGAAAGCCAGGAACAGGGATTTGAACCTTGCCATGCTGCATCTGGCCAGGAAGCAGATCAGTGCTCCATGCTACCTGCTCAGCTCTTACAACCACAGTGGAAAGTGCAGGGGACCAATGCCCTCATCAGTGGCAGGGCTCAGGTGACACAAAGATCTTCTGTTTGTCAGGCTAAGCTGTAAGGAGCTTTGTTTCTGCAGATGACAGTTACTGAGCCAGGTCAGGGTTGGCCCAGCTGCCAAGCAAATAAGCCCTGCAAGAATCCAAAGCAACTTCAGACCAAGCACTAAGACTGCAACAGTGAGTTCTGCCAGATCTGAGCCAAGTGAGACACATATGCACAAGAGACTCATTTGAGAAGGGCAATACAGGCACACTTCAGTTCTGGCCAGGGCCAGCTCAGCCCAGAAGACCAATTACCTCAGAACCAGCTCCAGGCAAGTATTGCTGTACATAGCTGATCAAATCTGGCTCTGTGATCCCTTACTCTGCCTGAGCTAAACAATGAAAGGGTCTGAAGGCCTCTAATTTGGTTTCTCAGGAACCACTTACAGTGCAGAACTATAAAGCAGTTCTGTTCTGACATGGTTTCCCCCCTCTTGTCCAGCATACCCTAGTCACTATCACTCCAGGCAGTCAGATGGAATCTCAGCATGCCCTCTGAAATAGACTCAGGCCACCCACTGGTGAGGGAAAGTTGACTGTGTATTAATGGCAAGCACCATCACCCCTTCCTTCAATCATGTTCTAGAACAAGAGTCATGGCTCTTCTGCAGAACTAGTTAAACACACCAGCTCCAAAAGAAAATTCTGGAGCATAAAGCCTCAGGACTGCCTTGCTGGAGTCACAGAGAGACTTCAGACACATCTCCTTTCCTCAGAATTTTCAATTGCTAAGAACCAAAGAGCCTCTACAGTGGTTATCCAGGTTTAAGGTGTGTCTGTCTTTAGTACATTTTATATGAAACAGAATTCAGTGCTTGGACTTCAGTCTGAGATAAGAACCTAAAAGTCATTGTGCCAGTGTTGAGGCACAATGTCAATTTCTGTTCTTGCTCATTTTCTGCAGAAGGAGAATGATACTCAGCATCCCTGTGAGGAAGGGAAGTATTTAAATTGACAAAGCACCCAAGTACTTAAGCAAAGAAAGTGGAAAGCTGAGAGGTCATACAAAGTTATTGAGTGAATATTAATGATAATTTTGCTTTTTCATCTACACGTGCTTTGCTAGTTCACATAAACATTTAAGACCTCATCTGAAAACAGGAAAAATAAAACCTTTAACATGCATTTTGCAATCAAGAAACAAGGAGGAACCCAGACATGATGAATAAGCCATTGTCCCAGCCAGTCTGCTGGCACTGCAGCCTGGGAGACTGGCTGGCAGTTGTATGGCACAGCTCAAAAGCAACAGGCCATGAGCCACCCCACGGGGAAGTGCTGCTTGTTGAGAAACAAAAAATTATTCTGTTCAGTTTTGGCTTGACATGTACATTACTTTCTACATTGCTTTACGTTACCAAAAAGGTGAATGCACTTGCTTGAAACAATGAAGTCTTAAAAATCTCAAAGCAATAATTAGGAAACTTCTGTTTCCAGATTATTGCTGATGGAATTAATTTTTGCCTATGAGTTAGCATCATAATGTGATGTCTTGGTTCATGCCTCACTTTTAAATGATTGTTCTCTTTATTCCCATAGACAATTTATGCCAGTGTCTGGTCTAGAATTACTAAATAATGTCACATACAGTAAATCAGTATGTGATATTCCCATGAAAAGCACATGGTTTGTGTTACACCTGCATCCACAACTCCAGCCAAGATATTATGGCTATTTGTACCAATATGGGAACCTAGATGAAATACAGTCATTGTTCCTATGTACCTTGATTTTATAATCTTTGCTTCTGATGAAACTAAGCAAAATTATTAAAAGACCCCCAAATATTTGGGATAATTACAGAAAGTAGTAGCAAAGAAAGTGATTTCACGTGCTCTTATGCAAACATAGGATGATGTGCAGTAGTTCACTGAAATAATCTGAAATTTGCAACTCTGTAAGTCAGGCTGGACTCTGCTGAAAACAGATGCCTCAAGTCTGTTTCTCTTGTGCATGGAACAGTGTAGGGTTATCCACCTGCTGCAAAGCAAAGTCACTGCAGAACCTTGTCAAACCACAGCAATGTGATGCTCTGCACACTTCCCACTGATGGAAACACCTGGAACAGTACAAGGAAGACAAAAGTAGGACCTAGAGAGTTATCAGTCTGTATTTTCTTCCCCTTATACCCCAGACTCCATGTGAATTGCATGGATCTGGCTTTGTTCCTTATGGCTATCAAATCCTGAGGCTTCTATAAACCAACATGATTTCCAGGGCATGTTCTTGTGTTGAAGAAATGTTGAAGAAAACTAAAGCAGCAGAATGCTGTGCTGGTTTCAGTCTTGCAGATCAGTCACAAGCAGCTGTTGTGCAGAGAGCAGGGTCTGGCTTATTGTCACTTGTCACATAAATACAAGGAATCATCCCTGCAAAATAAAGTACAAGAAGGAGCTAAAAGAAGAACCTCTGGCATGGTAATTCCAAATTTTCTGAACTGCTTTTCCCATCTGCAATTAATTCCTCCTCCTCAAAGAACCATGCCTTGAGTATTAGTGCCACATACTGGAAATCATGATAACATACTCACTTGAAAATATTTCATAACACAAAAGGAAGGTGCACTGACTTTATGATGTATAGCTAATGAAACAGCAGGATTTATCTTTCTAATGCTAGCCATCTACATGTTGTAGTTGTATTGTACTATAAATTAGAAAAGAATTTCTTAATTGCATGATAAAATTATGACATTTGCTCTTTAAAGAAACAGAGACTCAAACTGTGTATCAAATTAAGTTCCTTGCCCTGGACAGTTAGTAAATCAAATCATCTCTTTGTACTGTCATAATTGTGCTTAAAAACCCAACTCAAGTGGTTGTTCCTTGGAACTGTTGGATTTTACTACTTTTCCTATGTTTTGACACCCTCTCCCTTAAAGGGAGATTGCTGTTCACCAGCCCAATGTTAACTGCAGCATCTTAGGAGCTGCAGTACAAACACACACATCTAGGCTGCTTTTCTTCTTCACCAGCATAAAGTTTGCTGAGATTTGTAGTGATTTGTTTAATTCTCAACAGCTTTACCAAGATTATTTATTCAGCTCCCAGAACAAAACTACTGGATACACCAAATGTGAGTTTTGTCTTTCTTCTCACCTCCCTAATTAAGTTCAGTGTAAGTAGGGAGGTATAACAAACTTAAGTCACAGGTTAGGAAGAAACCTTAAAGTTTTGTAGGAAGTTCTGAACTCCCCAACCAAGAAAGACAAAGCGAGCTCACATGATTAATTTTTGTTTTATGGTGAAAATACAAGAAACACTTCTTTTTATCATTTATAATCCAATAATTAGGTGCTATTAAGATTGCTCATTATGCTATCCAAAACTTTATAGTCAAACGTAAATGCAATAAGTAAAATATTCTATTAAGCAGGCTAAATCTAATCACTTGAAGATCCTTGCTACAGTATTACAAAAGTAAGCTACATAGCTTAGGTAAACTTTAAAAGAACACAGAGCTTCCCATCCCCTCCAAAAACACCCACCTCACACAAAAATTCAAAAAGGTGCAGACCAGGAACATTAGCTCTTTAAGGCAATTACCTTGCTCTCCAGTTAAAATTTTAGTCTTCTCTAATGCTAACTGCTGGTTAGGCCTGAGGACTTGCTTTTGTTTTCTTTAATTCCTACAGCTTTATAGGTACCCATCTCTGGCTGTTCTGGCTGAACACCAGGTTTGGCTGAGCGCTCCAACACCAAACAAGGTGATGTGAAATCCCAGCTACAAGTTCAGCTGTAAAACTGGCAGCTGAACTGCCCAGCTCTGAGACACACCAGCCCTGGGGACCGAGGGCTCTGCCCCAAGCAAGAAAGGAACCACACGAGGCAGGACCAGCAAGATAGGCTTCAAAAGCTTTTTATCCTCAGTGGAAGAGCCCAGCAGAGCAGTGACAGCAGCAAGGGAATCACAGAATCAGTTAGGTTGGAAAAGATCTCTGAGATCATCCAGTCCAACCTGTGCCTGGCCCAGTTTGAGATGATATCCTCTTGTCCTGCGGTTGCCCAGGAGAAGAGGTTGATCCCACCAGGTTACAGCCTCCTGTAGGTAGGACTTGGGGCAGACCCAGGAGCAGCGGCTCCTTTCCACAGTCCCGATGCTCACTCCTCCTGTGGCAGCAAGATCACCCTCAGGATTCACAAGCCTGGGCTCCAGACTCCAGTAAACCCGGCAGCCTTCCCCATGTCCAGGTCTGGGCTCCTCAGTACAAGAGGCCAGGAGCTCCTGGAGCCGCTCCAGCAGAGGATGATCAAGGGACTGGAGTGTTTCGTGAGAAGCTGAAGGAGCAGAGCCTCTTCAGCCTCGGGAGGGGGTGACCCCAACAATGTCAGCAGGGAGGTGTCAGAGGATGGATCAGGCCCTTCTCAGGTGGTGCTGAGCAATAGAACAAGAGACAAGGAGCAGAAACTGATGCACAGGAAGTTCCACCTGAACATGAGAAAGAACTTTCGTGTGCAATGACCGCTCACTAGAACGGATTGCCAATAGAAGATGTGGAGTCGCCCTTAATGGAGATACGTAAGAACCCTCTGGACTCAATCCTGTGCCACGTGCTCTGGGACGACCCTGCTGGCGCTGGGAAGTGCGACCAGAGGATCCACTGTGGTCCCTTCCGCCTGAACCATCCTGCGATTCCTCTCCCGGTGCCCAGCTCACCTGCCCCGCTCCTCTCACCGCCCGCCTCCTCTGCCCTCTCCCCGTCCCCTCC